>JARHVA010000880.1:4015000-4232500 GCA_037957365.1 Torreya grandis
ATATATATATATATGTATGTATGTATGTATGTATGTATATATATATATATGTATGTATGTATGTATGTATGTATGTATGTATGTATGTATGTATGTGTGTGTGTGTGTGTGTACACACACACACACACATACATACATACATACATATATATATATGTATGTGTGTGTGTGTGTGTGTGTGTGTGTGTGTGTGTGTGTGTGTGTGTGTGTGTGTGTGTGTGTGTGTGTGTGTGTGTGTGTGTCTATATATATATATATATATATATATATATATATCTGTGTGTGTGTACACACACATATCAATGTCCATGAATACATAAAAAATAATACATATCCAAGGACTCATGCTTATCTATATATATCAAATAACTCACCAATACATTGTCTCAAGTCACATATGACTCTAGCCATTTGGAGGTGGTGGTCTCGATGGAAGATGCACTGATTGCATAGAGGTTTGGGACTAGGATGAACCCTATGAGTGTTGATTCTCTAAAAATGATGGTACCCTCTAGCTATCTAGGACAACCTACTGGTATATGATCCTATAATACTATACCTCTCAACCAACCCCCCCACAAGTTGTCTCTCCATTTGACCAAAGCCCTATGTGGTCAAACCACTCTATGTAGCATCTCACTATACCTCTAAAACATGAACCTTTACATATAATGTAGACAAATACACTTATACCCCTACCAACTAGGCTTATATAGCCATCATATGTGTAACATGGGTCCTTAAAGTTGTTATCTCAATATTCCATGCCATCACTTGAACATGTAGAGTGATACCTATCCCTATGCCCCAGTTATTTAAGACCTTATAAATAATATATCTCTACAAGATATCTATCAGATCTTAGTCCTCCATTGATAAACATGGACCTGATGTCCCAACATCATTTGTACCTAATTCAATGTCCACCATGTCTATTTCTCTCTTCAATTCATAATCAATTGTCACCATAAGAGTCTTTACAGTCAACCTATATGGTACTACGCCTATGCTAGATGATGAATCTAGAATAATAACCAGTAGTTGACCCCTATCTCCTCTTCATTTTCTTCTATCTATATCCCCATGCTCATATCCATCTCCCAAATTCAAAATATTAGCTATCAATATCTAATCTCTACTTCCATCTCAATTTTTTGGTTGTACAATATGAGCTACATGAACCTGTGTGTCATTTTCATCCCTGTCTCCATCCCTAAATATCCTTTGTTTCCTTGAAAATCATGACACCAAGTCCCTATGAAACCACCTATGTGGGTAGGCCATCATAACTATTCTAATCCTCTCCTTAAAGATCATCAACAGTGATATTGGATGAACCAGTCTCATTAGTTCCCTTTGGTCCTACCATGCATCATGTTCTCATATCACCCTTGTATTTGGAATCACTATCTAATAATCTCACTAGATGACACCTGATGCATCAAAATATGTGATATTTATCACTTAGTCCACTATTGGCCTCCAATGTGACCTCTCCCTAGTAACTCTTGAAAACACATGATGCCCTTATGGAACCCCCTTATCGCATGAAAAATTATCATTGGAATCTATCTAGTCAATATCTCTCTATCATTGTGTCCTGTCGACTTGGTAGATAAAACTTTGTTAACATATACCCCCATATATCATGTAGCCTCCCTTAATTCCCATTGAATATGATAATATATAATCCATGTAATCCCATCTATTGTCATCTCATCCAATGCCTATCTATAAAGTAATAGGTCACTTTCATGACCTTGCTAAGATTCCATAATAATCTCCCAATTATCAACCACTTGATCATTTGGAGCTCTCTAGTGCTAGGTCCCCATATGCCACTCAATGGCTATGTTATCCTATGAATAAATATGTAATAGTGTATCAACACTAATGTTATGGCCTCTCCTATAGACCAAAAAATGGATATATCAATACAAATGGGCTAGGACTATCATCCACATACAAACACTCTCCCTTGTTCCACCATGTCACCCAATATAATATGAAATAAATTCCTGCTCTTGTTAGGTATCAAGATGCTACTAAAAATCACCATAAGGGTCAAGGTGAACCAATATATCATCTCCTCATGGAGACACCTATCCAAATAAATCTATCCTCTGCATACTCCCACCATAAGGTGACCCACTAATATTTGCATTGTCACCATCTAATTGGTTGATCTCCAAAATATTTGATCCCTTTTAATGGGGATATAAAATATGTACTAGAATATTCTAGTATCACATTCATCTCTCCCATCACAAAGTGGAAGGTGCTCATCTCTGAATGCCATTGCTTCACAAAGGCTATCATCAAAGATTTATCTATCTAGATAAGTGGCATCCTCACCATGTGATATAAACTGACCAACTCTAACACACCATAATCACCTACCATCAACTCATGTAATCTCTGCATCACTATCGAGCATCATCTAAGAAAATTTATATAACTAGTAACGACTTTTGAAATCATCAAATTTTAGCTTATTCTAGTCCATTTTATGATAACAAATGTATGAACTACCCTCCCATCTATTTTTGGTTAAGTTTGCATCATCATCCCTTGTCTCATTGATTTTACAACACCTTTTGGGGAAAATACACTTGTCCAAGAGAAAAAACACTTTTTGTGACTTTAAAACTGCTTCCACTATACTCGTAATATTGATTTTTGACTTTCAACAAACTCATTTTCTCATTCTTGAAACTGCTAGTGGATTTTCAAAATTGCTAGTCAATAGTAGATTCTTCATTTTTGACTAATTATTAAATCCTAATTTTCTCAATCACAAAGCTACGCATCTTTTTAAAAATATGATTCTATACACAAAGCTAATAAAATTCTAAAAACCTATGTGAAATCAAATTTATGCAATGCAAAGCCATGTTTAACCCTAGTAAAATTGCTTTATGTGATAACAAAATTGCTTGGAGGAAAATTCTCCCTCAAAAAAATTACATTTTAACCCTAATTTAAAGCTTAATAAATTTTATAAAATTCCAAAATTAGCCAAAATTAAAGTACTCACTAGGTCATCATGTTCTGCATCTCACTAATGCCCATGAATGCATTCTCTTTAGTGGCAATGGTGAGACACATGATCTATCTTCATCTGGAAAGTTGGTCTCAAATCTAGAGTAAAATTAACAAGTTGTGGGATGTAAATGAAAAGGTTTTTCTAATCATACCTCTTATTTAACCCCTATTTTCCACATTTTAACCTTTCTAATATCCATTTTCACGTATACCTTCATCATTCATCCCATTTTTTCCTATCATTCTCATATCTCATAATCATTTCCATCACTTCACTAATTTCATATAATTCCCTACTAATAATTAATCACCAATATTGACAATTCTCTTATCATATCCTAATTCATCTTCTTGAGATACCTTTAAGGCCTCCTTTGCATCATATTATCATCATTTCTCATCATCCCTCCCATTTTTGGGAGAACTACATCAATTTGAGGTCCCTATGGACTATGTAGGCAACACTTAGTCACATAGGTTTCTGAGGTCATCTCGACTGTCATTTTCACATCCTTTGTCCATTAGTCATTTGTCCTCATATAATTTCCTCTTGTATCCCTTATGTTTCATACTCCCATCATTATGTCTGCTCATAGACTTATTGAGATGAAACCAATCAATCAATCAACCAATCAGTCCATCAATCTAATCAATACTCACAACTCTCCTTGGCACGTATCCTTACCTAGGATACATCCAAAGCTTGTTAAATATATCCATCAATCTAATCAATGCTCTCAGTTCTCCTTGGTATGCATCCTTACCTAGGATATGTCTGAATTTCATGACATCCATCCATCCATCCAATCAATTCTCATAGTTCTCCCTTTCATGCATACTTGCCTAGGATACATCCAAAGATCATGACATCCATCCATCAATCTGATCAATTATCACATCTCTATTAGGCATGCATCCTTTCCTAGGATATGTCAAAATCTCATGAATTCAATCCAATCATCCAATCATAGCTCACAACTCTCCCCAGCATGGATTCTTACCTAAGATCCATCCAAAGCTCATGACATCACTTAATAGATCATTTAATCCAAGCCCATAACTCTCCTTGGCATGATTCCTTACTTAGGATATGTCTAATGATTGCGACCTCCTTTAATATCCTTTGTTTATGAATTTTTCCCTCAAGTAGGGCACATTCATGACCATAACATCATCCTATTCACTCCCTTACATATGTCTTTACCAGGGGAATTATAAAAACAAATTCTCATTGATTACATCAATACTATTCTTCTTTATCACTTTTCATATCCATTACCCTTCTTTCAAACCACCCTTTTTCCCATTTATCCACATCCCACCCCTCTTTTATATATTGAGTGGCTATCTATCTCATTCCTCCCCACATGACCCCTCAAGGGGGCATCACCTATCCTAAAATATTAATTCATATGATCATTTTATTATTTTAAACACCATTACTTCTTCTGATAACAATTTCCTTTCAAAGAGGGACAAATTATATACATCCAAAATTCATCACTTCGTCACTTGATACTAATTCCATCCTCATTCCATACTATTTCTGGTTATTAATCACTCTTATATCATTATCCATAATTTATTCTAATACACTACTCTAATAATCCCTTCTAAATTTCCTACACCACATCCTAATCTTATAACACCATCTCTCCCAATTAGTTTTATTATTAACACTTCATTCATCCTTTATCTCTTCTTACACAATATTTTAAGAATTTTAAATTCCTTCACAACTATCTTCACCTACTTGTAATGTCTTATAAAAATCCCCCCTCTAATCACTCTCTAATCATCATTAACTAATCCTAATGGATTCTAGAAATCTCAAAGCTTCCTAGAGCCCCTCACCAAGCTTCCTCTAAAAAAATTAATTCTTAGAAAATTTCCCCACCCTAGATCTTCATCCTCCATAGATGAATTCTAGCCATTGATTTATCCCATCAATTCCTATGTAATCAACTGAATTCCCATACAAAATTAATATTTTATAATAGTGTTGTCATATTTCCATCATTTTGATTCTATCATCAACAATCAAGCATCCATTACTCACATGTTTTAATTTTGAGCATCACAAGAGCAATCTAATAATTCAAGCATCAAGCATTCAATCAAGTCATTTTGGGATCATATACAATCATCAAGGGAGAAAGATACATTTTTAATTGAGGTATAAACTTGTTTGTGTTTCAATTCTATTTGCATTTGAATCACTTTATTCCTTTTCCCATTCTTGAGGTGTTGTGTCGATTGGCTTATATTAGGAATTGCGAGTTTGTTCACTATTCCTAACATAAAAATTCTATATTCAATTTTATACACACAACAACAACCACAATTGGAACCATATTGAGGTGTTAATTATCATACACACCAAAACCCCACAATTTATAGTTTTGTAGCACACAATCATCCAAATTCTAGGCGATGAGTGCTCAAGCCAACCATTTCCAAATGAGTTATGAGATAAACAAACTATTACTTTTAGAATTATTATAGACCATGGCCCAAAAAAATACAAACTCCAAAACTTAGGGTGATTATTCAAGGAACATCGAGTATAGAGAAACCATACTTATTTAGTTGTATCAAGCGTGGACTAAATGGGCTCATAGGCATATGTAGGCCCCACTTCTTCTCCGTTCTCCAAAAAATGTAGCTTTGCATCAACCATACATTCACTCCCAATTTCTATCTAAGATATGAAGGCATTAGAAGGATAAACATTGCTGATTTGATAAGAGCAAATGAGACTCATTGAAGACATTCTCTTTGATAAAATGAGATTGCTAGGCTGAATAACGATATATATATATATATATATATATATATATATATATATATATATATATATATATATATATATATATATATATATATATATATATATATATATATATATAATTGCATGAGGCATTTAGTCAAAATAACAAGAAGGATTTCAGTGGTTGCTCAATTATACTTGATATCAACTAATTTTCATGAATGGCATATTATTGTATGTGGGATAGTCATTTAGTTACACAGTGTGGCAAGAAATTGACATAGTTATAACATTAAAAATAAATTTACATCAGAAAGAGTGCACCAAATATCAACTATTGTTTATAAATTTATTAATCAACATCGTAAATGCAGACCCAACTAAAGAGAATATGAATATTCCCATGTCGAAAATTGAGTCCTTTATATCTCCATAAGAACAACAAACCTAAAAAATATCAACACATTTGTATGCAACTAAAAACTTAACTACACTACATATTAATAAAATGTTAAAATTGTTCTCCATTCCAATTGCAATAAGCAAAGTAGAACAAAGCAAACACCTAGCCTCAACAAAACTCAACTTGGCCAACAATGCTTATGTGCAAAGGATAAGAGATTATGTTGACACCAATTTATGCATTAAAATAGGTTTAGTTAATAGAGTTATTGGGGAAATCGTTCACATTGTCGACAATATAATTTCAAAAACACTTGACTTATCCATGTACGTGGTTGTTGCCTTCAAAACTTTCTCTACCCCCATGTGATATCATCAATCCGATACATCTACCTCATGTTACACAAAATAATTATTGACATATTTTGCTTAAAATGGTATAGATGCTGACTTTATGTAAAGTACATGGAATGACTCTATATAAAATAACAATTGAAATCAACACTAATCGTTAAAGCTTGACCTTCACTACAATATTAAAAATGTGTTTATTGTGTGACATACATATCTCCCTTACATATACCTTCGAATGTTATACAAGAATGAAGAATAATAAATATATAAAATTCATTAATTAATAATAATAATAATAATAATAATAATAATAATAATAATAATAATAATAATAATAATAATAATAATAATAATAATAATAAAACTGTTTAACTACATTTACAAGCAATAGAAATTTTTTCTATATATTCAACACAATCCATTTCATTCATTTATACTAGTACACCAATTTACACTCATTTACATTTAAAAACAACACTTCACCAATTTTAAACTTACCAAACTCAAATCACCAAAGTGCAGACCATTGCTACTTGTAATATTTAGTAGATTTGTTAGATTCAAATGCATACGTTCGTGTCGTTGTCAGTTTAAGTCTACATTGGAAGAACATGCTTGTCCCACAAGCTAAAGACTTGACTTCTTGTGCACATGGTCCCAATATTAAACATAAAAAATGGTGGTTGGAGGTTCTTGACCAGAATAATAATGTCAATTGTCTTTTATTAATCAGCCTCGACCAACTCAAGGCTTGTTGGGCGTGAGGAACAAGCCTTGTGTTTTGTCTCGAACTTGAATTATACATTGGTCCCTTGTCCTCAGTTAGAGAGGACTTATTTAAGGTTCTATGCCGATTACTTCTATTCTGAACAGCTTTACATTTCCTGCAATGGGAGCTGTGTTTTCAATCTTTGTATATTGGTATAAGGAAACATTTGCATACTGGTTTAAGAGCGCAGAGAAAAGGAAGGAAGAAGCAGAAAGAGATAGAGAAACACGATACAAGGCAGCCATGGCTGCTCAACAACGGTGAGATTCAGATTTTTTTATTGTATATATTTTTTTCTTTTCCGAAATTAGGCATGTCTACTTTTTTATATCAAAGTGAATGACATTACAAGTTATTATTCTTACCAAATTAATTGTAACCTTTATTTTATTTTATTTTATTTTCTTATTGAAAAATAAACATTCCCTCTCGGAATCTAACTGGTAGTAAGAATTTTTAGGGATAATTCCTTCTTCAATTTAAAAATAACGACTGAAATATTATTATTATTTTTGTATTGATTAGAAAGAGTTTTAATATACAACTAAATTCCTGAATTACAGGGTAGCGCAATTAGAGAAGTCGAGGGCAGAAAATCCTCCACAAGAAGCAGTACAGAATAAGGCTAAAGTAGCTGCCCAGGCTTCCTATAAAAGACGCGGTCCTCTTCTTCAAGTAACGTTACCATTAACATTTACTTCCTTTTTTCCCACTTTTTTAGATTTGAGTAAGAAAAAACCCATATTCTTGAATTGCATCTCTATGAACGTGCTAATTCTGTGTAATGTTTGCAGTGGAAAGTTGGGCGCTAATGGATGTATTGATGTTACCAAAACAGAGTGATGATCATCGATTAAAAAGCTTGTATATTGAAATTCTGAATTCTGGTATGGTTGTAAAGAGAAGTTGATGTCCAATATGTAATGGCAGTAAGAATTAAGTCATTATGTACAGCAGCCTTTGCTACCAGCCGGGGTTTAATTTATATATTTCAGTTATGTGAAGCGGATGGATATAGACTTTGGAACGCAGCTAAGTACACAGAGAGGGGGAGGAAGAGGACATTCCTTCACTAAGGCATGTCTTTTAGCTTTGCCTTATTCTGGTTCGTATTTTAAATCTAGCCTTGGGGTTTAGTATTGGTAATTTAATATTTAATTTAATGTCTGATCTTCATTTATTGCTTAGATATGTTTTTTTTAAAACAACTTTTTTTCTTTTTATTTTTTTGGTATGCATGTACACTTTATCATATGAATCTACACATACCATATTGAAGATGCATGTTTATCATTGCCCTAATTTTATAGAGGGTAAATTTAATTGTGCAAGGAAAATAAGTTTTGATCAATATATAGGAAATGATATGATAGTATGAATGCTCAAGAAACTTTTTACAATAGATTCATTTCAATATGCGTGAAATTCATTGTAAAATAATGAAAAGAGACAACAAAATACGTATTAATAAGGAAAGGATTATAATGTAGATTAAACGAGAGTTGAATGCATTACATTTTCATTACTTATCCATCAATAAAGAGATGAGGGGTATAAAGAGATGAGGGTATATAGAGCTTGACAGGGAGCAAGCTCCCCTTTCTCTATTGGTTAGATAAAAGCTACATGTAAACCCAATAAAACAACATAAGTGAGTGGAGGTGCTAAGATATGCTCCAAGACATTGCAAGAAAGTAATACAACACTTAAATAGTACACTAGTATGTTGAAAGAGAATGCACTTCTCCATCATTGAAAAAAGGTGTATTGAATGGGATGAATCCATCACAAATGAGTGCACTAGGTGGGTTGATCCACCACTCAAGAATGCATTGGGTGAGTTGATTTATCATTGAAGCAAGAGCATTGGATGGGCCAATCCATCACATAAAAAATACATCAAGTGGGCTAGTCCACCACAAAAGAAAGTGTAAGTGAATATAAACCTAGTAAATAACTTAAAAAGAAATTACAATAGTGGTTCAAATCCACTACTTGAACACTAAAGAACATAAAGATGTTGGGATGTTAAATGATAATACTTTCAAGTCAAATGTTCAAAATATAAAAGAGTTCACTAAATAAATTTGATCAATAGAAGAAATGTTAGATGTAGATCTTGAGATGTGCTACTCCAAGAATACTTGAGAGTTACACAACACTCGAAGAAACTTGTATAACTACACACTTCCCATAACGTTAAATGGGTCTTTTTACCCTATTTTTGATTTAACAAATACATGCTATTAATAGGTATAAAACTTGATAGATCTATTCAAATTTTAATACATGACATCTAAGTATGAATTTGAATGTATAGAAAAACATACTGAAATAAAAATTGATAAGTGGCATGTGTTATAAGTAGTAATTACAACCAAACATAAGATACTTAGATTTATTGATCTCTGGTTGATTGTAATTTATCTTTGACAGTGGAAAATAAGGTAAGATATGGCTGACAGATAAAAATTAGGTACAAAATTTAAAGATGCTTCCAAATAGGTTTTCATTCCCTAGACAATAACACAAGCCAACCATGTCCATTGACTGTGGACATATTTGAGTTGACTATGATGAAAAAATGAACATTTTGCCTTCTATACATGTATTTTTTGAGTGGACTGAGATTTTTTGATTTTGTTTATGCAACTAGAGATCATTGTTTTCCTTATCTTTGATTTGGAAACACTAGGGGTCTTTGTGAGAGCTAGAACCTTACCAAAAAGAGATGGGGAGTTTTATGGGATGAGTTGATCTCCATCACCACTTGATGATTAACCAAAAGCTTAATATCCAAATACTTTGAGGAGATAATCAAGCTACAAATAGTTCTCCCACCTAGAGTGAATGTGAAATTGTACTTTTTGACTATATATATGTAGCTAGAATTTGGCTTTGATACTTAATAATGATAAATCTTCACTTGCTTTGAAATGCTTGAGACTTGGCTTATGACTACTCCTTATGAATGACCTTGAATTTTGGTAGAATAGAGTAGATACATTCAATATGCAATTTATTAGGGAATTCTAAATTCTAGAATGGGTGTAAAGAGAAGTTTATGCCATTATGTCATTATTTACTACAGTTTTTTCTAGTGGTTGGGGTTTAATTTAAATATTTTAGTTATGTAAGTGGATGAATATAGACTTGAAGGAAATTATGTACATAGAGGAGGGGAGGAATATGACATTCCTTGACTTAGGTATTATTTTTTAGCTTTCTCTTATTTCGGTTTATATCTGATGGGAGGAAAGACCCTTTAAAATATATCCTTTTGGTTTAATATTAGTAATTTAATATTACCAATATTTTATTTAATGTCTAGTCTTCATTTATTACTCACACACACACACACACACACACACACACACACACACACACACACACACACACACACAGAGAGAGAGAGAGAGAGAGAGAGAGAGAGAGAGAGAGAGAGAGAGAGAGAGAGAGAGAGAGAGAGAGAGAGAGAGAGAGAGAGAGAGAGAGAGAGAGTTACTTTTATCATAGGAATCTACACACACTATATTGAAGGTCCATGTTTATCATTTCCCTAATTTTATATAGGGTGCATGTAATTGTGTATAAGAAATAAGTTCTAATCAATGTATAAGAAATGATTTAGCAATATGAATGCCCAAGAAACTTCTCATAATAGATTCACTTAAATATGCATTAAACACACTTCAATATGCATGAGACATTTTAAAAAATAATGGAAAGAGACAACAAAATATGTATTAATGAGGAAATGATTATAATGTAGATTAAATGATATATTCATGCAATACATTTTCATTATTTATCCATCAATAAAGAGATGAGGAGTATATAGAACTTGATAGGGATCACACTTCCCTTTATCTATTATCCACATAATAGGCACATGTAAAACCAATATAATAATATGATAATATAATAAAATAATAAAATAAAATAATAATATAATAATATAAAATAATATAATAAAATAACACCACTATTCTGAAAGAGGATGCGATGATCTATCACTGAAAAGAGGTGCATTGACTGGGATGAATTCATCACAAACAAGTGCACTGGGTGGGTTGACCACCACTAATAATGCATCAGGTTGGTTGAATGACCATTGAAAAAAGAGCATAGGACAGGTTAATCCATTACACAAAAAATGCATTGGGTGGGCTAATCCACCATAAAAGTAATTGTAAGTGAATGTAAACCTAGTGAATAACTTAAATAGAAACTACACGAGTAGTTCAAATTCACTACTTGAACACTGATTAATAGAAAGATGTTAGGGATGTCAAATTATAATTTCAAGTCAGATGTTTAAAATATAAAAAAACTCATTAAAAAAATTAGATCAACAGAAAAAATGTTAGATGTAGATGTTGAGATGTGCCCTGCAGGGATTTCTAAGTGAGATACACATAACACTCAAGAAACTAGTATAACCACATACACACTACATAATGTTAAATGTGTATTTTACTCTATTTTTGATTTAACAAATAAATGTTGTTTAATAGGTATAAAACTTGATAGATTTATTTATATTATAATATATGACATCTAAACATGAATTTGAATGTAAAGTAGAAATAGATTGAAATAGAAATTGACAATTAGCATGTGTTAAATATAGTAAGTATAAAAAAACACAAGATACTTCAATTTCTTGATCTCTAAGTAACTATAATTGATGTGTAATAATAGAAAATAGGGTAAGACATGACTGACAACTGAAAATTAGGAACATAATATGAATATGCTTCTAGACAAGTCCACATTCCCTAGAAAATAGTGTAGGCTAATTGTGTCCATTGATTGAGGAATTGTTTGAGTTTATTATGATGAAACAATGAATGTTTCTCCTTGTGTACTCATGTTTTTTGAGTAGGCTGATATTTTTTTATTCTCTTTCTGTGGCATAGAGATTGTTGTTTTTCATTCTCTTTACCTTGTAAACCTTAGGGGTCTTTGTGATAGCTAGAACCCTATAAAAAAGAGAGGGGGAGTGTAATAAGCTAAGATGATCCAAATCACCTCTTAATTATTGATGGATATTGACATATCCAAATAATTTGAGGAAAAAATCAAGCTACACATGGTTCTCCCACAAAGAATGATTATGAAATTATGCTCTTTAATTATATTTATGCATCTATAAATTTGGATTTGATATTTGATAATGATAACTCTTGACTTGATTTGAGATGCTTTAGACTTGGCTTACAACTATTTCTAGTGAATAATTGGCTTATGATTGTTTCTAGTGAATGATCTTAAATTTGGGAATAATTAGGTATATTCACTTAATGTGTAATAATTTATAAGTGCTCAATAGATATTGCAAATCTAAGAATAATAAAATACCTTTGATCTATATTTCAAATGAAACATTTTTAAAATTTCTTTTAGTTGACCTTACAAAACATGTAGGAAGACCAAAATGAACATTTAAAAGTTGGAAACTAGCCATTATTTGGTGTGAAGACAAGGCCACACTAGGTGGATAGGTTTTTAGTAGTAGACTTGTTTGCCTAACACAAACTTATATGAGAATATAAGAAATAATTATCTTGAGTTGGAAGTAGTATGAGGGTAGTATACAATAGTTTGAGAATCTAACTTGGAATTTTTTGTGTAATAGTGATGATTAATGGAGGGTAAATCCAAAAAATAGATAAATGGTTTGAAGGAAATGCTTAATAATAATAATATATTTAGGTGCAAATCAAGTGGTTTAAGATGTGTCAAGAATTAACATTATCAACTACTTGTGACTAGATATAGGTGTCTAAATTCTCTTCTCCCCCCCCTCTTTATTTTAGTAATGAAACTTATATAATAAAGGATAAAGAATTGAACTTAAGTGTGTAAAACATAGTTTGTCTTTGGTAGGATACTCCAATTGTGTAGGAAACTCATTTTAGAAAACTCTACAATAACACATGAAGTAATAAATGATTATATTTGAAATTTGAAAATTTAACTTTGAAAATTGAAGAATTTAGAGGAGAGCAAGGAAGGAGTACATCTATAAGAATATGACACCATATTTCATTGTACTCTATTATATAAATGTGTCCCCTTATTAAAGCACTACAAATTTGGGAGTGATTGAGTCCCAATTTTGAATAACTAATTAAACCCTTAATTTGGAAATATGAATGCTTAAATTTTCATAAATGGAGATAATTACCCCATTTGATAACTAATATAAATTCACTAAAATTGATGCCAATTCCATTGAGTGTCACTATAATTGAACATACATCACTTTTAATAAAAGATGGAACCACACAATGGGTTTGATATAAGTAATGCCAAGGCATTTGAGTGTCACAGGAATGGAACACACATTACCCATAAAAAAATGAATCACACCATTGTAGATGAATATGGATTAATCTTTTATAATCAAAAGATATTGAAAAATATTCATGTCCCCATCATGACCATAGTGAAAATAGATTTCAAGTGAAATAAAAATTATTTGACTTTGAATTTTTAAACTATATTGTAGTAGAGATGCACATGAACTAGTGTCATGCCTCTAAAATTTAATTTTTTTATATGTGTATGAAAAATTATCATAACCCCTAAATATATGTCAAATGATATAGAATGTGGTGCATTTATATGCTCAATTGTAGCTGTATGTGAAACCTATAATTCATATCATGTAACTGTTGCATATATGTCCATGCACATGCATTCAAATGTGTATGAATATGCACTTAGAGTCTTTGTAAATTGAGTGCATATGAATTTCATATTCGCTCATTATATATATCACTATGCTAATATTTGTCATATGTCTAATTTATAAATTACTTTTAATCCTTAAAACTTTGAATATTTGAAACCTATACTTTATCATAGAGTCTGATTTTTGAATTACGTTGAATCTATGAAACTTATACTTTGTCATTGAATTTGAGTTTTGAATTAATTTGAATCTTTGAAAACATATACTTTATAATAGAATATGATTTATCTACTCATGGAGGCATGAATCTCTAAGAAAAGTCCATTATAATTCCCATATTTGAGATGAGGGATGTATATTGTAAGTCACTCATCTCAAAAGTTAATTGTATCATGTGATAAAGATGTAATTATGTAGTATTATCATATCATGTGGAGAGTATGTTATCATAAAAATGTAGCTGTTATTGAAGCATTTATGTAATATAAGGCATACAAGTGTAACCTATAGATAGATACAGTAGTGAGACATATAGTAAAGTAACCATATTTGAATTTAGACTATGCAATAACAATGCATGATATAGATCAAGGCACCACTAATTAAGAACAACAAGAATAACACATAATATCATCCAATCTTACACATAAGGCCAAAGGCCTCATATAAAAGGCATGAAAATGTCACAAAAAAAAATTCCAAGGGCCACACATGAAATACATGAAGAATGTTACCAAAAAAGATAAAAATATGTTGCACATATAAGGTCAAGTGGCCACAACAATGGACATATATAAATTTCACACATACCAAGACAATATTTGCACACATAGGGTCAAGGGAAACACACAATAATAATTTAATGTCTAGCCTATCATGCAAGAAATTAATAACATCTAAGGAGCATATAAAAAGTGAACTAATCTACACCATCCATATGTATCAATTTCATATCATAAAAAAGTATTATGTCCATGTAGAAAAGTGTAATATATGAGAAACTTAACAAGACCCATGAAAGATATGTAGTTAAACATGGTAGAAAGGTCACATATAGATATAACATGTGATAATGTAACTTTAGAATAAGATGCCCCTAACATGGGCATAACCACTAGGTAGAAGGGATTCCAACATCTAAGAGTCCATGTAAAGTATGTATGTCCTAAATCACACTGATATACCTCATGAAATATATGTGTATGAAAAATAATATGATATCTACTAAACATATGATAAATAACGTATGCAAATAAGTTAACTAACATCACATGTCTTGATTTTTTATTTTTTGATAATTTTTTGAATGTTTTTATATTTTTAACATATTTTATATTTTTCAAACATTTAATTGTTTTTGTATTTTTGTATTTTTTAATCTATTCTTAATAAACTACCCTTTGATCCCATCAATGGGAGGACCATAATGCCTGACTATATCATAAACCTAGATGACAACTTTTTGTAAATGGAAAGTACTACATGTAAATGAATCTCAATATGAAAAGGCAGCTTGTGTTGTAGTGTAACTATCCTAATCAATTTTTATGGTATATTTTTCATGATGTGTAAATATATAAGGTGTAGTACTTTGTGGAATATCTTGTATAGTAGGAAAATGTCTCACTCCCTATGTTTATTATGAAAGACACTAAACTAACTGAAGTGCTGCCTTATGATGCACTATAGATGAAGAAAATGTTTTTAAATTTTAAGTAACTCTTTGATTTGAAGCTTTATATCTAGGAAGGTGTAATAATTTCCTTTTAAATAATTATATAGATTATGTATAGGTGCAAAAACTGACTCTACATTATGCTCTTGAATAGGTGTAGTAATTGTATCTTTACCATGCTCTTAAATAGGTACAATTACTATCTCTATATAGTTCTCTTGAATAGGTACAATACTTGTATCTACATTATTCTATTGAATATGTGCAATAACCAAATCCAATGGTGGTGGGGGTGGGCATAAGGGGAATACCACTGACTATAGAGGATACTCATATCGAATGTTTGAAAATTTCACCCCTCATTACAATGTATATATATTTGAGACATTGACGTAATGTGGATGGGTTACTCATATCGAATAATAAAAAAATTCACCCTTGATTACAATGTATATATATTTGAGTCATCGATGCAATGTGGGTGGTGTTGACCATTTTTCGATCTAGTAGGCCAACAATCGGTCCCCTTCTTCCTCTACTATTTTAGGCCAATTCATTTTGATTTTGCACAAGTCTAGGAGATTTCTACGGACTCTGCAGGTCTATTTCTATAGACTCTGCAGGTCTATTTCTATAGACTCTACAGGGCTTGAGTTTCTATGAACTCTGTGGGTCAGTTTCTACAGACTCTGCAGGTCTTTTTCTATGGACTCTGCAGGCCTATTTCTACGGACTCTGCAGGGCTTGATTTTCTACGGACTCTGTAGGGCTTGATTTTCTACAGACGCTGTAGGGATTGATTTTCTACAGACTCAGTAGTGAGTTTTTCTACAAACTCTGCAGGTGTAATCTTTTGATAGATGAAGAACCAGTTCAGAGAGTGCAAGGTTTTGCAAAGCTTCTTTAGACTCTTATTTGAAGAAATTCATAAGGAAAGAGAGCTAAAATGGTTCAAAAGACAATTTTCCTTAAGGTTGGAAGAGTGGTTCAACGACATAATATTTTCAAGAGTTAGCACCTTTCAACCATCGAATCGGTTCAATGCCTTCGGTTCATCATTTGGTTCAATCACTTGGTTCAATTGATTGGTTCAATCGGTGAGTTCAATGCTTGGTTCAATCGGCAAGTTCAATCGCTTGGTTCAATTGGCAGGTTCAATCGCTTGGTTCAATCACTTGGTTCAATCACTTAGTTCAAACAGTGAGTTCAACACTTGGTTCAATCAACAAGTTCAACGCCTTGGTTCAATCGGTGGGTTCATCACTTGGTTCACCATGGAAGGTTCAAGGGCTCGGCACACAGTGTTGAACCATTGAACCATTTTTGGTTCAATCGGTCGGTTCAATGGCTTAATTTAGTCAGGTGGTTCAAAGGAGCGTCCCTAAAGCTAGAAGACAGGTGCCCTTGTGGAGGGCAGTTTTGGGTTCAAGAGCCCTTGCAAAGGGTAGGGAGTGCTTCAAAGAGGCCACAAAGAAGCGGTTTGGACCTTTCAAAATTTTGTTAAGGCAAAGTCCCAAATTCCTTCAGACATTTTGTCTGAAGGATTTCCTTCGGACAAAAAGTCTAAAGGAATTTGGGGGAGGCTGTAGTCAAAGAATCCGAAAGAATGGTGAGCAACCGGGACAAATTCTCACAGACTTTTTATCCATGGGAAAATTGTCTGCAGAAAAGCCTGAAGCAAAAAAAGCTACAAAAAGGGCCGAAGAGACAAAAGGCCACCAAAGGGCAGGTACCCTTGTGGGGGGCTCTTGGCTGGCCAAATGAAGGGCATTTCTTAAGAGCCAAAGGGACACTTCCCCTTTGGGAGGGTCTAAAACAAAGGAAAAGCCACAAAAAAGGCCCGAAGGAATTCACCAAGGATGGTGACATCTTGGAAGTCATCAACTTTAAGAAGATGGATTAGCCATTGTTTTTCAAATGATGATGGGTGCGCAGACGTCAAATTTAAGATGGTGAAATAGCCATTTGCTTTTAAATTGCCTAAGCGCCAAACAGAGATGAGCCCAAGGAATGCAGCAACCTGCCAGAAGATAGCCCTGAGGGCTGAAGGAGCTAGAAGAAGGCAAAATAGGAAGAAGACAAAGATCCTAGAGAATAAATAGAGAAAAGTGCCAAGTGTAGGAATAGGCAGATAGTCCAAGTGGTGAAGGGAGGTGCCGATTCAAGAAGTTACTCTGACAAGTGATACAGTGTCTATGAATTGATTATTAGGAGGCTCAAATGGCTAATGGTGTGACCCATTTCTCTTCATTTCACATTAATGAGAAGACAAGCCACATAATCACCTTGAAAGAGTGGTCTTGCAAGTAGACAAAGGGCGCAGCTCATAATTTCTCATTGATGTTTAAGCGGGTTGCTCTTCCCAATGATTGGGGTGCACATGGGTCATTTGTAAAAAGGGTGCCAAAAGGCCTCCTTCCTTCCTCTATATATTATTGAATTGTCATTTGAAAAAGGATCTTTCACATTTGTAACGTGAAGCCATGGAAATTTTTCACTTGAAATCAATAAATGCATTTTTACCTCTATTCTGGTTAGATATCTCTGTGTGTGTCTGAGTGTTAGTTTTGTGTTTAGTCATTGCTTCTTAATACTTCCACAAGTTTAACAACAACACACCTGGTGTCTGTAAGGTGCCATACCTGCAAGTGACAAGAAGAGCTGCACCTAGAAGCATAAAGATAGAAATAAGCTACTATACAGTGTGCCATTTCTATAGCACCTATGGTGAGTCCCTATTTTTTGTGTGTTCCATTGAAGCCTCCCTGTTAGTTTCCTGCAGCTTGGTCCTTCTACTAGTGTGAAGTGTACGTATGTGTTTTTTTGACTTCAAGTGTGAGTGTGAGTAGGTCGAATCATTTGGTGCATCACCTCTTTTAGAGTAGTTTTGTTTTCCTGTAATCCTTCTCCCTTTTCACCCCCCATTATATACCTATATACCTGTATTAGCACTTATTAGAACAACTCAAATGCATCAAAGGGAGCTAGCCCTTACCTAGAGACTCTCCCCTCTAGCTTTGCCAGTCCCACAGGTGAGAGGGGAGTTTCCATTTTGACGTGTGGAAGGCAGGAGCTCAGCCTCCTGCCCCAGGTACAATCCATTGCTTCAACAATTTTTAGCATGCCTAGTGGGACTGAGTTTTTACACTCAGTAAAGTTTTAGGATTGATGCTGGTCCTGTTATAGCAAATCAACTATTTTTAACATCTGGCGACTCCACTGGTAAGAACTTCATTTTTTAATCAAAGACCAGTCTAACTTCCTATGCCTAAAGTCACCACATGGTTTGCTTCTAAGGGTGTTCCTTTCGACTTCATTGAGTTGCCTTTGAACTCAACAAAAATACTAAGGTTTGAGAGGACCCATCCTTATTTAGTAAACCACCTTCCCAGATCTATTGTAAGGAATGCATACACAACAGGGCTGCAGTTACATCTTGTCATAGCTATGGCATTACCCTTTGTGACTTTTCATGGTTAGAGCCCCTTGAATATCCAATGTTATGACCCAATTCTAGGCATAACCCTCAAAAGTGTGCCTTTTTTTGATGGAGAGGAGCCCATTATAGTCATCAAACACATCATAAATATTGCTAACCTATGTAATATCCATAATGTCATTGAGGAAAATATTGCAATCAGATTGTTGGCATTGTCTCTCAAGGGTAAAGCTCTTGACTAGTATGGGACTTTGACTATAAATTCAATCAGTTCCTGAAATGAATTGGGCACTCACTTGATGGACCGTTTTGGAGAAAAGAGCAACCACCTCTCTCTTTCTAAGCAGCTGACTACCATGAAAAGAGCCCCACATGAATACATGCAGGATTTCAATGCTCGATTTCAAAAAACATGGGATAGAATCCCCATTCTAGTAAAACCTACTCCTAGCTATGCTTTCCTATATTACTTAAGAGCATTGAATAGTGATATCACTATTATGATACAATCCATGGGAGGACATGTGTTGCCTACCGCCTATGACATAGCTATAGTAGCTAAAAATTGCTTGGTGCAGGATGGAAAGATAGCTCTTAGACCCCATATGCCACTTTTTCTTGAAATGCTGCCTCCAATTCAGACCACTGCTCCCACCTTAGCTCCTCTACCTAGCATAGATAAACTAGCTACTACTCCATCCAATGAGCTTCATGAAGTTAAGAGTCTGTTGCAAAGTATGTCAAATGAACTTGTGGCTTTTAAAAGGCATCAAGCTCAAAGCAACTAACCAAACCAAGGATACCAACAATATAGTCAAGCTCCTAGACCCCCTTTCCAAAATTACAATCCAAGACAGGGTCAACTTACTCAGACCAGACCTTTTCAAGGCTATAACCCAGGTGCCCCTTCATCATCTAAGGTCATGGTGCCCATTCAAAATAATCTAGTGCAGGAACAACCAAGTTGTTCAATCATGGGATATGGTCAGACAAATGAAATGACAGGTTATTACCCAAATGTACAAGATGATTAGGTAGCCACCCATTCCCAAGTCTTTGAGACTCCAATGCAACCTAGCATGAGTAGCAGTTAGGCCCAGCCTAATTTTACCCTCATGAATCATCTAGAAGGAGAATTTTATTCATTCAATTATGTGGGTGCTGTAGACGATCAGGCTGACTGTGTTGCAGCCAACACAAGATTCAAAAGGAGAGCAATGGAGGAAACTCAGGCTACTGTCCAAGCATCAGCAACACCTTCTTCATCACACAAAAATAAAAAAGTCCCAAGTTTCAAACCATCGATTGTACCTTCAGCCCCTCAACCTACACCTCAGGCTATACATAATTCCAAATAAATTTTGAAGGAGGGCAACCCTCAAGTCAACATGGTTGACCAAATGAAGAAGCTACACATGAACATCTCCTTGTGGGATTCACTATCAATACTAGGGTAAAAAGACATGTTGCAAAAGGAATTGCATGAGCTAGGCAAACATGCTATCCTAGAAAAAGTTGATAATGTTTTGATGATGAATGGACAACCTTCCACCTCAGGTCAGACCTAGAAGGAAGAGAAGATTCCTCCTTTTTATGTATCCTTGGTCATAGGAGATTTTTTGGTGCACAATTGCATCATTGATAGTGGAGAATGCACCTCAGTGATGCCCAAATGCATAGCTGACAAGCTTGGCTTGAAATACGAAGAAATGACCAAGGGAGTCCTACAGCTAGATGGAACCCCAGCAAAGACAATTGGGGTGGTAAGAGGTTTGAGCTTGACATTGCATGCTTGCCTAACGTTCTCAGTTCCTCATGATGTGGTAGTGGCAGATGTCCCTCCCTACTTTTCCATCTGCTTATCCAGGGATTTTACATCCAAGATAGGTGGCTACTTAGCAGCAAATTGGTCTTATCTAGTTTTTAGAACCAAGTATGGGACTAAAGTCAAGATTGAATCCGAACCACTCCATA
This sequence comes from Torreya grandis, assembly GCA_037957365.1. Classification (NCBI taxonomy): domain Eukaryota; kingdom Viridiplantae; phylum Streptophyta; class Pinopsida; order Cupressales; family Taxaceae; genus Torreya; species Torreya grandis. Next base: position 4,036,132 of record JARHVA010000880.1, read on the forward strand.
GGGATCCTCTGAAACCTTACTCGCTCAAGGCAACAAATGTTAGCTATGCCATCATTGACCAAGAAGAGTTCCAAGTAGACCAATCTCCATCCTCTGCCCTTAAAGGAGTTGTAGACCTACTCTTAGATGAATGGGGAAGTGACAACTTTGAGCATGATCCCTACAAATTCATAGAGGAGGCAGGCCTTAGAATTTATTGCATGCATGAAGAGGTTACTTTTGTACCAAATTTGATGAAGGCCAACAAGGAAAGTTCAGGTCTATGGCAGCTGTTCTTTGATGGTTTAAGGAGTAAGTTGGGAGCTGGTGGTGGAGTGGTGTTGGTCTCTCCTTCAAAAGAGAGGTATTTTTCAGCCTTCTGATTCCATTTTTCCTACACATGCAATGTTACAGAATATGAATCCCTCATCCATGGCTTGGAGTGGGTGAGGAAAAGAGGAATCAAATAGCTGCAAGTGTTTGGTGATAGTGAGCTGATTGTCAACCAGGTAAGAGGCCAAAATTTGATGAATAATTCTCTACTAAAGTCCTACAAACATAGGGTATGGGGCTTAGTGGAAAATTTCTTTGCTTTAAATATTACCTCCAATCCTGGAGAACGGAACAAGCAAGCAGACAGGCTGGCAGTAGTTAGTGCCCAGTTCAATATTTCTCAAGAAATAGGCTGAGACCATAGCTCACGTCACTTTAAAGTAGTGATCCAACCTTCTGTACCTAACAAGATCACCATCTGGTAGGTTTTTAATAGTGATCAGCAAATAACACTCTTCTTGCAAGAAGAAGCAAAATTTGCTACAAAAAACTAGGCTCCCAAAGGGTTTGGTCACTCTAGAGAGTATCTTCAATGGAGATGACCAATTGAGAAGCAACAAGGCATGCATTACAACAAACGAAGAGCACCATGAGAAGGTGGAAATATTCAAAGACAAGCTACTTGCACTTGGGAAAGTGTGCACGGAGCATGCAAGGTAGGCCTTCATCTTGTTGTGCCAAGAATTTGATGATATCTTCACTTGGGAGTATAGTGATTTGAAGGGTTTTGACCCAATTTTGGCCCATCATACCATTGAGCTAGAAGAAGGTGCCAAACCAATCAAGTGGAAGCAAAGGCCTATCAACCCAATGATTGAGCCTCTCATGTGCAAGGAGCTCACCAAATTGATTGAGTCTAGGATAATATTTCCAATCAAACACTCTTCTTGGCTGGCAAATCTTGTTCCTGTCCAGAAAAAGAATGGGGAGATTAGACTGTGCATCAATTTCATAGACCTCAACAGAGTCTCTTTGAAAGACCATTATCCTCTCCCAAGCATGGAGCAGATCCTTCAAATGGTGACAGGTAGCGAGCATTTCTCCCTCCTGGATGGGTATTCAAGATACAACCATATTTTGGTGCAAGACTATGACCAGCACAAGACAGCTTTCAAAACTAAGTGGGGAACATTTGCTTGCAAGAAAATGCCTTTCAGACTGTCTAATGCTGGTGCCACCTTCTAGCGGGCTATGGACATGGCCTTTCAAGGCCTGATGAACAAAACTGTACTAATATATCTTGATGATGTGACAGTTTTCTCCAAAAAAGTGAGCCAACACATGAAACACCTAAGGTAAATCTTTGAGAGGTGTAGAGAGTTTGGTATCTCTCTCAATCCTAAGAAATGCATGTTCGTTGTCTACGAGGGGAAGTTCCTTGGTCACATTGTCTCTTTAGAGGGTCTAGCTATTGATCCAGAAAGAGTTCACTCCATCCTGGAGTTGTCCTTACCTAAGCACAAGAAAGTCCTGCAAAGCTTCTTTAGTAAGATAAATTTCATACAGAGATTTATCCCAAATTTTGCAGAGATGGTCAAGCCATTGACCTCTATGCTGAGGAAGGGTGAGGAGTTCACATGGACAACATAGAGAAAATATAGTTTTGAAGAAATCAAGCAGGCCATAACCTGGGCTCTTACTTTGATCAGCCCTGACTTCACCAAAGATTTCAACCTATACACCTTCAACAACAAAGAGGTAATCTCCGCCATGCTTACCTAAGCAAGTGATGATAACCTTGAGCAGCCAATTGCATTTTTTAGCCAAGGCCTAGAAGGTTTTAAAGTCAGATACACATATGTGGAAAATCAAGTCTTGGCAGTCATACGGAGTTTGAAGAAATTTAGACACATGCTATCCAATAGTAGAATCCACCTCATGGTTCTACATCCCAGCATTAAAGATTTCTTGATCAACTGAGACCTAAATGAGAAGAGAGCATGGTGGATCACTAAGGTGATGGAATATGATGTAAATATCAAGATCACCAAACTGGTAAGGGGGAGAGGCCTATGTGAACACCTCGCTGCAGACTTTAAACAACAAAAGGAGGACAGCCTACTAATCCATGATGCAGCTACAGTAGAAGAACCAGCTGTCATGAAGGATTGGACATCAGATGTGAGGCATTTTCTTCTCACTAGTGAGTGCCCGCCCTCACTTGACAGGATCAAGAGAAGGTATTTTAGACTCCAGTGTCTCCCTTATGCCCTGATTGATGGAGTACTATTCAGAAAGGATCTCTCATGAGTCTTTTTAAGATGCTTGGACTCAAGTCAGGCCGACATGGTGCTGTTTGAGTTCCATGATGGACCAGTTAGCGGTCATTTTGCTCCTAGGGAATTGCAGTGAGAATAATGAGAGCTAGCTATTTTTGGCCTACTCTTTTCAGGGACACCCATACCTGGGTATGAAAGTGCTAGAAGTGCATGCTTTTTGATGGGAAGCAATGGCTGGCTGCCATGCCTTTACAATACAACCTATTCAGGTGAAGCAGCCATTCATGCAATGGGGCCTAGACTTCATAGAGATGATTAATCCTCCCTCCAGTGCTAGACACAAGTGGGTCCTGACTACCATGGATTATTTCACAAGATGGGTAGAGGCTATTTCTCTTAAGGAGGCCAATGAAAGTGCGGTCCTAGATTTTTATGAGGACTTAGTGGCAAGGTTCGGGGTTTCAACAACCATAATCTCAGATAATGTGTTAGCTTTTCTGGGAACTAAAACAAGTGAATGGGTGCTGAGATATGGTATATATCTCAGCACTTCATCTAATTACTACCCATAGGGGAATGGACTAGCTGAGTCTACAAATAAGAACCTGATCAAGATCATCAAGCAAACCATAGAGGAAAATCAGAGGACTTGGCATGCCAAGTTGAAAATAGCCCTGTGGGTAGATAGGGTCACCCCAAAGAGGGCAATCAACAATTCACCATACATGCTCATCTATGGAAGGGAAGCTAGGCTCCCCATTTCACTTGAGTTGCTAGCCTTGGATCTCACTCACCAACTGCAATTAGAAGAAGGAAATAGCATGAAGGTTAGGCTATGAGAGCTGATGGAACTCCAAGAGACAAGGGACCAAGCTATGGCTTCTATGACTAGCTACCAATAGCAAGTGAAGAGACACTTCAATAATAAATCTTCATCAAAATGTTTCTCTGAAGGAGACATTGTCTTGAAATGGGATGAAGACTGAGCTAAGCCTAGAAAGCATGCGAAGTTTGATGCCCTATGGAGTGGACCGTATGTAATCACTCAGTGTAAGCAGCATAATGCATTCCAACTCTCCAAGTTGGATGGTGAAGAACTGTATATCCTAGTTAATGGGATACATCTTAAGCATTACCACTGAGCCCCTTCTCCATCATGTATATATTTTCCCTCGCTTTTCTCTTGTTTTCCCTAAGTGCTTTATGCAAATGTTAGTAGTTTTCTTAGCTTTGTGTGTGTTTTCATTTACTTTTGAGGTAAATCTTCATGATTGGTTCTAGATTTATCAGAGCTATTGCTGATCTTTAAGTTACAATCTGACCCCATGCCCAATGGATTTTGAGGCAACTGGCTTTTAATCATAGCAAGCATGCTTCCCCTAGAAGTCGCCAATTTGTTGACCATCTTTTGGTCTAGCAGGCCAAAAATTAGTCCCCTTCTTCCTCTGCTATTTTAGGCCAATTCATTTTGATTTTTCACAAGTCCAAGAGATTTCTACAGACTCTGCAGGTCTATTTCTATGGACTCTATAGGTCTATTTCTACAGACTCTGTAGGTCTATTTCTACGGACTATGTAGGTCTTTTTCTATGGACTCTACAGGCCTATTTCTATAGACTCTATAGGGCTCGATTTTCTATAGACTCTGTAGGGATTGATTTTCTACAGACTCTGCAAGGCTTGATTTGTTACAGACTCAGCAGTGAGTTTTTCTACAAACTCTGCAAGTGTAATCTTTTGACAGATGAAGAACCAATTCAGAGAGTGCAAGGTTTTTCAAAGCTTCTTTAGGCTCTTATCTGAAGAAATTCATAAGGAAAGAGAGCTAAAATGGTTCAAAAGACACTTTTCCTTAAGGTTGGAAGAGTGGTTCAACAACATAATCTTTCCAAGAGTTAGCACCTTTCAACCATTGAACCAGTTCAACGCCTTCGGTTCATCACTTGGTTCAATCAGCAAGTTCAACGCTTGGTTCAATCGGTGAGTTCAATCGCTTGGTTCAATCGATGGGTTCAATCACTTGGTTCAATTACTTGGTTCAAACGGTGAGTTCAACGCTTGGTTCAATCGGCGAGTTCAACGTGTTAGGAATCCCCAGAAGCACAATTGATTACCAAGCAACTTAAATGCAGAATTTAACCATAATGCACAAGTAACTAGAATTTGGAAATAACACAGAATATGAGAGACAATACCCAATTATATTAATACTCTTACAGAAGAAAATTACAATAAAGAAGTGCCACAGTCTTCTTACACCTCCAAGGTTTCCCACACCTTTAGGACTCTCAGTAATCTTTCCTCAAATCTCTCTCTCTCAATTACAGTCCCAACACACAACTCAAACACAGAGTTGGTGTTCACCTCTAACCAGTCAGTATCACTACTGCTAGTACATCGAGTATACACACATACTCAACTGAGCACACAATGCACTCCAAGTAGATCTCCCATGAACTTGTAACAACCTGAAACTCAAATGATCTTACTTTATAAGGAACTACCTTGCCTTCCTCTTTGCTCTCCAACTGAGTACACACCGTACTCCAAGTAGATCCTGCCTAATCTTGCTACCTGTTGTCTTGTTGATCTCCCTAATCCTTCTGCCACCTGCAGATCAATTTGGTCTTGCACACCTGCCAACCAACTTGGTTTTGCACACCTGCAAACCTAGATCTTACACACACAAACACCTTCAAATCAATGATCTTACTTACCATGTAGATCTCCAAATGTGGCCTTGCACACCTACTGACCAAGATCATACATACATGAAAAATCCTTCTGATTCTCCAAACCAGCACCCACACTTGACACTGTGGCACTAGGAGGAACAAACCTTGCTCTCTTCACTCTAAAGGAGATAATTTTTGCTCTCTTACTCTCTAGCACAAATTACAATACAGCTCATGAGTCTATTATATAGATCTCATGCAAACAATAATCAGACATCTAATTACAATAATTAGATCCACAGCTTCAAGTCTATAATTGGCCTTCTACATGCAAACAACTAGTTCGTTAACTAACTGTTCATGTAAGCGACAGTTTTGGAACTGCACAAGAGATTGACATCAGTCCCTATCTGCTTGGAGGTGACTGACATCGGCTGACTCCTGACCGATGTCGATTGCTTCCTATCCACCACTGGTTGATGTCAGTCGGCCTAACCGACATCGGTGACTGTGACACTCAGCAACCTCCTCCCCTATTTGCATCAGTGAAGCTTTTAGCTCCACAACCTAACAATCTCCCACTTGGAGATAAATAGCTGCACTGTACCTATACCTGTACCCCATTTAATCTATTTCTTGGCTTGTATCCCTCTTCAAGCTCAACCTTGAAGACCAAACACCACAAATCCTGTGGTGTACCACCTATCATCCAAGTAACCTACCGCATCTGCCTCTACAAACCCTGTAGAAAAGAACTTGACCCTGCATAGCATGTCGACCTGCTAGTGGTCCCTCTCAGATACCTGAGAATCCACTAAACTTCCCTCCAGTGCTTCTTTCCCAGATCGGCTCCAAACTTTCTGATAGCTCCCACTACTAGGGCAAAATCAGGGAGTACACTTGTACTCAACCTCATCATGTGATTGGGGACCCTGTTTTGTGAACTATCCATCCATAGGTGTGCTACTCTGTTCTGCATCCTGCACTACCTTCACACAATCATCCTATGAAAACATCAACATGTGATCTTCCCTATCTCTAGGATTACTCATGCCAAAGAATTTTGCTACTTCCAAATTCTTCATGGCAAACCACTGAATTAACCTTACCCTTAGCTCAACAAAACCCTACATGTCTGAACCTGTAGTTAGCACACCATCCACATACAGTAATAAAATAATGTTGCAATCATTATCCAACCTGGTAAGACAAACACAATGGTTACACTGACATTGACTAAAACCCTGCTTTGTCATCCACCTATCAAACCTGTACCACTATCCTACAGCTTCCTCAAGACCATATGACTTGGCCTTCCATTTCACATGTCCATTCTCTCTATTCTTTAACCAAGGTATCCATTCATCTTTTAGTGCTTTCATACTAGTTGGCAACCCTTCCAAATCTCCCATTTGGTTCTGCATCCTATTCATGCCATGCTCCCATTGTTTCCTAGATCCTTCCTGCTTTACAGTGAGCAATGAGTATAAAGAAGAGGAATAATGAATTTGAGGCTTACTTACCCTTTCAGTCCTCTATATGGGCATTTGAGACTCCTTGACAGCTTGTTGTCCACCTAAAATCTGTCTCAGTGACTGACCTCAGTCACCACACAATCTGCATCTGACCGATGTCAGTTCCATGCGACTATCCTTTTTGTCGACGCTGGTTTCCTGACTGATGTCAGTCTTACCTGGTCACCGACGTCGGTTCCCTGACTGACATCGATAACCACCCTGCCTAACACCACCAGCTCTAGTCTGCACATGAATGACATCGGCACCTGTTTGTTTGACACCAATTCCCTGTGACCGATGCATGTAACTATGTTTGCCTGTGAGTGATGACTTTTTACCTGCGAGCTCTCCATGGATCAAAACCCTATCCAAACTGCTCTGCTCAGAGTTACTCAGTCCCATCCATTGATCTCTATCCATCATCTCCTCCATAAACACCAAGGCTTTCCAGTTCTTAAGTCTATCAAAGACATCTGACTTCTGCTTAAGAACATGCATCTCCTTCTTGCTCTTGTGACCAAGCCTACAAAGCCACGTCTTCGAAACAAAAGAAGAATCAGTAATATAAGTAGATAGATAAAGGATACCTACTTTCTTACCACCAGCTAATTCAAGTGCATCCATTGTGAGAGTTCTTGTGCATCTCTCATCACCCAACTTTCCTGAAAAAATTAGCCACATCTTCAAAACTGGGACCTGCATGACCTTCCTCAACACCCATGTGTTGGCCACCTACAATTTCAGCTTCACTTCCCCTTTGCCAAAACTTTGACAAGGCACACCAGCTCCTAAATAAATCTTTCCAAAGTCTCCAAAGACCTTAACATGGAAAAATACTCTATTTCAAGCTACATGGAAAGAGGCAATAAAATCTATAAGACAAGATTCTAGTTTATCCAAGGAACATCCCAGAGCATCCTATGCAACAACACCTGCAACATCTGCTTCTTCAGTTCCTTCATGCTGATCTTCTACCAACCAACAATTTTTCTTTACCTACTTTTTCTTTCCATAACACTGTAATTGACCATTCGTGCTTTTCAATTCCTCCATTCTTAGCTTACTTTCTTCTGCCATTGCTATACTCCCACTCAATCAAAAACCCCTGAGAGTGACCTGTAATCAAACACAAACTTGTTCCCTGCAACCTTAGCTCTGATACCACTTGTTGTATCAGACTCTTGAACCTACAACCTGGCTCTGATACCACTTATTGGAAATCCTTGGAAGCACAATTGATTACCAAGCAACTTAAATGCAGAATTTAACCATAATGCACAAGTAACTAGAATTCAGAAATAACACAGAATATGAGAGACAATACCCAATTGTATTAATACTCTTACATAAGAAAATTACAATAAAGAAGTGCCACAATCTTCTTACACCTCCAAGGATTCCCACACCTCTAGGACTCTCAGTAATCTTTCCTCAAAGCTGTCTCTCTCAATTACGGTCCCAACACACAACTCAAACACAAAGTTGGTGTTCACCTCCAACCAGTCAGTATCACTACTGCCAGTACACCAAGTATACACACATACTCAACTGAGCACACAACACACTCCAAGTAGATCTCCCATGAACTTGCAACAACCTGCAACTCAAATGATCTTACTTTGGAAGGAACTACCTTGCCTTCCTCTTTGCTCTCCAACTGAGTACACACCATACTCCAAGTAGATCCTGCCTGATCTTGCTACCTATTATGTTGCTGATCTCTTTGATCTTACTGCCACCTGTAGATCAATCTGGTCTTGCACACCTGTTGACCAACCTAGTTTTGCACACTTGCAAACCTAGATCTTGCACACACAAACACCTATAAATCAATGATCTTACTTACCATGCAAATCTCCAAATGTGGCCTTGCACACCTACTGACCAAGATCATACATACATGAAGAATCCTTCTGATTCTCCAAACCAACACCCACACTTGGCACTGTGGCACTAGGAGGAACACACCTTGCTCTCTTCACTCTGAAGGAGCTAATTTTTACTCTCTTACTCTCTAACACAAATTACAATATAGTCCATGAGTCTATTATATAGATCTCATGCAAACAATAATTAGACATCCAATTACAATAATTAGATCCGCAGCTTCGAGTCTATAATTGGCCTTCTACATGCAAACAACCGGTTTGTTAACTAACTATTCATGTAACCAATAGTTTCAGAACCGCACAGGAGACTGACGTTGGTCCCTATCTGCCTGGAGGTGACCGATGTCAGCTGACTCCTAACTGATGTCAGTTGCTTCTTGTCCACCACTAGTCAACGTCGATCGGCTTAACCGACGTCGGTGACTATGACACTTAGCAACCTCCTCCCCTATTTACATCAGTGAAGCTTTTAGCTCCACAACCTAACACAATGCCTTGGTTTAATCAATGGGTTCATCACTTGGTTCACTGTAGAAGGTTCAAGGGCTCGGCATGCAGTGTTGAACCGTTGAACCATTTTTGGTTCAATCGGTCAGTTCAACGACTTAATTCTGTCAGGTGGTTTAAAGGAGTGTCCCTAAAGCTGGAAGACAAGTGCCCTTACAGAGGGTAGTTCTGGGTTTAAGAGCCCTTGCGGAGGGTAGGGAGCACTTCAAAGAGGCCACAAAGAAGTGGTTTGGACCTTTCAAAATTTTGTTAAGGCAAAGTCCCAAATTCCTTCAAAATTTTTGTCTAAAGGATTTGCTTCAGACAAAAAGTCTGAAGGAATTTGGGGGAGGCTGTACTCAAAGAACTTGAAAGAATGGTGAGCAACCGGGAAAAATTCTCACTGACTTTTTATTTGTGAGAAAATTGTCTGTGGAAAAGCTCGAAGCAAAAAAGCCATAGAAAGGGCCAAAGAGACAAAAGGCCATCGAAGGGCAGGTGCCCTTGTGGGGGGCTCTCAGCTGGCCAAATGAAGGGCATTTATTCAGAGCTGAAGAGACACTTCCCCTTCAGGAGGGTCTGAAACAAAGGAAAAGCCACAGAAAAGGCTTAAAGGAATTCACCAAAGATGGTGATGTCCCATAAGTTGTCAACTTTAAGAATATGGATTGGCTATTGTTTTTCAAATGATGATGGGTGCGCAAATGTCAAATTTAAGATGGTAAAATAGCTGTTTGAATTTAAATTACCTAAGCACCAAATAGAGATGAGCCCAAGGAACGCAACGACCCACTAGAAGATAGCCCCGAGGGCCGAAGGAGCCAAAAAAAGACAAAATAGGAAGAAGACAAAGAGCCTAGAGAACAAAGAGAGAAAAGTGTCAAGTGTAAGAATAGGCAGATAGTCCAAGTGGCGAAGGGAGGCACTGATTCAAGAAGTTACTTTGACATGTGATACAGTGTCTGTGAATTGATTATTAGGAGGCAAAAATGGCTAACAATGCGACCTGTTTCTCTTCATTTCACATTAATGAGTAGACAAGCCACATAATCACCTTGAAGGAGTGGTCTTGCAAACAGATAAAGGGTGTGGCTCATAATTTCTCATTGATGTTTAAGCAGCTTCCTCTTCCCAATGATCGGGGTGCACATGGGTCATTTTTAAAAAGGGTGCCAAAAGGCCTCCTTCCTTCCTCTATATATTGTTGACTTGTCATTTGAAAAAGGATCTTTCACATTTGTAAGGCGAAGCCCTGGCAAATTTTCACTTGAAATCAATAAACGCATTTTTACCTCTATTCTAGTTAGATATCTCTGTGTGTGTCTGAGTGTTAGTTTTGTGTTTAGTCATTGCTTCTTAATGCTTCCATAGGTTTAACACCAACACACCTAGTGTCTGTAAGGTGCCATTCCTATAGGTGACAAGAAGAGCTACACCTGAAAGCACAGAGATAGAAAGAAGCTACTATACAGTGTGCCCTTTCCACAGCACCTATGATGAGTCTCTATTTTTTGTGTGTTCCATTGAAGTCTCCCTGTTAGTTTCCTGCAGCCTGGTCCTTCTGCCAGTGTGAAGTGTACGTATGTGTTTTTCTAACTTCAAGTGTGAGTGTGAGTAGGTCAAATCATTTGGTGCATCACCTCTTTTAGAGTAGTTTTGTTTTCCTGTAATCCTTCTCCCTTTTCACCCCCCCATTATATACCTATACCTATATTAGAATTTATTAGAACAACTCAGATGCATCAAAGGGAGCTAGCCCTTACCTAGAGACTCTCCCCTCCAGCTTCTCCAGTCCCACAGGGCAGAGGGGAGTTTCCATTTTGACATGTGGAAGGCAGGAGCTTAGCCTCCTGCCCTAGGTGCAATCCACTGCGTCAACAAGTGGAAATACATGAAATTATATATCCAAGATGTCATAATAAAATATTAAAGACCCATGTGCTTGATAATACTATAAATGGAGTAGCCATTATCGATGGAGCAACTTCAAGAGGTAGCACTATATGCCAAAATTTATTCTATATATGTCCATCAAATGTTTTGAATACTTTTGATGTAACTTGTAAATATTTCTCTATATACTAAAGAGTGAAAAGAAGTTTTATTGTACATTAATTTTAACTTGACCCATTATCAATCATGACACTATAGATGGATTTTTTGTTGACATAAGAATGAATGAAGAGTGATTGTCTATTTGAATCATCATCAACAATCTCACTATCATCACTTCAAAAGGAAAGATAAACCATTAAAGCTCATTCAGGTTAACAAAAGAACCTGATAACAAAAAAGTACCAAAACCAGGTTTTTTAGGGACCTGAAACCAGCAAATAAGACCAAAAAAAATAGTAGACAAAACACTGATCTGAAAGTTAGCCAACTGGATCAGCAAGCTGAACAACCTCCCAGACCAGTAGCCTGAAAACCAGAAAAATGACCAGTATACTGACCCAAAAAATCAGTCAGCAACAAGGACTTTTAGAAGAATCTTTTAAGTTTTTTTTTTTTTTGCATGATCGAAGATTCATAACTAGAGGGGGGACCAAAGGCTTAGACTTCTTTCTCCTAACTATTGTCCATCCATCCTCTACCTTAGCTACCTCAGCAACCCATGCCTCAGAATACAATGATCTTTGGATTCCAATAGGCGTAAAATCCTTATGAGAATCAAACATAGTCTGGCTCTTTGTAAGATCCTCCAAAATAGGGGAGGAGACCACCACCTCCTCCTCTGGCTCAGCTATATCACTAGCCGCAGCCTCTACAGGAATATCCTTAGAATGATTCACCACTGATTCCTCTTCGTCTTCCATTTCAGATTGTGAACTTTCCTCATTCTCAGACTCGGAATTAGTTGTTACTTCCAAAGGTTATTTGTCTATGTTTTGTATAGAGGAAGCTTTAGGCCACCAAGAAGGTGAATGTCTGGGATTAGATTTCCCAGCAACATAATGAGCAGCAATATGTCCCATCTGGTGGCATTTCCTGCACCGAAAAGGGATCCCCTCATAGTCCAAAATTTGTGTCCATGTACCCCTTTGGGATTCAAGGCAAATCACCTCAGGAAGGCCCTTAGAAACATCCAGATCTACCAAAAATCTTGCACAAGTTGAGTGGAGAGGAATCGCACTATCTTCTTTATATAAATAATCCCCTATAACATTTCTAACATTTTTATAAACCTCCTCTTGCCTCAAGTGTAATGGAAGATAAGGTAGTTGCACCCATATAAGGAACTTGTTAAAGGATAAAGAGGATTAAAATCCTTATGCCAAGGTTTGGCCATTAGAAGAAATCTGCCCTACCAATAAAAATTATTGTGACACAATATAGACTTCCTATCTTCAGGGTTTTGAAATATTATTATAAAAAACCCCCTGGTGCAAGGAAGGATTTGATCATCTTTAATATGCGGCCAATTCTTGGAAATCCAGCTCTTTAGATCTACAAGAGGGGGCCAGAAACCATGAAAATGAAAAATTACAGCACAAGAGGAAAACCATTCTTTCAATTGGAAGATTTTTTTTGCTAAATCAGGGTCTAGAGGTACTCTGATAGGTTTTAAGGCACTTACCAACAATACACGGGCAGGCCCAAATAAAGCGTGAGGCAAAACACCATGTAAATCCGCTTCAAAGGCCACCACATCCACAAAAGTTCTTCCCCCAGGTTCAAACCCTGAACCAGGAGCAAAGGCAGTATGCTTAGCTGAAGTCTCTCCTCCCCCCATAGAAAAAATCACTTTAGGGGCAAACAGATCCCTCCCCTCGCTAGTAGAAGGATCCCCATCCGTAACGGTAGCCTTAGCCACACTAGCCGTCGGGACCACAACAACCAATTTTAAATTTTGAGCAACCGCCATTTTACAAGTCTTGTTATCACTATCTATTATTCATTTAATGATTACAAGATATGTTGATGTGCCTATAAATTTATCAATACTACCATATATTTAGTGTCCATATATCTTAGTAGGATGTTTCAAATTATAAGCATGGTGTACCTCTAAATTATTTATAATTTTTTGTGTGCAATGGTTTGGAAATGGATTAATGAATATTTTCAAATTTTCATTGCCATTTGTTTATGGTTTAACCTCTTATATGGGTGTGCTTATCTCAATATTTTTGTTACCTATAATATATTATATCTTATGCCTTATCTTATAACACTTATTTTTAGAATGTTCAATACACTTTTGATAATCATAATATGTGTTATTGTCAAATATCTTACGTTGAGGTTGGTCATATCAACTTCTACTGGTGGAGGGAAAGATATGAGATTGCAATCAAGTGATTTATATAACAAGGCATGAGGAGATTGTGGTGAGCTTAAAAATTATCTCTGTGTTGGAGCTTTTATTTAAATGTTATTTATTTGTTATGATATTGTAATGATTGTCACTATTTATTCATTCTTTATTTCACTAGATTTGAATTTGTAGATTGGTTTTATTTTAAAATTAGTATTTGAAGTAGATGAAGCAATTGGTACATATTTAGGTTTGTTTAAATATTTGATCTTGAATTATCATTCTTTGATTATATGGCATAACTTATCAAAATATTTAAATTTTATGAACATGATAGACTCATGGAGTGGTGTTTGCAAGTTTTATGTGATGATATCTTGTAACTCATTACTTGGCATGGAATTTGTCATTTTAGCTAGCATAATTTTATATCAAAAGAACATATTCACCAATTATCTCATTTGAACCTTTCTTGAGTTTTACAATTTTCACATAATATAGTTTTTCAATAATGTTGATATCGAAGTGTTCTAGAAACTAATCTTGAAAAGGGTTGAATGCCTTAATTAATTTAAGTGGAAGATCATGCAATCATTGAAAGTCATAATATTTGAGGATTTTTGGAGAGATATTGGTTAGTAATTTTTCATTTTATGCATAATCCAAGCATGCTACATGAAATGATTGAAGATGTTATTCAGGATCATCTTTGTGGTAGCTTAAGAGCTATGAAACATATTAGTAATGGGCAAGATGCTATTTTTGGTTCCAAATAATTATGAAATAAAGTATGGTAATCCATTTAATGACTATCTCTAGAGACAACTTGATCTAAGTTAAACACCTTAGCATGTAAGGCTATAACAGACTTTTTTAGAAAGTGTGCATTAGGTGAGGTTGGTGACGGACCATGCATATTAATAAAAGGAGGTGTGCATGATGCATGGGTATAAATAGACATATAATTTTTTTAGAAACTTTTTGATGTTCCATTATATATGGATTATGGAACATATGTAACTAAATGTGTTGATATAGGAATACAAGCAATAATATAAACTAAAACACTTAAAAATGGGAGTAGAAGCTTGAGTCAATTTATTTTTCTCATATCTTTTAATTTAAAGTAATGCATCAATAGTATGTTTCTTGGCATTAATATATTTAGTGAATTATTTATTATTATCTTTATCCACTTATGAGATGTATTATATTTATTAGTCTCATGGTCATGACAAGTCCATCAATAGGGTGTGTAGTATGCCTTGTAAGATTCAAAATATACATTTTCTCTGGTTCCCAATTCATACTTGACTTTTAAATTTTTTTAACTTAATGGTGATTTTATTCTAGGAGATGCATGCCATGATATAACATTATAAAAATAGGAGTTACAAGAGGATTTAGATTGTACATTATTATTTTTAGAATTTTTTAGTATCCATTATTTATATTTATTGTCATATAAAATGCAAAAATTGGTAACTTGAGCATGGCTAATGACACCCAACCCATAGGTCCCTCTTTCTTTATCTCATGACCCTCTTAAGCTTATTTTAATTGATTCCCACTCATCCATAGCCTTGTAGACTTGATCCTAGCTGAGCCAGACTCCTCTTTCCATGACAGATCCATCCCCCAAGTCCTATCTACTAAGAACAATAGCACTAGACTAGGACTATAGCATTGATGCCACTCTTATCCACTTTTAGTTTTGTTTTCCAAGCCTATTTATAGCCCCAATAGTCAATTTATTCTAGTTCCCCATCCTTCTCCTTGTCAGCTTAACATGAGCAAATTCAATCCATGACCAATAGATCCCTATAAAAACCCATTCAAATATCATTTGGAAAGGGTTGGCAACTATCACTAAGCAAGCAAGACCATTAAAATAATCTTCCCTATTCTTTATATACAGTCAGCCAATACACTTACAAGATTATTCAAATTCCTACACCAATCCCTAGCTATCTCAAGTACATCCAATTTAGCATTCTACATAGTCATACACTCAATTACACAAATCACATCAAGTAAGAGAACTACATATGGATTGATCCTTCTTCAGAGTATTAGTATGTAGGCAGTGTGCCCACACATGGGGTGTGAAGCATGTCTAGTGCATCTTACACACAATAACCCCCCCTCAAAATTGGTCAAAACATTGTTGGGTCATTTAATGATCCAAAGTTAGCTTATATTTTTAGATTAATATTTGGTTAGTATAGTTTGTATTTAATTTAATTTTATGCTTTGTTTTAAATAAAATTTTGGTTCACGGGAAAGATGGTTTTAACCCGTAACCACTCGTGAAAAGCCTATAAAGCTTTTCACATGCTTTGTAAATATGGATTTGAGAAATAATACAATATAATTTTGGTGTGTAAAAAAAGGATTTTGTCATAATGTAATTTATTCATTATTTTCACTATAACCTAGGCTATCAGTGGTATCAAAGCATGGTTTTTTGAAGTATGGTGAATATGGGAAAGGCAAAGTGAAAATTGATTCACGTGGAATGAAAAGCCTCACGTGAAATCAAATTTTGGAATTTGGTTGAATAGTATATGGTATGCCTTTTTTTAAAGTTTGTCATTTCTTTTCATACTTACTCTAATATTGAAATTTTGGGAAAATTATTAAAAATAGTTTAATTTTTAAAATAATTTTACATTAGAAAGTCTATTTTTTTTTACAAAATAGCCTATGTATGGCCATATAATTGGAGAAGTTTTTTTCGCTCTTTGGTAGTGCATCAGAATTCTATTTTAATCATTCAAGATTGGATTCTTAAGCCACAAAGTGATTCAGATTTGTTTTTCAAACCCCAAAATCTGCTAAAAAGCCATTTGTATGGCCTTGTTGAACCTGGAAGTCTCTATGAAATGTGAAAAATGTATTCAAACTCCATTCAATCCATTTACTAAGTTTTGGTATGTTTTGAGTCTCTTAAGATTAGATTTCAATACCAACAGGCATATGGGATTTTTTTTTCAAGTTAGAGAATTTACAACCCATATATACATTTGTATGGCCTTTCCATTCTGGATATGCCTGTGTTTGGATAAAAACTACTTCCATTTATCTGGCAATTGATCTACTTGCTTATTGAAAGGAATCTAAGTTCTTGAAAACTATTTATCAAATCTCAATGCATTCCAGAATTTTTCAAGCTAAAAAATGGAGTTGTACGACTGAAAATTATAGAAGTAAGGCCTTGCATCATCAAAAATCAGATTTCATTTATCAAAATTCTCTTTAAAAGTCTCATACTGATTTGTATATGTAAAAATAAAGGTCCTATATATATTTGTATGGATCAATTGGATTGCTAGAAGATGATTAAAATTCCATAGATTATCTTAGGTGTTGGAAGTATGGCATTAGAAGTTTGAGCAAAGTTTATTTTTTCATTTGGCAAAGTTTTTTATTATGGTTTGTCAAATATTAGGGTTTAGATGGGACCCACATAAAGCCTTGAAAAGATTTAGGTTTTATTTAAAAAATTAATTTCATGAGAAAAATTATTTTTTTCTCAAAAGTGCAATTTTTTTTTAAAAAAAAGAGGTCATTTGAATTAATTCTAAAAACTAGGAAAATCTGTACCTATTGTGACCATCTCTACCATATCTTGAACACAATATCATATTATTTTATAAATGTTACTTTTTTGGAAACTAGACTCAAATAAATTTCCAATGAGTATAAAAAAGGAGGGGTCTATAGTGTCTTGCTATGAAATTTTAATCCCCGTAAACTAGTAATTTTTTTTGAATTAGCATTGGGGGGGGCGGGGGCGGGGGGGGGGTCTATGTAGCTTGACAGAGGAGTAAAATTTCAAAGTGTCATATCTTCTACATACGGTGTCCAAAATCTTCATATGACCACTTATTTTTTATGGAAATAAATTTATAAGAGCATCAACATGGAATTTTTTTAATTCTAACATGCATAAACATGTTTTTTCCACCTATTTTGAATAAACTGTGCATTGTAATGAAATTGGGTGCATTTTTGGTGGAATTCGACACCCCAAATTTTTCTCAAATAGTAAAAATGTGTTGTATACATCAAAAAAATATTATAATAATGTTTCCCATTGCTTGTGTTGTCAACAATGATGGTATTACATTTTAGTGTTTACAAGTCCCTAAGGATCTAATAGGCTAAATAGAGAAAACTAGAGGTTGGAGATATTTTCCCTTCTCCAGTTTGCTATTCACTTGGAGTATGGGTTCACTACTGAGATAGAATTTTTTTGGCTTATGTAGTTTGTTTTCATAGATGTAGTGTTGATATGATCTTTGATGTGGAGCATTTTAGTGATTTGTACTTGGTTGATTTGTTGCACGACTTCTCACCTCTCACCTGATAGGGGAGAAGATACTACATATTGGTTTTTTGATTAGTCATCGATGATGTGTGGTATGAGTTAACATTATGTTGCTAGCATTGTTAGTGCTGAGAAAAGGCTGTAAGTGATGTTGGTGATTGTTGAGCATCAGTTTGAGATGTGTCATACATATTAAAAAAGGCAATCACTTGTTAGATAGATTTTTTGTGAGGATCAATGTAGTTGGACAGTGTATGATTGTGTTCTACTATAGTGTGGGGATGATCAAGGTGTGGATTAGTCTAGGATGTATAGTGTACTAGTCGTAGTTGTGATAGAGTCTAATTGGATAACTTATAGTTCATTTCTCTAGTCTTTCTATACCCCTTTAGATCAAGGGGGAGTTTGTTGGGTCATTTAATGATCCAAAGTTAGTTTATTTTGTTAGATTAATATTTAGTTAGTATAGTTTGTATTTAATTTAATTTTATGCTTTATTTTAAATAAATTATTAGTTTACGAGAAAGATGATTTTAACCAATAACCACCCATGAAAATCATATAAATATTTTCATGTGCTTTGTAAATATTGATTCGAGAAATAATACAATACAATTTTGGTGTGGAAAAAAAGGCTTTTATCATAATGTATTTTATTCATTATTTTCACTATAACCTAGGCCATCAAGTACAATGAAAGATAGGGTTTGAAGAAAGAATATACTCTACAAGGAGCTCTATAGATTTTCAACTTCTAAAACTTCACAAAAAGGTCACACAAACCCACTGAACAAAACCCAAACAAATCAGATCGTGAAGACAACAATGGTAGAGGTGGAATATAGCATTAGTGCCACTCCTGTGTAGTTCCAGTGCTCTTGTTCAATTAGAAAATGAAGTCCAGATCTTAGTTTGTGATAGTGTCCCAATTCTACACAGTTAATATTAGCCTCTATCTCAGTTAAATCAACACAATTTTAAGCTAAGTCATATTTCTCCTTACTCATTTGCTATTTTTAGAAAATCTAAACAACAATCAAAATTAACAAATATTAGGTTAATTATAGCATAATTATTGATTGATTTCATTACTCCATACCCTTAACTAAATTATGAATAATACACCAATATTCCCAAAATTGTTAAATCATTTGGTGAACCCAACTTTGTTTGCATATAAAAACCCTAAGGTAAATTTTCTACTAATTTTTTCCTATATTTTTTTGATTTTCTTCTTGAATATTAAAATAAAAAAATAGCATAAAATTTTAAAATTTCATGGTAATTTTAAAATAATTTTCTTTCAAACCCTAGTTGCCCATACTAGGTCCTAGTAATTTTCCAATTATTTTTTGAATTTTTCCTAACATATTTAAATAAAAAATCCATTCAAAATTCAAAAATCAATAGTAATTGTCAAATTATTTATTTTTTGCAAACCTTAGTTGCATCTACTAGGTCCTATTAAATCACTAATTTTTCAATAAATTTTTGATTTTTTCCTAGCATACTTCACTCAAAAATTCACTTTCAATTCAAAATTTTATAGTAATTTTCAAAATTTATGTTTCTTAAAACCCTAGTTGCACATACTAAGTCCTATTCAATCAAACATTTTCTAATACTTTCCTAAATTTTTCGTTGCATATTTCACTCAAAAATTCAATTTTAATTTAAAAATTCCATAGTATTTTTCAAGTAAATCATCTTTCAAACCTTAGTTACATACACTAGGTCCCATTACTTCTTGAGATATCACCTTACATGTTTCAGAGTTTCGTATCCTTTTTCTACAATCTTTAGTTAACTATTTTTAGGACTTTGCATTTCCTATATTTAGTAATTTCATTTTATAGCACTTTGTCTATTATAAATTATTATAAAAAATTCAATCAAATCTCAATTTGTTTTCCTACCTTAATAATGGCCCAATATACCAGTTTTAATCAAACTGATAAAAGGGAAATTCAAGAACTCTTAACTAAACACCCTAACATACAAGATGACATGTGTAAAATACTACAAGAAGAGAAATAAAGAGTGAACAATGGTCAATCTTCCCAAACCACATAGCAAGTGGTTATAAATGACACTATGGGGGAAAATTTGTCTCAACAACCCCCTATAACAACCTAACCTACCTCTATGCCACCAGCTACAACTAGTATATCCCTATCTTCTAATTTGGTAGCCCTTGTGCAAGAGATAAGATCTATTCAATCCAAGGTGCTACATCTTGAGCAAGGTGTGTCTATACCTACATAGGGTTTGGATTCTTTTACTCTACTATATATACCATTGGCATGCCACATTACTTCTAACACCCTTGCCACAAGATTTTGTTCAACCCAAGATTACTCTATATGGTGGCAAGTGTTATCCAGAGACACATTTGAAAGATTTTTATACATCATACTTGGATTATGTACCAAATAACTAGTTACTTACCAAATTATTTTCATGAAGCTTAAAGGATTATGCTTTCTAATGGTTTTACAGTCTATCAAATTAATCAATTAATGCGTTCAATCCTTTATCTGACATGTTACTATTTCACTTCAAAATCAACATTGATGATAAGGTTTCATATGCTCAAGTTTCACAAAAAAAACAAAAGTCAAAAGAGCATCTCAAAAATTATGTTATTTGATGTAAGACTATTTTGCCTAAGATGACTAGCTCCATGGCCAATCAAGAGTTACAATATCTATTCAAACAGATTCTTCTAATAGATTTTCATGAATTATTTATGTTTAAGATATTCTCTTCCTTCACTAAATTATGTCACACACTAAAGGAAAGAGAATTCAAGTTAATTTCAATGGGCAAACTCAATTACACAAGTATCTCAGACACAACAAACAAGAGTAACAGCAAAGCCCCATACAAAGTAAAGGTCAATGATAACAAGAGTCAAAATCAAACAATAGTTAATGCAGTGTCAGATCCCCTTCAACGAGTGGTTTTATCAACACCTCCTAAACGTACCTTTACTAATCTACTAGTTTCTCCAGCTAGAGTTTTACATTAGATGTTGGAATGTAACATCATATCTCTTTCTCCTATTCATGAAGTTGATCCAACAAAGCCTCTTCCACAAGGATATGATCATCATGAATTTTTTGAGTTTCATAGGGCACCAAACCATACAAAAAATATATGCATCATTTTGATACATAATATATAGTATTTAATAGATGCTAATCATATTGATCTTAGAACTTTAGCTGAGCCTCCTTAGACCAAGCCAACACAAGATAAAACATTGAAAATATTTCTAGATCATTTTCCATAGTATTCTAAATAAGAGACATGGGATATATCAAAGTTTCATCATGAATATCATGTACATCTCCCACCATATACATATAGGGCACCTTCAGTTGAGTTACATCCTTTGAGCAACATGATTGGTGTATACAATTTCAGATTTCTAGCTAGACCTTCCATCTCCTTCTCAGAGTAGGAGATCATTAAGGATGATAAAAATTATCATGCACTCTTTATTATATCTCACATTCATAATCATCCTATTCATAGTGTTCTCATAGACAATGGATCCATTTTGGCCATGTGCACTATGAAATTATTATAGCATTTTGGATATTCAGAGCAAGATATTACTTGAAATAGACATAATTATCAATGGATTCAGTGAGCACATATAGAATTTATTAGGTGAGATTATACTTCCTCTATAGGTGGGTCTAACACATTTGGCCACATTATTCACTATTGTTCCTAGTGCAAGAGCTTTTGATATGTTACTTGGTTGACCATAGATTCAAAAAATTTGAACAATACCTTCTATAGTTCATAGATGTGTGAAATGCATTCACGTTAATCAAGTTATTATAGTTGTTGGAGTTCCATATGAGTTACCACTCCCTACTTCAAAGCCATCTTCTACAGTACAATCACCATTTTTAGTTCATCTTCTAGTTCTAGTTTCTCCACTAGTTATAATTCCTCCTCTAGTTCTAATTCATCCATAGTTGAGGCATCCATCACCATCACATATAGTTCATATACCTACAATTTTAGGATTCTAGATAGCTTCTAACTATAGTGTTAACACCCAGGGTAGTATCATTGAGATCTCATGAATCTATTCATAGAGCATATGTTTAGAGAGTTCCTACTACCAAATGGGTCCCTAAGAGACCTATAGTTGCATCCACTTCTCAGAGTCATAGGGAGACCTCACACTCAGTTTCTACTTTATATATTTTAGGTCATTTATAACATATACAACTTTCAAAGCCATAGTCTCAACATTTCCATCATGTTTCATGATCACTCATGATTCCTCTCCTTAATATAAGGCAGATGATAGCGAGTCTCCCATGAGACTCATCAGTTAGTATCATCCTTTCCCAGATTACCTATACATAGTTTCTTATGCTTTATTGTACATAGCTCAAATATTTCAAAAATACTAAAAATAATACAAAATAAAAAAATACAAAAAATATTTTGATTGTATGAATTATCCATGGTTTACATTTCTACTATCATGATAGACTTACATTTGTTGTTCTATGCTATTATTTATCAATTATCTACATTATCATGCTTCACTTGATCTTCTTTAAGTGTGTGAAGTGACATCTAGCTCCTCGATTGCTTCACTCTACCCATTGAGGGGGCATCCTACTTATACTTTCAAGACACACATCGATATACAGACCCATTTGGAGCATCTTCTACATGAATACACCATCTAGGTTATGTCATTCTTATACCACACACTCTAGTTATCATTTTGATGTACATTACTTACTAGATTACATAGATTAATCCATCGACACTCTCTAGTATATAACACTTTTGTATTTCTTAGCATTTACCTAGTCTTGTACTAAACATGTCTTACATACATTCACTTCTTGATTTGATTAGTTAGATGTGTTTGTAATTCTATTTTCTTAAATTTCTTTCTTTCTTGATTAGAATAGCTTGATGTGATTGCATTTCTCAGTTCTTGTTTATCTCTTATATATGATTTAGGACAATTTCCAATGTCTTTTGCTTCTATTCTTGTGTGTGCCTTAGGACATTTTCCAATGTCCTTTGTCTGTAATCTTCTATGTGATTGTGGCTTTACACTAGCTTGATTATTTCAATTGTATGTGTATGTGGCATTTAAACATTCCTTGTTTTCTTGTTTTATAGTTTTAGTGAAATGTTCCCATGTCCCTTGTTTGCTTGTCCCCTTTGCCACTTCTATATGCTTCTTTCTTATTGCTTTATGTTCTTATTGCTTGTTTGCTTCTCATTATTTGAAATTTCATGATCCATATCATGCATTATTCTTGCTTTCTTGGATGCCATGATGGACATCATGATCCATCCCTCTAACTAACAACTAACCAAAATTCTATTTCCAATTCAGTACTTTATACATGTTATTACATCTTTATATCTATCTAGGCATACCCCTGTTGATCTAATAATCTCTCAATACAACCCATGCTATATCTTGAGATATCTTATCAATTATCATTACTATATCATGTATCTATGAAACATAACACACTTATAGGGATATCTATTTTGAAGGTAGTCATTACAAGGTCTTCATTTCTACCTTCAGAAGAGGGGGCAATAAATAAGGGTTTTATCATAGATATCAGAGCTCCTAATGGTCAACAGAACACTTAAAATAACTAGATAGAATAGACCAGGTAGATAGTCAAGAATCCAAAATAGTTATTAGATTTGGCCCTAGATAATAGTTCCCAACTTGGATTATAGTATCAATACCACTAGTGTCCACTTTTAGTGCTCCTATCCAAATAGTAGAAAAACTAGAATTTCTAGAAATAGATAGAAAGGTAAGTTCAGTTAAAGTTTTTTTAGCTATAGTTAAAACTAGATTCAGTAGTTTTAGTATAATTTTTCTCAAATAATCTAGATATAGGGGTCATCATATACATCATGATGTCTCTTGCATCTAGTTTTAGATAGGGTAGTTGGTATAGCTTCCAGATCAAAATCCATGTTTTAGACACCAACGATTAGGGATAATGTGCATGGCACATTTATTTTATTTCTTTTTGAGTTTAGCATTACCTAAATATTCTTAGTAGTTTTTTGCCTTACTCCATCTACAGGTGGTTGACATCATTTTTGGATTGGCTTTCATATAGGCCTAACTTCCCTAGTTCATGATTTCTTAAGTTTTTGAGTGGCTTTTATATAAGTCTAGTGCACTAGTTTTAGAGTGGCTTTCATACAAGCCTAATCTCCATCTTTTAGAGTGGTCAAGAGTGACCTAGTTTCTAGCATACATTTAGGTATCCACACCAACATTATCAGATCATAGTACATTCATGGAATTTATGAGCCATCTCATATGACACACATTTCATACTAGTATCAATTTATAGCTTCAATTGATGGGGTAATGATGGAGCCAAAGGTCTAGCTAGCCTTTGCATTCTTGAGCCATCTATCTAGAGGGATTGGAAACATAGTCTAAACATCGATAAACACACACATGATCATCTAGATTCACTTAGTAGGTGATGATGAAGCTAAAAGGATAGCCTTTACATTCTTGAACCACTTTTGAGGAATTGAGTACTCAAATCCATTCATGATATTACTCTTGGTACAACACCTTCCAACATTACTCAACATAATCAAACATCACTCAACATCACAACATGTTTTGTATTGTTCACGTACCTAGTGAGGTGTATTCATTCCTTTCTTTTCCTCTCTCTCTTACCCAACTTTATACATTCTTATACATTCTTATTTTATTTATAACATATCTAATAAGAACTGATATAATCTTTGTTTGCACTTAAAGAGTTACACTTCACAGTGTGCTCTCTCTATACACACCCGACATCACACAACTTCATGAGCTTCACCCTTACATGTAAGTTTAGGTATGCTTTCTAATTTTCCATTCTCTTAATATTTTACTTTGCTGCATCATTAGAATAAATGGTGGGGGGGGAATGTAGTCATATAAAATGCAAAAATTGGTAACTTGAGCATGGATATTAACACCCACCCATAGGTCCCTCTTTTTTTCTCTCATAACCCTCTTAGGCTTGTTTTCATTGATTCCTAGTCATTTGTATCCTTCCAAACTTGATCCCAATTGAGATAGTCTCTTATTTATATGATAAATCCATCCTCCTGAGTCCCATCTACTTAGGATAATAGTGACACACTAAGACCATAACACTAGTGCCACTCCTGTCTGCTTTCAACATTTTTGTCCAAGTCTTTTTCTAGCCCCAATGGTCAATTTTTTCCAGTTCTCCATCTTTCTCCTTATCGGCATAACATGAGTAAATTTAATCCATGACCAATAAATCCCTATAAAATCCCACTCAAAGATCATTTAGAAAGGGTTGGAAACTATCACTAAGCAAGTAAGAATACAAGAAAGACCATTCAAGAAATCTTCCCTATCATCTACATATAGATATCCAATACACTTACAAGCTTATTCAAATTCTTACACCAATCCCTACCCATCTTAAGTACATCTAGTTTCGAATTTGGCATAGTTATACACTCAATTACATAAAACACATTAAGTGGGAGAACTACACATGGCTTTATCCCTCTTCACATTATTGCTATGTAGATAGTGTACCCACACATAGGGTGTGAAGCACATCTAGTGCATATTACACACACTAACCCCCCATCTTTCTCAAAATTGGTAAAATCATAATGAAAGATAGGGTTTGAATAAATAATCTGCTCTATAGGGAGCTCTATAGACTTCCAACTACCAAAATTTCACAAACAAGGTCACATAGACCTGTCAAACAAAACCCAAAAATATTAGATCCTTAGGATAATAGTGGTAGGGGTGGACTATAGTGTCGATGCCACTTCTGTCTAATTCTAGTGCTCCTATCCAAGTAGAAAATGAAGTCTAGATCTCAATTTGTAATAGTTTTCTAGTTTTACATAATCAATATTAGCCTCTATCTCAGTTGGATCAACACTTTTTAAATTTAAGTCATATTTCTCCTTACTCATTTGCTATTTTTATAAATTATAAATAGCAATCAAAATTGACAAATATGTAGGTTAATTATAGCATAATTATTGACTAATTTCATTACTCTAAACCCTTAACTAAATTAAGAGTAATACACCAATATTCCCAAAATTTTTAAATCAATATTTTAACCTAAAATAAAGAAAATATAATAAACACCAAACCTACTACTAATGGACCAAAAAAATATATTAATAGGTTTGACTAGGCAATACGTGTTTGATTTTTAGGCTCTCAGATATACTAATCCTAATCGTAGATAGTGAACAAGGCCTAAAGGGGCACTAATTGTAGAAGATTCCACTATCCACTAGCCATATTATCCAATGTATTATATACATTGAGAGTGTATATGTGGGGCTAACCTTTTATTAGTGTACTAAAATAAAAAATGGCCAAAGGATTTTTCTTATTGAAAATACAAACTTGGGTATTTCTAATAGACTATGAGGTATGTTGAAACTAAAATCAATAAATAGTGATGTCTAATGGCTTGATTATTGTATTAGTAACCCTAACACCATGTATTAGGTCTAATTTAATACTTTTTTACCCAAAAAGATAGCTCTTATGAGTTTTAAAACTACCCAAACATAGTTTTTATAAAGCAAGACATGAAGTAAAATTAAATTGAAATCCAAAAAAATCAAATATTTTTGTGCATGGAAATTAGGAATTCAATATGAAGACCCTAGGTCAAATAGAAATTGTAGAGCAATTTCAATCAAATCTAGTAAAGGATTATCATATTTCTCTTTAGTATATAAGAATCATGAATTCAACTGAAACCCTAGAGAAAATTAAAAAAAAAAAATTACTCAAAAAATGTATAGGTTCACTAATACGTTTTAAAATTTTTTATTTAATGAATAAATGTTTTATAATAGGTTCAAAACTTGATAGATTTATTCAAATTAAAATATATGACATTTAAGCATAAATATGAATGTAAATCATAAGTCAATGAAATAGATTTAATAAGTGGAATGTGCTAAAAATAATAAGTAAAAAACACAAGATACTAACTATCCTAATTTGTAATTAACTACAACTAATATCTAAATATGGAGAACAAGGTAAAACATTACTGTGACAACTCAAAATTAAGAACATAATTTGAAGATGTATCTAGACAAGTTTGTGATCCTTAGACAATAGTGTAGGTCAATTGTGCCCATTGATCATGAACTTGTTTGAATTGAATATGATAAAGCATTAAGTATTCCACCTTGTGTGTCTATGTATACTTAGTAGGATAAGATATATCAATTCTATTTATGTTTTATGGAAATCATTTTATCCCTTTTATTTTCTTTGAAAAACCTAGGGTCTCTACAAAATCTAGAAACCTTCAAAAAAGACAGGGGGAATGTAATGGGATGAGTTGACCCAAATAAAATCTTGATGATTTAACACTATCTATGTATCTAGATAACCCAAAGGAGGGAATAATTACACACATAGTTATATCACTTAGTGTGATTGTGTAATTATGTTCCTTGACTATATAAATGTAGCTAGAATTTGGCTTTAATAATTGACAATGATAATCTTGAATAAATTTTAGATTATTTAGACTTCACTTGTGACTATTCCTAGTGGATGATATTGAATTTTAGAAGAATAAGAAATTTTTTATCAATGTGAAATAGTGTATAAGTGCTCAATTGATAGTACCAAGATAGGAATAATGAATGAAATTTGATTTTTATTTATACTTAAATATTTTGATAATATCCTCTACCTAAATTTAAAAATTATACAAGAAGACCTAAACAAAAATTTCAAATTTCAAATGTATCTATTAGGCATAGGGATAAGTCTAGACTAGGTGGATTGATTCATAGCAGTGGACCTATTTACCTAATACAAACCTATCCTAGAGGATCATGGATAGTTGTACTGAGGTGGAAGTAGTTTGAAAGTAGTATAAAGTGATTTTATAATTTGACTTGAAAATTTATATGAAGTAATGATGGTGAATAGAGAGGTTGAGACCATGTATAGATAAATGTCTTAGAGGAAATGGTAAACATGAATAATGCATTTGGGTACAAGACAAGTGGTTTAAAATGTGTCAATAATTAACATTATCAATTATGAGTAGACATGTAGATGAAAAAATATATTTGAGTGGTTTGAATCAACTATTTGAACATTAAATAATTAACAAAATCTAGGAATAACATAAAATGATCATAATAAGGAGTCAAAATGATTTTTAATTTGTCAAAAAATATAAAAAATGTATCTAAGAAAGCTAAAATATATCAAGGATGCCATATCTAGTGTTAAGAGATATTATACATGGAATTAAAACCATAAAACAAGACACATAGACCCTAGGGACACTATAATATATCCATACAAGAAGACTACTTATCTATCAAAAGATACATCATCAATTTGAAATTTACTACAAAAAATCAAGCATTACAAGTAAGTATGAATGGTGTGTGGATGATGAATATAAAATTCAGAGGAATCACACTATTATGTTCCATGCAAGTAACACTAATGATGCTAACAAAAAAGATCTAAAATCCATCCCAAATGAAAATGGATAATAGATAAACATAGTTTCATGTGATCTAGTGCCACATGCACGAATAAGGCATGCAAGGTAACATATGAATCAATTTTAGGACTCTCATGCTTGTTTGAATCTAAAAGAGTGTTAGGAATCTCATGCTTTATGGAATCAATATCATGTCCCTCATGCCTGAGTGGAGGTGAAAAACACCTCATGTGTCACTCAGTATTTTAATAAAGATTGGAGAAAAAATAGGAGATGGTCTTTTGATAATGTGGTCCTGAAGAAGAAAAATATTCTTGATAACTAATGCCAAGGGAGTATTATAGTGAATAGATTGGATGGATAAAAAAATAAAATATAACTGTTTTAAAATAACTCAACTAAGATGCCCCATGGAATGAAGTATATGAATCCAAAAAAAATGGTGTGCTTTTCAAATGAGCCAATCACATATGTAAGTGGATATGAAATGGGATTTATAACATGTATACCATATAAAAAACTAAACTAATGAACTAGTAGGAAAATATAAAAGAGCATTAAAATGATGTGTACCAAAATATCGAGCATGTAATATGTCAAATGATGGACCAAGTGCTAATCTTATGTTGAAAATGTGCAACTATGTATTGTAGTGAGTGAATGAGGTTATATCTGTCGATAATATATGAGAGACATAAGGAAGTTTATTTTTTAATTTTCCTATTATATTAATAAAAATTAACCTTATCCTTTTGAATTGCATATAATTTAGAGAAAAACATGTCATTTTCTAACTATGTGATATTGTAGGCATAGATGAGGGTGTGTATATATTAACATCAATCCATTAAAATGAATCAAGGGGGAAATGCCTTGCAAACAGCCTTTAACTTAAACAAACTCAAAATATAATAAATCCTCAAAATGCTTATACTTACATAGTTCTATAATATTTTTCATAATAAAATGTTTTAAAATCAATCTAATGTGCCAAAAAAATAATTGTTACCCCCCACATTAGTAAAATAATGAATTGTGATATAGAATACTTGATTTAGAACATGTTATAAATGCTTATAATTTCTTAGTGTGAGTTAAAATGTAATAATGAAGAAAATAAGATAGGGAAAGAGAGTGAAAATTGAGATTATATACACTATTAATCAAATCCAAACCTACACATAGATTCTACAAGAAAAAACATGCATTTTAAAAAATAACAACACCTCAAAATTCCTTATGGGTCTTAAGATATGAACTTGTAAAGATGCCTAAATATAAAACCTTATAATATTTTCAATAATAAAATGAACTTATAATAAAAATTATTGTAGATAGTGATAAGGGTCCTACTACAAAATGAGTACATCATAATCACAATTCTAAAAAAAACAAGTTGTCCCTAGACTTCATGAAATAAAAGTTATGGTATTTTACATGGAAATATCTCAAAACCAGGGCCCAGGAACAAGAGATAAGCCATCAAGGGATAACAATTTGAGTGGCGTGGTCACATGGTAATATAAGTACTACAATAGACCACCAATAGTTAAAATTCATACAATTAGTCTTTGTAACTAGAGTTTCTAGCATAACAATAAGGTATATATGTGTCTATGGAATACACAACATGGGGTCTCTCAAGAAAAATTAAACATGAAAATGATGGTGAAAATCATCTGCTACATGTTGATAATGGTGCATAACAAGAAAAATTACCCAAATAGTGATGTAAACCTAGGCTGAAGCCTAGGAGATCTCTTCAATATAGATGTAATCATCAAATTAATGTCATGAGAGACCTACTTATCAAAATTTAGACAAAGTTATAAATTTTAAAGAGATGAAAAAGATAAGAATAATAAAATAAGTTATGTACAAAAAATACAGAAGTAATTATAGAAAGATGGCTTATCCCTACCCTTCCTTTGAGTTCCAATCTTCAACAATTCACTAGAAAAAAAATGCAAGGCATATATATATATATATATATATATATATATATATATATATATATATATGCATATATATATATATATATATATATATATATATATATATATATATGCATATATATATATATGCATATATATATATATATGCATATATATATATATATATATATCCATACATATATATATATATATATGCATACATATATATATATATACATATATATATATACATACATATATATATATATATATATATATATATATATATATATATACATACATACATACATATATATATATACATATATATATATACACACATATACACACATATACATATATACACACATATATATATACACATATACATATATATACATATATATATATATACATACATATATATACATATATATATACATATATACATATATATATATACATATATATATACATATATACATATACATATACATATACATACATACATATATATATATATATATATATATATATATATATATATATATATATATATATATATATATATATGTTAATTTTTTTTAATGAAGTTTATTATAAAGTTCACCAAAGTCTATAAAAATGATAAAATTTTAATTTTTTTTATAAAACCTTAAAAAATTCCATAAATTTTTTTGGCCCATTGAAAAAACCTATAAAATTTGGGGGCTAAAAAAACATGATATGTAATAGAGAAGTCATGGTAATTTAGAAAATGGATAATATAGTCAGAAATTAACAAATACTATATGTAGGAGAAAGGCTCTAGTACCATGCACAAATTAGCCATAATCACATGTAGGAAATGATCTAGTAACATAAATACCCAAGAAACTCCTTAAATGGATTAAATATATTATACATAAATTACTCTAAAAAATAATGAAAAGAGATAACCTAATATGTACTATTGAGAAAATAATTACATAGTATATTATACCATAATTTCATGCATTGCATTTTCCTTACCTATCCATCAATTAAGAGATTAAGGGTTTATATATTTATAAAGAGTACTCTCCCCTTTCTCTATTAGAAACATAACAAACACACATGATTGGTCAATATAAACATGGAATTTATTAATGATGGTGGCCTTACATGCTCACTTATCATATTATAATCATAAAAAAGTGTGACAAAACACACCTATTATAGAATATAACATAAATTAACTTAACATTATGTGCATATAGAATATTGCACCAATATTGTGGGTATATGTCTTGTGGTTACTTATTTGACTTATCCTTGAACTGTTATGGATTTTTAATAATTGGTGTATTTTTTTTCTTTCAATGGCCCTAGATATACTTATAGTCTCCTCTCTCTCTCTCTCTCTCTCTCTCTCTCTCTCTCTCTCTCTCTCTCTCTCTCTCTCTCTCTCTCTCGCATTGCATTTTCATTACCTATCCATCAATAAATATATTAAGGGTATATATATTTAGAAAGAGTACTCTCCCTTTTCTCTATTAGACACATAACAAACACACATGATTGGTCAATATAAAAATGGAATTTATTAATGATGGTGGCCTTACATGCTCACTTATCCTATTATAATAAAAAAAGTGTGACAAAACACACCTATTATATAATATAACATAAATTAACGTAACATTATGTGCATATAGAATATTGCAACAATATTTTGGGTATATGTCTTGTGGTTACTAATTTGACTTATCCTTTGAACTGTTATGGATTTTTAATATAACACGTGCACACACACACATGCATGCACACACGCATGTGTGTGCGCGCGCGCGCGCGCACGCGCGCACACACACACACACACACACACACACACACACACACACACACACACACACACACACACACACACACACACACACACACCACACTCATTCTCATTTTAATTTTGGGATTTGTGTTAAAAATTTCTCAATATTTTAGACAATTATCAAAATTGTATATATGTTTTGGGGCCTTTTTATTTTGATAATACAAGGTGCACCCATCTGTTTTATCTCATCTTTTCCAAAATTTCATTGGTATATGTCAATTTTTGTGCCAATAGGGTCCTAATTTGAATTAATTTTATATTAATACAAATTTTTTATTTAATTTATCACTATTAAATTCTATAAACATTCATAGATCATTAATATTGAGCATTTGAAGACATTATAAAGATATCAAATAATCACTAGAGAATTTAAAATTTTCTAAATCTGATTTTTCTCATGGTATACTTAAAATACACGAAAAATAGTTTTTTAAATATCTAAATTTATTTTAATTTATATAATTTACATTTTTTCAATGTATTTTATCAAGTTAATTCTACCATTAAGGGACCTAATAATTAGACAATGTTTATTAAGCCTTGGTAGTACTTAACACATGTCGTAAATCTTACTAGGTTTCCTTAAGTTTCAATTATTTTTAATTTTTAGGGAAAGATAAATTAATTATTTTTTGAAATTTATAGGGGTTATATTGTAGGTATTAAATCAATAGAACTTGATATTATGCAAGGAAAAAATAGTTGGAAATTTATTTCTAGATTTGTCATCTACCAAAATCATTTGCACGATAATTTTTTTAGAACATCGTATTGTTTTAAAAAAAATGTATAATCAAATCCATATTTTTAGGAGAGGTTCCCAAAATTAATGGGTTCACTTTTTTATTTTCAATTTTATATTATAAGGATTGTTATGAGATCACACATTATTCAATGTTAAGTATGTAAACTCTATGTAAGTTCCCTAGTAATAGATTCAAAATTAATAATTATGTCATAAAATATGTATTTATATTTTACATATATTTATGATAATTAATATAATTTATTTATTTGTGAAGCTTAATTAATGACATTGTTTTCCATTTTTTGACCCCATTTTACAAAAGTTGTTTTCATAAGCTACATATCTAATTTTGTGTAGCTATCGCTTTCTCATGAATCAAAATAAGCCACGTGGATGAAATTAAAAAATCATCATGAATTCATTGGTTACTCCTATGGTTGTGTGGTTACCTATATATTTTTATTTGATAAGGTGAAAAAGAAGGTTTTTATGGGTTCCTCCAATTTGATATAGAAGTAAGAATACTAACACTTGACCCAGACAAAACTACACAATAGAATAAAAAATCACATAAGCAACAAATACATTGAGGAAAACAACAAGTTAAAAAAAAGTACAAAAACTAAAAACCATATAAAAACAAAACAATCCTACACCATAGATTATCTAGAACATAGGTGAAATACAACCAACTAAATCACCAAAGAGAAAGATCAATACCCATGCTTAACACAAAGCCACTAGAACTAAAGAACCAAATAGTGAACCAAAAAAAAGGGGAAGAGGTAAACCATTAACTCTTGGTTGGGCCTCTTCTATCTTGATGGGAGATAATCCATTCATTAGTCCATTGAGAATCATCCTTAACCAATTTAGAAATATACAATCCAAGTCTTTTCACCTCCATTCTTATACCTTTATTTTTTATTATCAAGTCAAGAAGAACTTTGATCTTAAATAATGGGGAAAGGGTGGGGTATATACATTAAAAAATAAGGGTATGAATTAGAAACTGCATCAAGTGCAAGATCTACCATTAGAGGATCCATGTTCAAAAGGGAGGCATCCTTAGTCAACAGGGAGAACACCTAGAAAAATGATAAAATATGCCATGGTTTTGCCAAAGAAAATCTTGATCTAAGGTTGCACACTAGTATTGAAAGATGATTCTTTGAGGAACACCCAAATAGTGTGATGGCCAAAGCAATTGCACTAGAAACATCTGAAAGGAATCCCTTCAATGTTGATAAACTGAACCCATGAACCATGAGTGGAACAAAGCTTGATCGAGTGGAAAAGAGGCTTGGAAATATCCATAATTTCATAATATCTCATGAACATTTGTCCCATATATATCTATATTGATTATGTAGTTATATAAAATGATCTTTTGGTTTTTTGAGAAATAATTAAAAATGGAAAGAAAAAAAGTACATTAGAAGAACATAGGATTATGGTCAAATTAGACCCAAGTAATACAAAACATAGGAAGGATGTTGACCTTACTTAAATTATTATGGATAAATAAAAACCATGAAAAAATGAAATGGAAAGAAAGTGAAAATAATCTAGAGATCAAACACCCTTGATTTATATAGTGTTTAACAAATTGTATGAAATATAACCAATTTAACCAATTTAGGGGAAAATAATAACCCTATTCATTATGCATTACTTCCCAACTGTAAATTTAATGAAAGAACACTATCTCTATTATAAAACCCTTTATTTCTTATAAATTTTTGCCTAACTATAAATTTTCTCAAAGAACCTGAGCTCTATTATAAAACCCTTAATTTTTTTATTATGTTGGATTTTGATGTGGAACAATGAATTAACTTTCTTAGATACTTTTCTTCAATGTGTGGTTACAAAGATTTAAAAAATTACAATTGATGAAGTAAATATATGGTAATATATTATTATTCCATCAATTCTAAATGCTAATAATATATAATAATAATTTTGATCAATTCTTGGAGAAATGAGAGGGAAAGTGAAGTTAAAAAATAAATCTCTAGTCCATTCCTTCTCCAATAGTCATCTATAGGGATTGACATGTTTGTTGGTGTATAGCTTCATCTTAGGTCTTGATGATGATTCTAAGGAGGATGTTGTCATGAAATTTTGAGTCCTAATTATTGGAGGATTCTGAGGTTGTTCTTTGATCTAGTTCTACTCTTGGTTGCTATAGTAAGTAATCATTGATGAAACCCCTTATAAGAAACTAATCTAGTCTAAAATAGGGATTTATAATCAATAATGAGTCTATTGTTGGTCATAAACTTTCTTCTCCATTTAATCCCAATTTTAAAGTTGATTTCATTGTTCAGGATTTGATCTTTATTTCTTCTCCCTAAGCAGTTGATTTGGAGACATCTAAAAGAGCTTAATGTGGGGTCTGTTAGTAAGTACAAGAGTATTTTATCCTTTACTACTAATTATATTACTTTGTTATTTTTTGATTGTGATGGTATGACCATAGCACTTACTCTACCCTTTATTTAGCCTTATGTCTCTTTAGATTTTTGGTCTAGTGGTTCATGAGCTAAGACCTCCAATAAGTGACATATCTTTACCAATTTCAAGAATGTAAGCAACTTGTTCCACAAATGTGGTGATTACTAAAAATCCTTATTCTCTTTTTTTTCTAATTGGAATGAGTCATGTTTAATTAATGTAGATGTTGGTGATCATGTTCCTCCTCCACTTACTTAGTACTATCACCCTCTTTCCTTCTTGCTAGGGGATGTTCTTGTGTCTTTATCAACAAAGATTATAGATATTGAGATCTTGGGCCCAAATACTTAATATATGGAGGATGACATTGAAAATAAATGTTTATTTTAAAAATGTGTGGGTTCCCCTCTTTCACCCTTGAATCTTGTCAACTAGACATCATTAATTTGGGGCTCCATTGATCCTCCTTCCTTCATGTTTCTCATCACTAGATTTTTCAAAGTTTTTTCCAAAAGATCATATTACATTGACTTTGTTTGGTCTTTAGGAATATGGTTATTTAATAATTTTGGTCTCCTTTTTAAATCCCTAATCACCTTTATGTGGACTTGTAGAGGTAATTATCTTGGATTTTGCCATTTGGATTAGATTGTAAAATCTCCTACCCATTATAAGGAAAGAGGAACACAACAGTTTTCTATTCAATCATGTGGGATCTTCCATGAAAGTTGATGATATTTCCTTGGGTATAATATTCATGAGAGCTTATGTTATTCTTGATATTTCCAAATCTATCTTTCATTCAGTTAAGTTAATCTCATCTCATGGGTCTTGGACTCAATTTATTAACTACAAATGCCTTCCATTCAAATTATTTCACTATAAAATCCTTGGGAATTATGATTCTAGGTGCCCCTTTAAAGGTTTTAATTCTATGTCTTATATTTCTCAATTAGATTGAAGAAAGGAGGGATCCCATGATCATGATTTCAACTAACACAATCATAAAATTTTCTATCGTATTTCTAAGTCTCTTCCTCATCCTTCCATGATTAAGGATAGTTTGACCTCCCTTAGGTGGTAGGACCTTCCGAGGATGTGCCTAATCCTTTTATGACCCTAAGATATGTTATTTTGGTTGTAGTTATCATCTCCTCTTCTTATGATATCATGGTGAGACCTAATGTTCTTATGGATTTCTCTATCAAAATGAAAGGGAGAAGGTTATAAGCTAAAAAGTTAAGATCAAATGTAGAGGAGATGGTAAAATATGACTCTTAATGGATGATATAGGGTATCCTTTCACATCGAGGGATAAGATTAGCCACATCTCATTGTTAATTAATTTTTCTTATTTTTTTTGATATATTGGTAGTTGATAAGATGGTTTCCCTTGGAGGTTTTGAGGGTTTATGGTGGATGGATCCTTATATTCTAACTAAATGTTGGCTTATTTTTTGATGACTATTCATCAAATTTTAGTTGAATTTTATATTAATGTTTATTTATTGATTTGAGTTCATTTTTTAGTTTTGATTGGTATGCTCTTAGCTTTATGCTATTATATTTTTGGTTGGTTGTGGTTATATTTATACTAGACTATGGGTTTCCTTTAAAACCTGCCAACCCCAACACCCCCACCACCCCCACCGGCCCACCCCCCACCCCCCACCCCCCCACGTCTCCCCACCCCCCCCCCCCCCCCCCCACCAACACACACACATGAAAAAAATCCCAATGGTGATATTTAACTTCATCAGTGTGGCATATTTTTGAATTTTAGGTATGCCATTTCACACCTCTAACCATTAGCATTAGCGGATATAGTCAATGTTTAATAACCCTTATGAAGTAGTGGGGAATGAATGTAAATAGATTTTGAAGATAAAAAAGGAAAGGAAGGTTATCAATATGGTAGTAAAGGTTCTTAACACCTGATAATTATCAGTTGTTAGATATAAATAGGCATGCATATTATAGATACAAGAGATGATTTATTGATTATACAATTCCATATTGTAATGAATTAATTGGTATATTTCTAAGAGATGCCTTTGTGTCAATACCTAGTTGAACCTTCTCAAGATAGAATGCACTTGATGTACAACAAGTAATGAATTTTTTGGCATGATTAAGGATTGATGTTGTGTGCCTTTTATTAAAGATTATATAGGAAAATTGTTTACTTATTGAACTAAAGTATGATGTGTGGGAATGCTTTGAGAAATATCAAAAAATACTTATGGTTATATTATGTTATGGGGATCTAGATGGGTTTCAATAATGTTTTGATGTTTATTTGATAGTAATTTTATGAGATATTCCTTTAAAATTATCCTAAAAATAGGATATTCAACATATTTCATCTTCATTATTTTTCCATTATGTTAGCACATTTATGTAGAAATGTATAAGACTTATATGAGTGTCTCTTATGGATTTGTTCCACTTATGTTATGAGTTAGTTGATTATATGTTTAAATTAAAATTATGGGGTATTGTCATGATATTTTCCTTTATTTAATGCTAAGTATAAAAATTCTATATGATTGTCTTAGTAATAGATTTTGTCTTAAAATATATATTCATATTTTAAATATATTTTTGATAATTAATATACTTTATTTGGGATGCTTAATCAATAATCATGACACTCTCTACCATGTGCTAAGCCCATTTTACAAAATTTATTTTCATAGGTCACATATCTAATCTTGTGTATTTACTAATTCTTTGTGAAGGAAAATAAGCCACATGGATGAAATTAAATAATCATCATAAATCCATTGGTTACTCCTATGGTTATGTAGTTACCTAGATTGATTATTTAGTCATGTATAATGATCTTTTTAATTTCTTAAGAAACCATAAATAAGATTTATTAAAAAACTTTAGTACCTATTACTAGAAAATAGATTTGGCTTAGATTCTACCAAGTAGAAAGATCTTAAGTGCCTAGTTTCTTGGAGGTGATAAGGCTACATTAAGACTCCCAAGTGCTTAGGATGATGCCACATGGTAGGATCCCAGGTTTTTGGGTGCCCTGAGGTGATATGGTTGTGTTGAAATACCTAACTACTTGAGATGATGCCATGTGGAAGGATCCTAGGCACTTAGGTGTACAAATGTGACAAGGCTATGTCTAGACCTACAAGTGCTTAAGGTGTTACCACATAGTAGAATCTTAGGCACCTAGGTGCCCAGATATGGTTGGGTTATGCTAAGACCCTTGAGTACTTAGGATGTTACCATGTGGTAAAATCATGAGAACCTAGGTGCTTGAAGGTGACATGGATATGTAGAGACCCTTGGGTGCCTAGGATGCTACCACATGGTATAATCTTATGCATATGGGTGCCCAAAGGTGATGAGGATATGATAAGACCCATAGGACCTAAGATTCTACCACATGGTAAAAATTGGGGTGTTCTAGTGATCAGAGTTGTTGGGGCTAAACTGAGCCCCTTGGGTGCCTTTTATGCTACCATTTGGTAGAATCTCAGATGTCTAGGTGCTTAGAGGTGATGGGGATATGTCTATCCCATTGAGTGCCTAAAATGCTATCACATGGCATAATCTTAGGCACCTAAGTTCCCAGAGGTGATGGGGTTGTGTTGATCCCCTCGAGTGATCGAGATGATACTACAAGGGAGCATCCCAAGAACCTTGGTGCAAGAATATGGCCATAATATGATGAGAATCCCAAGGGATTGGGATGGTGACATATGGTAGAATCTTGGGCACTTGAAGGTAACTAGGTTGTACCAATACAAAAAAAAAATTAGAGAATCAATTGTAATTATATCTATGCAATATGTATTAATAATATAAATGGAAATAATAAAATTTCAAAAACCTAATAATCTTATTTTTTCAATAAATATGGCCATAAGAGCATCAAATCTAGTTTATGTGAGTGATGGATGGGAAAGACCATCTAAATTAGAAAGCATGTACAAATCTAAATTTTATGATTTTTTTGTTCATGTATGTTTAAATTAGTTCAACATGGATTTTAAAAATTATTATTAGTTCGGTGATTATTTGCATTTTTTTAAAATAAATTATGATTTAAAAAAAAAATTGAATTAAGTGTAGAGAGAAATTATAGGTAGACTATCAAAACTTGTAAAGGATTAAAACAAATACATACATTATATTTTATATTTATTTTCTTATTTTATAAATAATATTACCACATCAAGACTAATGTTAAATGAGAGATAAATTGTTAATTTTAGATTTTTTCCCTTCACAAAGTTTTTTGGAACACATAATGCCTTTCAAGTTTTTGGATAGATAAATATTTTAATAATGTTTATGAGACCAAAGTAGTTAATGGGAATCACCCAGGGTTGTCAAAGGTGATGGGGTTTTGATAAGACTCTCAAACACCCTTGGGTCTTGGAATATATTCATCACTTTCTAGAATTGGAGTGCTCATAATGCTACAATGTGATATAATCTTGGGTGCTTGGGTGCCCAAAGGTGATGAGGCTATTCTCAAACCCCTAAGTGCTTGGAGGTGATGGGGCTATTCCAAGATTGTAGGGTACCCAAAGATGACAAGTTTATGTTGAGACCTCTAGGTGCCCAGGATGCTTCCACATGGTATAATAATAGGAACTTGAGCACCCAGAGGTGACTAGGCTATGCCAATAGCCCTGGGTACCTGGGATGTTTCCAAGTGGTAGAATCTAGGGCACCCAAGCACCTGGACATGATTGAGCTGTGCCAATGTAAAATTAATTTGAGAACCAGCTACAATATTATAGGCATAAAAATACTAATAATATAAATGGAAATAATAAAATTTCACAAAACTAATAATCTTATTTTTCAATAAATATGACCATACAAGCATGAAATATAGTTTTTATGAGTGATGGACTAGAGACACCATTTAAATTGGAAATCACATACAAATATATTTTTTATGAGATTTTTTGTGTGTGTATGTTTAAATCATTTTAAGGACTTTTTGAAAATAATTATTATTTGAATATAAATTTTATAGTTATATGATTATTTACATTTTTTTAATAAAATATATTTGAATTTTTTAAAAATTAAATTAGGAGTAAAATGAAATTCTGGGTAGACTATCAAAATTATTAAAGGATTAAAAAAAAACATACATTACATTTTGTATTTACTTTCATATTATATGAACTATATTACCACATCAAGAGTAATGTTGAATGAGAGATGGATTATCAAATTTAGCTTTTTCCCTTAACAAAGTTTTGTGGAACATGCAATGCCTTTCAAGTTTTTGATAGATACATGTTTTAATAAAGTTTATGGGATCAAAATAGTTTATGGTACTCCAAGAGTAACATGTATAACTATAAGAGTGAAGAAGCAATTAAAAAAAGAAGAGGATTTACCTGGTTAAATCTATGTTTTTGTTTTAATTTTAAAAGTTTACTCTTTTGTTGTGGATTTTGGTTAGTAATTTACATTTTTTACAATTTTTTATCCTTAGAATAAAGTTGACATAGGTTTCCCATATGATATTAAGCAAAAATATGTTGAATAAATAATAGAGATTATAGAAACTTAAATTGATATTTTACCAAGGGAGTTGCAACACACTTGAATGCTTTTATTGTTGTGCTATAAATGCATTCATATGATGCATATATGTGATTAGCATTTAAGTGAAAATGAGTAATACTTAGTTCTTTCAAAGTGTTCTGATCAATAAAGGCTTAAACTAACATAATTTTTCATAAAAATATTGTAACATTAGTTCATGATCATTCATAAAGCACAAGGAAAGTTTATGAGTTTTTAAACATATTTCTAACTATGGCTAGAAACCATAAGAGATTTTTTGTAAGGTAAATGGATAGGATTGTGCTATAGATATTCATATTGTAAAATATATTATCTAGTAGGTATGACTAACCAATAACATAATTAACAATCTAAGCATTTGAAATTTTATATAATATGTTTTACTAAAGTTCTATACTATCTATGAGGAATTCAATAATTATTCACAGGGATCATTTGCCTTCCTTTTTAAATAAGATAAGTATTTAAACCATTAACAAGATAAATCTTTGTAAAAGCTAGGCACTAGTTTTAAAGACATATTTTCTTAAACATATGCTAATATAATATGTATCAAATAGAAATAAAATAATAACATCTATAAAAAAATATGATATCATTAAATATTAGGTCTGTAAGCATATCGCAAAACAAAGATCAAACAATGAGGTTAATCCAATATTATGATATGAAACAATACTAATACCAATTTTGCTATATATGAAGGTTGAACAATAACATATGTTATATAATATATAATCACTAGATAAACAAGATCAAGTAATAAAAACATGCATATTCAATGTAGCAAAAAATTAATATATTAATAAATGACATTTGCTTGGAAAGAAAAATATCAACATAGATTAATAGCCAATAGATTTAGATTGTGTTTGAGTTCTATGTTTACAAAACATTCTGATTAAAATGTATGAAATTACCATTTTTAAAATATTTCCAATTACCATCTAAACACTAAAACATGTAAGTTTAATACAAGTTCAGTCTAACAAGACATCCACTTATCAGTAGTAAATGAATCTAATATTACGATATGAAACAATACTAATACCAATTTTTTTATATATGAAGGTTGAACAATAGCATATGTTATATAATATATAATCATCTGGATAAAACTAGATCAAGTAATAAAGACATGCACATTAAATGTAACACAAAATTAATATATTAATAAATGACATTTGCTTGGATAGAAAACATATAAACATAGTTTAATAGCCAATATATTTATATTGTGTTTGATTTCTATGTTTACAAAACATTCTGAATAAATATATGATATTTCCTTTTGTTAAAACATTTCCAATTACCATATAAATACTAAAAGACCTAAATTTAATACAATTTCAATCTAACAAGACATCCACTTATCAGTAGTCCATGAATCCAATATTATGATATGAAACAATATTAATACCAATTTTACTATATATGAAGGTTGAACAATAGCATATGTTATATAATATATAATCACTAGATAAAACAAGATCAAGTAATAAAAACATGCACATTAAATTTAACAAAAAATTAATATATTAATAAATGACATTTGCTTGGAAAGAAAACATATCAACACAATTTAATAACCAATATATTTATATTGTGTTTGAGTTCTATGTTTACAAAACATTTTGTTTAAAATGTGTGATATTTCCTTTTGTTAAAACATTTCCAATTACCATCTAAATACTAAAACACCTAAATTTAATACAAGTTCAATCTAACAAGACATCCACTTATCAATAGTAAATGATATCTTCAAGTTCTTAAATTACAACAAAGAATTATAGAATTTTAGACAAAAAATAAAGTCTTTTGCGATAATTTTTTTATGTAAGCAATATCTTTACAAATACCATTTAGGATTTTTCCCCTAATTATGTTGGCCATAGTTTACCATGTTATATACAAAAGGATGTTTATACTTAGGTTGTTAGAAATTGTAGAAAAGTGGAAAATAGAGTAAACCATCAATTTATATTCACATTCATAGATAAGCATGAGAAAAATTAAATTCAATGCAAGCATATGACTATGAATTTAGAAGTTAAGATAATATTGTCAATTTATTTAACTATTTAGTATTGTAATTGATTTGAGTAACTTTATAATAGATATGATGATGTTGTTAATGCTAAGTACAAAATTTCCATGTAATTGGAAGCACTGAATCATAAAAATGGTAGTTGAATTGTCTGACTTATATTCATCGAAGGATATTTTAGCTAATTTAGAGAGGTTTTCCTTTAACTGTGTTTGATTCAAAGTGCATTCAATTTTCCCATTTTTTATTTTTAGAGTGTATTACAAAGAATTTTTTTATCTATATGTTTAATCATGTTGATAACTTGTGTAATATGCAAAATCTTCTATTGAAGCCATGTTAGTGAAGACTGGCTTCCCACAATCATTGAAAAATGGTTGGAAAGGTGATACATGATTTTTTTTAGTTTTAAAAAACCTTTAACCTTTAAATCAATATTGTTGACTATCATGTTGTGACATTGGTGACATTCTTAAAATTATCTAAACATTATTTTTTTGAGTAAAGTAATGAATTTGGAATAGATG
Organism: Torreya grandis; assembly: GCA_037957365.1. Lineage (NCBI taxonomy): Eukaryota > Viridiplantae > Streptophyta > Pinopsida > Cupressales > Taxaceae > Torreya > Torreya grandis. The sequence goes on from JARHVA010000880.1 coordinate 4,079,531, forward strand.
TTTACCTAGATATTTGCTTTTGGTAGATTTTGCATAAGATCCTTTATATATTTATCATTCAATATATCTATAAAAGTGGATTGAATTGGACATATAAATGGAGTGCCTTTAGTTCCATTACTGATGATGTTTTTGAACAACATTGTTGGCATGTTTGTTGATAACAATATTTGTTATAGGCCATGATGTAGGTGTTTGTAATTGTCATTGATTGTTAGGATATTTATTTATAATAAAATAAATAACATTCAAATATTATCCACTTCAATGGGGAAACCTCCAATAATCAGAATAAATGAGGAAATGAATTCAATAATGAAACTTATGATGATTATGGAGATCCATGCTCCACCATATATATACCCATAATTGGGAAGAGTCACACCCATAATATGGAAGCATCACACCCATCCATTATAATTATGTTGGCCTAATTATTGAGGTGTGGTGTTCACATTATTGATGTAATGATGTAAATATTGTTGTCATAATAATATTATGTTAATAGTTTATGAGTTAGATTTATTAGTTTGTGTTAGTTACTTGAATATATATTATGGTACCTGAATATATTTCATCTAATTACATTTTGGTAGTTGAGATTGTTATCAATATAAAAATATTGTAACACTAGTTCATGATCATAATGTTATGGGTATAACATGCCCTTCCCCTTTAGAAAAGCATTTCCCTTAATGCTTAACAACTCAGGATGTTATTTCATGAATTGTTCATCCTCCCATCTTTCATCTTCAATGGGCATATTCTTCCATTTGATGAGAAATTTAGAAATGGTGTGGTTACATAATTTATTTAGTCATGTATCGATAATAGTCTCAAGTACTATAATGAACTTCCCTTCTTCATCTAACTCAGGCAACTTGGACTGGACCAGAATCTTGGAACCAATTACTTTCTTAAAGTAGGAAACATGAAAGATAGGATGAATTTTGGAAGAAGGTGGAAGTTCTAAATTATAAGAGACATTTCAAATCTGATACATAACCTTGTAGGGACCATAAAATTTTGGTACAAGCTTGATGTTCTTATGTTATTTAAGAAACCATTTTTTGTAGGGTTGAAATCAAAGGAACACCCAATCTCCTTCCTCAAAATTACACTCATTGTGGTGCTGATTAACTTGTTGTGTCATCCTATTTTGAGCCACACCTAAATTTTTGTTAAGGACTTGAAGCACTTCATACTGGTATTAAAGATGATCCTCAACCACATGGGCTTTGGAATGACCCTATAAATAATATGTAGTAGAAGGCAAGGGATAGCCATAGAGAGCCTTAAATGGTGTCATTTTTATTGCTATGTGAAATGATGTGTTATACCACCAGTTTGCCTATGAAATCCACTTGGACCATCATTCTTATGTTTTTGAGACAAAATAATGTAGGTATCCTTTGAGACATTGATTCATAATTTTAGTTTGGCCATTTGATTATGGATGATAAGATGAACTATGGGAAATGTTTGTGCCCCACATAAAAAATAATTCAATCCAAAATATACTAGTGAAGAAAGGATCACAATCACTCATAATTATTTTGGGAATTCCATGGATTTTATGTATCCTTTCCATGAATACTTCTACCATGGTACTAGTTTGAAATGAATGAGAAATCCCATAAAAATTTGAATACTTGGTGAGTCGATCCACAACCACTACTATCATGTCCATATTATTTTATTTAAGTAGATCTATAATGAATTATATTGATATTTATTCCCAATGTTATGATGGAATGGCTAATGGTCAAAAGAGACCTGGGATCTTAATCATTTCTCCTTTATTTTGTTGACATATCAAACATTTTCCCACAAACTTATGTACATCCCCTTTAAGGCCTTCCCAAATAAAATCCTTCTTTAGATGGTGATAAGTCTTTAAGAACCCAAAATGTCCTATAATGGGTGAGTTATGCATTTGAGACAACATACTAGCTTTCAATTCTAAATTTTTACACAAAAAGAGTCTACTTTTTACCATAATGAGTCTTCTTTCCAAACATACTTATCTAGAGAAGATGGGTTCTCTTGCAATTGTTGTATGAGTTTCCTTGTGGGAGTGTCTTGTTACAACTCAACCCATGTTTCTTCTACACATTTAGGTTATAATAAAGAAATAGATTAAAGTTTTGCTTCTTCTACTTCTTGTCAAGAAAGTGCATCAGCTAAAATATTCTCCTTTCCTTTTTTGTAAATAATTTCAATATCATATCCTAGCATCTTTGTGACCCATTTTTGTTTCTCCTCTAAATATAGTCATTGCTCCAAAACATACTTTAGACTCTCATGATCTATCGTAGCTTTGAAATTCTTTCGCATGAGATATTGGTGCCATTGTTTAACTGCACGAATGATTGCTATATTTCTTTCTCATATGTGGGTCTTACCAAGTTCTTTCCTTTTAATTATCAAAACTCAAATTATAAGGGATGTACTTATTGTAATAGTACTACCCCAATGCCATGCCCATAAGCATAAAATTATACCACAAATGTCTTAGAGAAGTCTAGGGTAGCTAGCAAAGGCATGGAAGTGAGATCTTCTTTCAATTTTTGGAATGCTTGGGTAGCTAATTTTGACCATGAAAATGAATCCTTCTTCAATAATGTTTTTAAGGTTGTTGCTATGTGAGCATATTTGCAATAAAATATTTTATAGTAGCCTATTATACCCAATAATCCTCTTAAATATTTGACATTTTTAGGTTTTGACCAATTTTTGATAGCTACAATCTTCTTAGGGTCCAGTTTAACACCTTCATGTGATACCATATATCCTAAGTAATCCACTTCTTTCACTCCAAAGGCACATTTAGATTTATTTGCATAAATTTGATGGTATTATAATTCATTTAATATTTTTATACATGATGTAAATGTTCTCATGTTTTAATATATATTAATATGTCATCGAAGAACACCAATATTATGAATAAATGGGCAAAAAAATGAATTCATGAGGCTCTAAAAAGTAGATGGAGTATTAGTGAGAACAAATGGCATAACCAAGAATTCATAGTGACCCTCATGTGTTGTGAATATAGTATTATGTACATCTTCCTCAGTTACTCAAATTTGATGATACCCTTAATGCAAATCTAACTTAGTAAAGAAAACAACACCATTCAATTCATCAATGATATGAATATGAAAGTTATCTTTAAAATTGATCTTATTGAGTTCCCTGTAATCTAGGCATATTCTCCATGACTCATAATTTTATTAACCATAACCATTGGAGATGAATAAACACTTTTAATGGGATGAAAAATACCTAAGTTTAGCATTTCATTCACAATTTTTTCAATTTATGACTTTTATTCATAGGGGTAATGGTAAGGTATAATGTTAGGGGGGATACTTCCTAGACTCAATTAAATTACATGATCATGTTCTATAATTGGAGGTAATCCCTTTGGTTATTTATAGACTTTTTGATGTTGTTGAATAATAATTTGAAGATTTGGTGGTTCCTAATTTTATACATCATGTGCTTCCAAGAAATGTAGTTGTGTCACTATGCCATAAGATCCTTTCTTAAGTAACTTCTCCATCCTATGAGAGCTAATAATTTGGATTGATGGGGATTTCATCCCATTAAGTGTGTAATTTTTTCCATTTATATTGAAAACCATGAATAAGTCTTGAAAAGTGAAAAACACTATTCCCAATTGTTTAAGGCATTGCACTTCCAAAACTACATTTGTTCCCCCAATCAGCATGGTAAACATTTTTGAATCTAGATCATAGTCCCCCTTTGAGAGATTGATATGATGACATTTACCCCACAAGATATTTGTTTCCCATTGGCAATCATGACTTGAAAATAGGATTTTGGATACATAAATTAATTAAGATCTTTATCTAATTTTCTATTAGTGAAGTTATGGGTACTCCTTGTATCGACTACAATTGTCACTTTATTCTTCTTAATATAACCCACCACTTTGAGTGTTTGTGGTGTGATTATCCCATTTAATGCATGTAGAGAGACAATATGGATTTATTCCTCCTCATAATTTTCATGATCCTATTCTATTATTTTTTCCTCTATAGCTAATTCATCTTCCTCCAAAACCTCATTCTTAATAATCATTAGTCTTTTCTCACCATTGGCACACTTATGTCCTCTAGACCATTTAATGTCACAATGGAAATATAAGCCTTTTTCTCTTTTTTCCACATCCTATTACGGATAAACCTCAGTAATATGCCTTGGGTTAAAATAGTTGACCATATTTCTATCAATAGTATTAGTCACATTTATATCTCGCCATCCTGAAGTTTGACCTTGTGTGAATCTCTTGGTAGCAAGTTTTTTTTATTCAATGCCTAATGCTTGTTGAATTTATTTCCTAAATATACATAGTTTAAAAAAATGAAGATCATTATTAATTCATTAATTTGGTCCATTGATGTAAAATTACAATCTTTGGTAAGGTGTTACTTCTAGAATTTGGATTGCCAATCTCATATGCTCTACATTATATTCCACTATGAATCTTGTTTGTTTCAAATTTGTTATTTGGGTGAAATAAATTGCTTTCCATGGATGCTCATATTTGGTTGATAATTACTTAATAAATTCATCCCAACTAAGCCCTTGCCCTTTTTTTCACTCATCATCCACTGGTACTAATGATAAGGTTTAGATTCTAGATGTAGTGAGGTTATGTCAACCTTTGCATTTTTTGGTATATTATGAAGCTTAAAATATTATTCCATGAGAATTATATAGGAGGTTACATCCATACCAGAAAATTTTTGGATTTCCATATTTGGTAGGTGTAATTTTGGCCCTTGAAACTTTTGTCCTAAGTTTGCTTTATTGTGACCTCTATGATGGTTTGGCTATGTATGAGTGATTGTAGGATGTGGACTAATTAGGAAATTCAATTCATACATTAGATCATGTTTTAAATCTATCTAATCCATCAGTAAATGATGTTTCAAATGGGTCAAACAAATTATCCTTGATAACAGTGATCACTATTTCACATCTCTCAATTATGTTTCCTTCAATTTTAGGTGATGCACAATAAAAAGAATCATTAAGATTAGTGTTTGAAGAAAAAGAATCTATTCCAAATGGCATGACTATAGATTTGGTTTTGTTTCTAGATCTATATTTATTCTTAATTTTTGGAAGAAAGCATCAGGAGTGAGTGGTAACCATAAACAATTAATACATGTGTTGTTGTATTAGGAGCATATGTTGAACTATTGACCAACTTTGACCAGAAAATTTTAGAATTTGAAATTCCTATAATCTCAAAATACAAAGAAAGGACCCCAACTAAAATTTTATGAGATTTTTGAAAATATAAATAGATCATAAAAATTCCTAAAATTGTGGACTATAGTGCAATTTTATGAAAAAAAGTAAAAATGTAATAACTTCAAAAAAAATATTCAAATCTCCAAATTTTTACCTTGGACTTATTTTATGATTACTAAACTTTGGTAAAACAAATGCCAAAAAATTCATAATGGTTTTTGAGATATAGTGTAAATAAAATTCTATGCCAAAATTGATGCTTCGATACTACTTGTTAGGATATTTATTTATAATAATAGAAATAACTTTAAAATATAATCCATTTTGAGGGGAAAACCTCCAATAATAAGAATAAATGAGGAAATGAATTAAATAATGAAACTTATGATGATTATGGAGATCCATGCTCCACCATATATAAACCCATAATTGGAAATAGTCACTCCCATAATATGGAAGGCTCACACCCATTTATTCCAATTATGTCAGCCTAACTAATAATAATTAATAAATGAAAGATAAATGTTATGATATTGATTCTATAACCTTAGTACTCATAAGGTTAGGGGTGTAATATTGATTATAAGATGCAAAATAATTGTTAAATGTCAATGCTTTGGATTATAATATGCATGTGTATATATTTAGGTAAAGCAAATGATATTACAGAGGATAAAGGAAAAAAGTAAGGTTTTTTGAGTGTCAGTACTCACTATAACCATGTCTTTATCAAATTCATAATCTTTGAGCTATATTTCATATTGGTTGTATCATTTTTGATAACCAACTATGATGGCAACTAACAAACCTACTGCATATATGTTATGTGATTCCACAAGATCATGTATAGTGGTATCTAGAGTAAGTCTGTGCTCTCTGCATATGGTTGGAATGTTTTCTATAGTAGTGTTTATATTTAATATAAGACAATAATCAATGTTGCCTCTTTCATATTGGCTTCTATTTTTTATAGTGAAGTCTATGATATGAAGACTTGTATTAGGTGATAAATATGGAAAGAATTTATCAAATTGTTTGTTTATAGTGTTCATAGTTATTTTCAATTGACCAAGTTTGTCAACAAGATCAACATGCACTATTTATACATTTGATGGTGAATTTGAATTCTTTGTAAACCCTGGACCATAGACAACCAAAACATCACCTTCAAAAACATTGCCTAATTTTTTTGTTGAAAGCTCAATGATTGAAATAGAGGCATGTTGGCCTATTTTTATGCTACATTGATCATTATAAAATACAATTTTTGAATAAAAATATTTTATGATAAAATATAATCAATATTTGTTGCATTTTAAAAATCACAACAAATAGAAAAACATACAATGAAAAATAGAATTGTTTTTTTTGTCCATTAAAATTTTCTATAGAAAATGGGGAAAATAAAATATTACTATTTCTTCATTTCTTGTTGTTCTATTTCTATTTGTTGATTATTTTGCTTTCTTGGCTCTATATTTAGGTTTTTGTTTGCAAGACTGAAACAATAGTTGTCAAATCCAAAGTTTGAATACAAATCATTACAACTTTTCTTTTAATTTTAAAAGACAAAGCAATTTATAGGTTATAAAAAAAGGTATTTTTTGTGCATTACAATTTTCTGATAGAAATGAATAAAAAATTCACTGTTTTGATGCTACTTCTTGTTTTATTTCTATTTCTTGACTATTATATTTTTCAATCTCCATATCTAATATTTTTTTGCATTACAACAATGGTACGAATATATTGTATTTTTATAGTGTTAATAATAAAGAAGCAAAAAATAATAATTATAAGTTTGAAAAAGTAGTAACTTGTGATAATTGAACAATAAAACATTACCATTTTATTGCCTTTTGTCAAGTTGTTTATGTTTATTGATTATTGAATTTGGATAGATCCATATTTTATTTTTTAGATTATAGTATGCATGTGTATATATTTAGGTAAATCATATGATATTAAAAAGGCTAAATAAAAACAAGTAAGTTTTTTTGAGTATCATTACTTACTATTATCATGTCTTGCTCAACTTCACCATCTTTGAGCTGTAGTTCATATTGGTTGTATCATTTTTAATAGCCAATTATGATGGAAAATAAAAAACCTACTACATATATGTTATTTGATTACACAATATCATATATAGTGGTATCTAGAGTAAGCTTGTGTTCTTTCCATATGGTTGCAATGTTTTCTATAGTGGTGTTTATATTTAATACAAGATAATAATCAATGTTGCCTATTTCATTTTGGCTGCTATTTTTTATAGTGAAGTATCTTATATGAACACTTTTAGCAAGTGAGAAATATGTAAATAATTTATCAATTTGTTTGTTGTTAGTGTTCATATTTATTGCTAATTGATCAAATTCGTCAACAAGATCAACATACATTATTTAGACATTTGATGAAAATTTGGATTCTTTGTGAACACAGGACCATAGACAATCAATACATCAACTTCAAAAGCATTGCTTTATTTTTTTGTTAAAATATCAATTATTAAAATCGAGGATCTTGGCCTATGTTTATGCTGAATTGATCATTATCAAATGCAAGTTTTGAGTACAAACATTTTATGATAAAATATAATCATTCTTTATTGAAGTGTAAAAGTCGCAACAAATAGAAAATGATACAATGAAAAATATAATGATTTTTTTTTCCCATTGAAAGTTTATATATCAAATGGTGAGAACAAAACATTATCAATTTTTCATTTCTTGTTGCTATGTTTCTATTTGTTGATTGTTGTGCTTTCCTAGCTCTATATTTAGGTTTTTGTTTGCAAGATTAAAATAATAGTTGTCAAGTCCAAAGTTTGAATAAATTGATACTAAAAAATTATAATATTTATTTTAATTTTAAAATATAAATAAATTTATAGGTTACCTAAAAAAGGTATTTTTTGTGCATTACAATTTTCTATAAGAAATGAAAGAAATGCACTATTATATTGTTACTTCTTGTTCTATTTCTATTTTTTGACTATTATGTTTTCCAAGATCCATATCTAGTTTTTTGTTTTCATTATAACAATGTATGAATATATTGTATTTTGATCACATTAATAATAAAGAAGTAAAAAACAAGAATTTCTAGTTTGAAAAAGCAGTAACTTGTGATAACTAAAAAATAAAATATTACCATTTTATTGCCTTTTATCCTGTTATTTGTGCTTATTGATTATTGCATTTGGCTGGATACATATTTTATTTTCTACAAAAATTTTGTAAGTGCGCAAATATTTTTCAATTGTAAAGGATAACACACACACACACACAAAAAAAAAAAAAAAAAAACATAAGATAAACGGTATAAATTACCATTTTATATGGGTTTTTCTCAAGTAATTTTTATTGATTAATGCCCTGTCTAAATTACATTATGTAAAATAATTTATTTAATGGAAATGCCATGGTACAAGGTATAAAACTATTTTTATATCTATAGAAACTAATTGTTGTTTAACTACTAGATAGTTAATCAAAGACAACTAGCATGATGATCAGTCCAATAACAATCGAAAATGATAAATTAAACATTGTTGATATCAATGTTTGTCCAAGATTGGTCTATTAGTGTCCCTCTATGTGTTGTTGGTAGGTTTGATATTGAAGAGGAATTATGTTGATGCATTATGTCTAGAAGTTGCTTCTGTGATGTTTTTTGATCAAGTGTATCAATATTGAAATCACAAAAAAATATGACCTTGGTATTGGGTGTTGAAGAAATTTCTTTTATTTCTATGAATTTAAATATGTCAATAATTGGAGCATGAGGGATTAACTGTACATAACTAATCGTATTGACATGTCTAAATAAAATATGTCATGTGTCATAGTTTTCACGTTTGATGTTGGAAACGTTTTGGTGTTTTTTAATCATAATGTTATTACTAAAACATGAAATTATTACATGAGTTTTATTGAGGAATATAATTAAAAATCCTATGTAACGATCGAGTTATCTGGTATTTACATATTTGTAGTTTATTAGAAGCATAAAATGTTTGAATGCATAATATCATAGTCATGGATTATGATTTCTAAACATAATTTAAAAATTTATGTATCAATGAGAAAATTGTAAAATTATTATGCACTTTGATAAAAATTCTAAAAAGTAGTTAGCATTGCGTATAGGTTTGCAGTCTTTGCATTTTAGTATTGACTCTATTAGATATGACAAAGTTCTCAGCCTCTAATTTATTAACAAGATGCAATGATTTGATGTTTTTTACTTGTGAAAGTGAAGTATATACAAGTCTGTGTAACTTGACACTAATAGGATCGAAATCCAATGCATCTATTGTCAATCCTTGTGATCTATGTATTGTTTGTGCACATGCTATTTGTATTGGGAACTATTCACATATTATAATTATGGGTTTATTGATGTAATTTCTTCTTATAGTCCTTGTTATGGGAGTCCAAGTGTCAAATATCTAGTCATTATAGAAGATTTAAATTTTTTGTACTAAACTACTCCAATTTTTATGTCATTAAATAGTATCCAAATTACGTCTAGTTATATGCACATACAGTATTTGACAATCCCATTGGCACCATTCACTAATCCATGTTGTATGTCATAGTTTCCACTAATCAATTAAACTAATTTGTTTTGTTTAAATATTATTATGTCAATAAAATGATACTTGTCATTGTTGAGAATAATTTTGTTGGTAAAATTCATTTTTTTGTCAATAGCAGTCAACCTACATGTTTCTCATTTGAGAAGGGCAAGAATTTTTGCATTGTGTTTTTTAACACCATCATTCTTGTGAAATAAGTATGGAAATGTTGGGTCACAAGGACAAGGTATATGGAATATGATATTTAAGTATTCAATGTTAGATATAGTTTGTTAACAATTTATAATCCATTTTATAATGGAAACAAATTGCACATTATTTTGTTAAACAAATTATTGTAGTTGAAAGTAATTCACATTGTAAATCCAAAAATTGTATGAAATTTTTTCATCATGAAAGATTGGTTGTTCAAAAACACATTTGTATTGAAGAGGTTCTATTTGATAAAAGTTACCCAAAAAGATAAAGCCAATATTTGAAAATGGTTTTGTCATTATATCGATGATTTGTTGAAGTTTTTTGTCTATATTGTAAAGGATACAGATTCATAGTAGAGATATTTCATTAATGAATAGTAACTAAAATCATTAATAATGTTTTATTAGGATGTCCAAAGTATTTGAATCCAATGGAAAAATTTGTAAAAATGTATATGGAAATTGAAAAATAGAATGTGAAGTTAGACCATTTGTATTGTATGTAACTTTTCCAGTGTATGAAAAAATTATTACTTTTAATTTCAAAGGATCATTTTTAAGTTACTTGTTATAGAACCATATTAAAGTTTGATATATTAATTTTATAGTGAATGGTTTTCTTGTTCCATCTCCTCCTATTACAAATAAATATATTGGGGTGTTTAGTGCTAGTGTTTTTCTTATTACAATGTCTTTGATAATGTGTTGTTCTTTATTCAATTGCATTCACAATTTTAAGTAATCTTCTTTGCTCACTAGAAATGGTTGGTTGGTTCTTTAAAATGTTTTTGATTGTTTATTATTAATTTATTTGATACCTCTTATGAAATTTAGGTCAAACGCTATGTCATATGATTCATAGTCACTATAGTTTTGATTCTTGTACCTATATTTGTTAATGGAAAACACCGTGTCAGAAGTAATGTCAATATCCTCCATAGCAATGTCAATATTGCCCCATTTTGTTATGTGTTATGTAGTAGACATGGATTTAATTTTTTATATAGGTGATTTATGAATAAGGTATGTCTTAGCCTACATATTGAAACCTTTTTTCAATGTCTCTTCATTGTCTCAATATGATCATTTTTCCTCTATAATCATTTTTAGGATCCATGTGCATATTATATCTAACATGTAAAGTGATATGTGGTTTTTTCCTTCTCTTGATATTTACATATTTTTCTAAGTAATATAATACATATTCATCCAAAGATATGTGTTCTAAATGCATTCATCTTGCAACATATTTTTTTTATAGGAGAAACACATGTTATGTGTTCTGAACTATTTGGTTCCTATGCTAATAGTTTTAGACTCTTAAAAAAGTATATTATTTTTTAGTGTGGTGGTGTGTTTATGAAAAATAATTATCTTGAACTATAATTTAATGGAAATTAAATCACAATACAGACAACTTGGTGGCTATACATTTGTTGATGTTGTAGAAGAGAATTTTCTAATTTTTTAATGACATGTAATTTATTGTCATTGTTACAAGTGATTTCACCATGCACTTTTTAAAATGCATTTGCCAATGTATGGTCAAAATTTATCATATAGGAGCAATATTATGTTGAAACAACATATGCATCTAGAATAAATTGTGCATTTGTGTTAGCTTACCGTAATCTAGACACTTTTTTTTCTTAGGCATTTACTCAGATATTTGATGGATTTATTTTTAGCATTATGATGGGTCATAAAATACAAAATCACAATGAAAGTATGTATTTTGTTTCAAGAAAATCTATATCCTTTTAAAACATATGGAATGTTGTGACTCTAGTATATTTTTTATGCTCAATTTGAGAAAATTTCTTGTAACATTTTCTTTGTAGAGGTCATTGATTTTCTCTAATGGCTCTAATATTGTGGTTTTTTACATTGGAGGCAGTGGAAAATTAAATCAATAATGAGAATTTATATAGTTTTTACATGTTTTTTTATGATGATGTGTTTGAATTCTAATCAAAGTCTCCTTAAATAATGATGGATCATAGGATATGTACTTGTCCACAAAGTTTTTGATTTAAGTATTTGAGAAATGTCTATATATAGGTGCATCTTGTACCCAAAGCATGAAATGAAAATGATTATTTCCTCTATTTTAAATTTCAGTCACCAAAAAATAATCCAACACTTTTCCAAATAATTATTCATTTTGTAACATTAATTTCTTGAATGCATTGGATCTATGATTAAAATAATGACTACAAAGAACATGGTTTTTTATAACCATTGTATTAATGCTTTTTTATTTAATTATCTCCTTGTGTTTATTAATTCTTGTGGTAGGTAAATTTTATAATTCATGATGTATTGGCTCTCAACAATGTTAAACTATTGTTAATGTACAATGAAATGTTGCTGGGCCTAATTTCATAATCATTACAAGAATATTTTTTGTGAATTTTCAAAGTATTTAGGTGATGTTTGAATGCTTTTGAAATATCTATAGGCTATTGGTGATTTTAGGATTTTCTCTATGTGGCTTTTGTTTCTAACATCTTTGGCATAAAGCTTTTTGTCATTCAATTCACCTTTTTGAATGCATATCCAAGCAAAAGATGAAATATGTTGTATAATGATTTTAATAGATATGAAGATGATATTAGTGATGTGAGTTACAACATCATTTTATTTATGTAGAATCTCCCACTTTGTAAATTTTTGGTATGAAATTTTATATGCCAAATCATTAGGATGACTAAAACCACAATATAGAGTTAGAAAGATCAATTCCTCAAAAAACTTGTCTTCAAAGATACCTAATGATTTGAATCCTTCAAATGGAATAATTTCAATGATATCATCTTGTAAATCATATATGGATTTTGATTCACTAAAGACATGCACTAAAGATTCAATGATTATCTTTGATTCATATACTGGTGCATCAAGTATATTATCTTTGATATGTGCAGAGTCAATTGATGTCTTTTCAATTTTATTCTCAAAGATATATTTACAATCTTTATCAATTTTAACTTTTTCTTTCTTGTATAATTGATCTTGACAAAGCTTTGAAAAAGTGTTCATGACATATGTAGGTCTCACATTTCCTATTAAATATGCATCTTTATATTCTAATTTTTACTTTATTTTGATTGTAAATGTTTTTTTCTCATTCAATTGTCTAGGCAATAAATTTTAGATTTGATCAAAGTCTATAGAAACATTTGTTAGGATGTGAAGTCACTATTCATAATCACTATTCATGAAGCACTATTCATGGTCACTATTCATAGTGATGAGGCTCATTAGTGATGTGGATGGTTAGTGATGTGGCTTGTGAGTGATGTGGATGATTGGTGATGTGGTAGGGATCCATGGAAGGTATTCCATGAGTGATCAGGTTGATATGATGGAAGTGGGATGTAAGACTCTACCAAGGCACATGGGTTATCGTTAGTAGTCATGTGTGGGTTATCACATGATGTAAAAGACAAAAGAGTTGGTGTGGGTCAAATTTATAAGGGGCCCCATGATTTCCATATGTGGAGAGAGTCAAATATGATTGCAAGCATCTTTTGGACTCATATGGTCACATGGAGAATGAAGATAAGAAAGTTTCTATAATAGATTAACCTCACATGTATGCGGGAGATAATTTTTTAAGAGCCACATGAAGGTGTTACATGGTCTTTTCTAAAGTAAATATGCCTTGAATACTTTTGCACATGAAGAAAACAATAACATTATGAATCACATGACATCCCACTAAGTGTGGTGTATTTTTTCCACTATTACATTCCATCTCCTTTCTCATCTTCTTGTTGTAAATGATATACAATGTGAATCTCTCCATTGTATTTCTAATCTTGTTAAAGGATCCATGTCAACATTGGGCTTGCATGCTTGGAGGTTGGATATTGTAGGCTAGTTTTAATTTGGTTCACAACTTGAATGTTTAAAGTGGAAGAATTGAGTGATTTGTATGGAATCATTAAAAGAGTTTATATGGATGAGCTATTGTAAAAGAGAGTGATGCTAAGTTTATTAATGAAGTATCGAGCTACCATTTTCCCATGGTTTTTCCTTGCACATTGCAAATTTTCCATGTAATCTCTATGTAATGTGTCCTTTTGATTGTCTTTCTTTTGTATATCTTGTTAATTTCACATTTATTAATTTTCACTATAGGATATAGTTCGTTGATATAACATGTAATATTAGGAATTTTTTCTAATAGTTGGTAAAATCTTTATGTGTGAGTGTTTTATGTTGTTCACTAGTTGTGTGCAAGGTGAATCTACTATGATAGGAAGAGAGACTTAGAGATTAAAGAAGAAAAAAAATAGGTTTTGTTTTTTGGTAGGTATCTCTTTATGGAACAAGGTGGAGGATATATTGATGAAGATATTGATCTCTTAATGCTTATAAGGAGAATCTTGCATGAGAGTTGAAGGAGAAAGTTGAAAAAGCTTTGCCAGATAAGATAGTAGCCTACATAGTGTTCTTGTTGGTGGAGTAACTCTACAGATTAAGGAGCAATCTAAACTCATTTGGAGGAGGTGGTAGACAAGGAATGACCTTTTAGTTCTTGGAAAAAAACATAAGGGGTGTTGATTTCCTATCCTACTAACCACATGTTATTAACCAAGATGCTAAAGAAAAAATCTATGCAAGGAAGGAGGTACAGACAAACTTGAAGCTATACCTATTTTGAAGTAGTAGAGGAAGAGGAAGATGTAGATGTAGATGAACAAGTGAGACCTAGTGTTCCTAGAAGGAGAAGGTCATATATTTGGACATGTGGTAGAGTAGTGATAGTGATGCATTTTGGATGCATTTTTTAGGCTCAAAAACTTGATAGGTGCATATACTAGTGAGACAACTTCCATATAACTATGATTGGTCCACTTGTGTCATGGTTGGCATGATTGGTAGCTAAAGGCTACATACATGAGATCAACTGAGACTTGGTGTTCCTAGAACGAGAAGACCAATGTTGATCATATGACTTTGGGAGCTAGAGTGTTGTGTATATAGTTGTGGAAATTGGCAAGTTAAATCGATGCATGGACTAACACGATAGGCACATGAGTTGGTGTTTTGGAAACATTTGATAGAGCATGATGCATTTTGGATGAACTCTTGAGGCTCAAAAAATTTATAGGTGAAAATATGCACCAAGTAGTGTGATGACTTCTAAGGAGCTATGATTGATCCAATGATCTTATACCATGTTGATAGATTTGAAAGCTATGTGGAGAAGTCTAGTTTTGACTTCTATGAGATCTTCTCTCCTCATTAATATCAAAAGTGATATATGCATTGGTTTTTTTTCAAGGAATTAGAGCAACATGATTCCTACATAGTGATCTCTCTTAGAGAGATACAAAAATAAATTTGAGACAAATGTTGATGAAGTATAAGATATTTAGTAACTTCATTTATAGCTAGAATAGATAGAAGATGTCGCTACTATGAGTTGTGACATGTTGGATGTAGACCCCAACATGATCATTATTTTGATGGCTTAGTTGGAACACATGAAACGAAGGTGGTATGGTGGAGAAAAATAAGGATGGAGATGCACAAAGACGTGAGAGCAAGGAAGTACCCCAATTCTTGAATTTTGAGTTGTCTTTCCAAGAGTGTTCTAGAGGAGGAGAATACATTTTGTTATCTTATATATTGGATTCATCAAGAGTAGGAAGCATCATGTTCTCATAGTGAGTACTAAACTAGATATTTGTAAGTAGTGGGAGTTCTGAGTGATTCATGGTAGAATCCTATTGGAGGATTGGTATGTGGTGTGGATAAGTGATTTGTCACTTCAGTGCTACAATATGCTATGAAGGAGAAAATGTTAACAAAGCCAATTAGGACAAAGAATTTTTAATAGTGAAAGAAAAATTTTAATGGGTTTGTGTCAAGGCAACAAAGGGGCATGGACTAGTATCTAGTTATAGAGTACTCAATTGTGGTAAAATCCTATGTATATTGACTTCAAGTGGGAGAATGTTAGGATGTGAAATAACTATTTATGAAGCACTATTCATGGTGATGTGGATGGTTAGTGATATGGCTTGCAAGTGATGTGGCAAGGGCCCATAGAGGGTATCCCATGAGTGATCAGGTTGATGTGATGGGAGTGGGGCATAAAAATCCACCAAGGCACATGGGTTATCCTTGGTAGTCACATGTGGGTTGTCACATGGTGAAAAATAGAAAAGGGTTGGCTTGTGTCAAATTTCAAAGGGACCCCATGATTCCCATGTGTGGAAAGAGTTAAAATATTATTTCAAGAATATTTTGGACTCATGTGGTCATATGGATAATGAAGAAAATAAAACTACTATAATATATTGAACTCACATGTGTGTGGGAGATAATGTTTTTGGAGCCACATGAAGGTGTAACATGATATTGTCTAAACTAAATATGCATTGAAGACTTTTTCACATGAAGACAATAACAACACTATGGATCACATGACATCCCACTAAGTGTGGCACATTTTTTCCACTATTCCATTCTCTCTCTTCTTCTTCTTGTAAATGCTACAAATCATAAAGCTTTCCATTTTATTTCTCATCCTATTAGAGGATCCATCCAAGTCTTGGGTTTGCATGCTTAGAGGTTGGATCCTATAGGCTAGTTTTGCTTTGGTTCACAACTTGAATGCTTCAGGTAGAAGCATTTAGTGTTTTTTATGGAAGCATTGAAGGAGTTTCTATGGAGGATTTGTTGTAGAAGAGAGTGATGCTGAGTTTATTAATAAAGTCTAGATCTACCATTTTTCCTATGGTTTTTCCTTGCACATTGCAATATTTCCACATAATATTTATGTAATGTGTCCTCTTGGTTGTTTTTCTTTTGTGTAGCTTGTTAATTCTACATTTATTACCTTGTATTGTAGGAGATAGTTCATTGATATAACATGTAGTATCAAGACTTTATTCCTAAAAAAAATTATAATTATTCCAATGAGGCTATATTTTGGTTTTTTATAGCCAAGTCTTGTATTTGCACAAAGGGCATTCTCAAGGCAACCAATCTCTCCTCTAAAAAGGTCAAATTTTTCACAACACTTAATTTTTTGTTCCTTTTATTTCTTTGTTCCTTCTAATATTAAAAGGATCAGTTTTATAACTTCTTCATTATCAAGAGATGATTTTCATTATTAGAATAATTTCTGGATTAATACAAGTGTTTTTGAAATTGTATCTGTAAAAATAGAATGGAACATTTTCATAATGTCATTGTCAACCATATTATATTTTTTAAAATTCAAGAATTCACAAATCACACAAGCATTATTAAATATATTTTTAATATATAGATATATTTCATCAAAAAAAATCACACAAGCATGAATGGGTGTGTCTTTGTTTGATGTTAGATATGTGTTTATGTTGTTGGTAGTTTGTTGGACATGTTGCTTGCATGTAAGGTATCTAGTTCTTTGGATACAAATCATTGCTTTTACATAATTTAACTAATTTTTCCATTTGTTTGTGCCATTTATTTTGAAACATTTTAATACATGCTTTTGGTGTATGTTTTTTCGTTTCTTCATACATATGTTTTCTTTTAAAGAGAATATTAATAGATGTTGGGCATTATTAGATGTAATTAAATTTTAAATAGAAGTACCACTTTCTATAATTTTTTTCAATCACATCATGCATTTTAGATGTAACATGAGGTATTTAAAATATTTTTAATGAATAATATTGAATATGACTTGTATTTGTCTCAAAGAAGATAACTTTATGTGTTTTCCATGGCCAAGCATAATTGCAATATTTTTTTGAAATGTTTCAATTTTTTGCTGACCATATTTTATTTTCACTTTATAGAATGTCGGAAAGACAAGAACATCAAAATTAATTACCTTAGATTCCACTTTGTTTATATTAAATTCCAACAATTGAAATATACATTCTCCATTCAAATGGTTTTGTGCTTTTATTTTTCTATTTCCTACTTACAAACATCAAAATAAGTTAACACATTGATTTTAGCTCCCACAATCACATTACAAAAATATTGGGCCATATATTAGCAAAGAGCATGACCATTGAATTCATCTTCAGTTAAAAAAATAATGGCATTAAATAATATTTATCCATAGTCTAATTCAAATATACTAATTTTATATATGCCATGCACTTCTATTTCATCAACAATGACACTCTAAAATAAAACAAGACTATTACAAGTATCTGATAGCTTTGTACTGAAGATTGAATTGTCAATGCGTATATATTTTTTCAAATAATGGTTCAAAGTGGCCATGAGTTTATTTTATATCATGTAACAAGATTGAGTATAGTGAAATAAAACTTTCTTTGTTAAAATATAGATATTTATTTTTGTTTTTCAAAGACTAGATATGAACTAGTATATCTAACCATTTTCATAGCCATTGGATACAAAATATGTCACCCTAAAGACCAATTTCACCTCAATCTATAAGTTATTTTGAATAAAAGTTCATTCTAATAAAGTACATGTTTTTATTGTGTATTCTATGTAATTCATATAACACATATGGGTGTAATTGATGATCATACAAAATTTCTACTTTTAGATCATTGTTTTTCAAGGAGTTTGTAAAATAGTCAATGATTCCAATCCATATCATACTTGATAAGTAACATAAATTCATCAAGAATTGAAATGTGTCAAAAATACAATCACCAATAGAATAACTAAACAATGAAAACCTAAATATATTTTCATCCTTCAAAGCATCATCAATCATTGCAAAGGATCGTGTATTTTTTTGTTTGTATGAATCTACATCAATTACAATTTCCAAAAGATATGATGTAATATTTTTTCTTTGTCTTTTTATTTTTTTATTTATTTATTAATCTATTTCAAGATCATTCATAGGCAAAGTCTTAATATGAAATGACACTCATATGTATGTTAAGAATTAAAAAACTATATGGAGTTACCACCATATTTATATTGTCAATGATCAAAATAAGTAAAATTTATTGCGGAATACTCACCTATTTGCTTGAAACTTGTTAAAATCATGAACCCTTTATTGTTATGAAAATAAATTTGTGTGTCCCCTGGTCTTATTTTACTCTCCTACAATGTTAAAATGCAAGACATTCTAATGTACAAATTATATATGGATATATGTATGTATGCATGTATGTATGTATGTATATTCAAATTCAATCAATGAAGTTCATGCAAGAAATTTGTAATCTCATGTGAATCATGTAACAACTAGTTAATAAAGCATTTATTCTTTGTATTTTGTATAATAACAAAATTAAAAAGTCAATGTCTTAAACTAATAATATTAAAAAAACATTTTAATTTGAATGCCAATAGATAATAAGCAAATAACACTAAATCCACATATTCCTCTTCATAATGTCTATTGAAATCAAATTAGGGAAAGTGTTTTATAAATCATTCTTATCTACAATTCTTACCAATATAAAATTAAATCAATAACAATTAAAACATATGAAATCTCCATAAAAATTAATAGTAAATAAAGAAGCTCAAGAGAATATTCTAAGCACCTAGATTTTTATTTGTTGTTTAATTGTAGAAACATGGATACAATATATTTATATTAAAAATATTAAATTCAAAATGGCCAAATACAAAGAATAGTCTTGACACTACATTCATCATTTAAATTACAAATTGATAGCTGAAACCATATAATGTCACTAATCAATTTTTTTCAAGCATAACAATTTTTTAAATACTCCTCAACATATTATATTACCATACTAGAATATAAAAATAATGTATTATAAAAATTGTATTTTAAATAAATATTCTATTTAAGACTAAATAACATAATCTAAATAAATATTGGATAGTGTATTAGGTAAAATATCATTAGCAAAACATATTCATTTAAATTACAAATTGATAGCTGAAACCATATAGTGTCACTAATCAATTTTTTTCAAGCATAACAATTTTTAAAATACTCCTCAACATAATATATTACCATACTAGAATATAAAAATAATGTATTATAATAATTCTTTTTTAAATAAATATTCTATTTAAGACTAAATAGCATAATCTAAATACATATTGGATAGTGTATTAGGTAAAATATCATTAGCAAAACATATTCATTTAAATTACAAATTGATAGCTGAAACCATATAGTGTCAGTAATCAATTTTTTTCAAGCATAATGATTTTTTAAATACTCCTCAACATATTATATTACCATACTAGAATATAAAAATAATGTATTATAAAAATTCTATTTTAAATAAAAATTCTATTTAAGACTAAACAACATAATCTAAATAAATATTGGATAGTGTAATAGGTAAAATATCATTAGCAAAACATATTTATTATAATCCATTTATAAATACAATTAATGACTATTATTTAAACCTTGATTTACTTCATCAATGGAAATTAAAAAAACATGAGTCACTAAGTTACATATCCACACGAAAAAGTGAAGAACCGCATGTGTCTTTAAACCATATAGATATATTTTTGCACTATCAAGAAAAATATATAAGCATACACAAGACCTTTGAAGTGTTTAACATAATGGTTTAAATAAAAGGGGTTTCATGGAATGCTATGAATTACAGATGTCGAGTACAAATGACAAAAAAAATAGTAGATATAAAAACATTAGACTTTTACTTTGTATTTTATGGTAAATAGTAAATATTTATGCTTTCTTAGAATAATACATTACACACAATGATGGTGTGGTCTGGAGCATGAATGAGCGCTCCACCACTAAGGAATTTATTTCCTTGTTGGGTGTTGATTAGTGGATATAATGGGTATTGTATTTTCAGGTAAAGAGACACATTGCCTTCAAATTGGTAGGGGGTTTAGTTTATGACACTGGAATTCAAACCAAGTAAATAACAATAAAATAATATTCTCTAGCCTCCACCAACCAAATCAACATAATTTTTATTTTTATTTGAAGCACTTCATTAAAAAATATATGTGAAAAAATCTGATCAGACACAACTCATATGCAACACTTACATACTTCGATGTGTTGCTCATATGTGATATATTGTAGTAGAAAACCACAAAAAAAATTACATTAGGCAGACTCAAACAACTCATAGGCATAGCCTAAACTCTAAATTGTTGCACTTATAAATATTTATTTCTGATTTTTTCGTTACCCAACATGAACATGAGTTGTTATGCACACTTTCTTTAATTGTTATTGAAGTATATTTGTTTCATGGAATTTTTATTTTTCTATAGATTGAAGATGATGAATATTTTTATTAGTTTTATTTAATGTAAATAATCTATTTAGCCTCACACTTTTTACATGTCAAATATGATGTGTATGTCTACTCCTACCTAATTTTTCTATCACAAGGCTAGAGATAATGAGATTTAGAGTTGTAATACTTGTGAAAATTAGAAAACACATATCATTGGTTCATGCTTTTGACAAGTTTTCACCCATATAATTACTAGAAAATGGGATATTTCTAATCTTTTTTAACTAACATGTCTAACTTTATCTGAACACTTCCTTGTAGAGCACACACTTGTTCCTCTAGATGTTGTCCATTGCATCTACACATGATTATCATGATATGCCATAGAGTTGCAGAGAACCATGAAACTTTGAATTGTGACAATGACATAAATGTATAAAAAGATTAAAACAAATCAATAAATGACAAACCAACTATTTGTCTAGCTATTTAATTTCACCAACTATATGCATAATCAATTTTTTATTTTTCTGGCCAATCTTCATATAAAGTTTTTGCCAATATACAGAAATGTCAATATTTTTAAATATTTAATTTATATGAAAAATGTTGCATGTATAATTCACATTTAATTTCCACCACCTTTGTATAATGACATATATCTCCAAACTTTAGATGAGCTTTAATTCTAGAATTTGGTTAGACAATGTATTTTTCCTATATTTTAATTGAAATATAACTATTTTGCCTAGGAAAATAATCTTGTCTCTATACAACAACTAGTAAAAAGAAAGAACATTCACAGTTTCCAAATTTATAAATTTAGACAAATTATAATTTAAAATACATAAACTTTAGAAACTATCAAATATTTACTTTGCACATTTTCCAATGCATAAAGTATTCAATCAAACCGATTACAATATTACCTACATAAAATGTAATAAAAATGGAAAGAAAATCCATACCCTATAAGAACCTACCAATAAATTAGACTAATTTTTGATAAAAAAAGATATGAAGGATATCAATCTTACTCATTTCTTATGGATAAATATGAACCATAAAAAAATCAAGTGGAATGAAAGTGCAAACAAATCTAGATATCAAAGACTGTTGCCTTTTATAATGCTTAATCAATTATGTAAAACCAATTCTAATAGTTTAGAGGAGAATAATGACCCTAGTCCTTATATATTGGTGCCTAATTATAAATGCTATCAAATAACCCTATCTCTTTTATAAAAACCTTACTTTTTTGATATATTGGACTTTGATATGGAACAATGAATTGACTTGTTTAGATAATTTTTATCCAATGCATGGTTACAAAGATTTCAAAAATTATAATTAATGAAGTAAATTCATGGGAGTATATTATTATTATATCAATTTTAAATTCCAATAATATATAATAATAATTTTGATCAATTCTTGGAGAAATGAGAGGGAAAGATAAGTTAAAAATCAAATCTCTACCCACTGCTTCTCCAACAATCATCTATAGGGATTGACATGTTTGTCAGTGTCTAGATTTGTCTTAGGTCCTAAATATGATTCAAAGGAGGCTGATTTCATGAAATTTTAGTCCCAAGTATTGAAGGATTATAAGGTTTCTATTTGGTCTAGTTTTGATCTTGGTTTCTACAAAAAGGAGCCATCAACAAAACCCCTAGTATTCAAGTATACAATGAGGTTTTATATTCAATTGAGTCTATTATTGGTATAAAAAATGATTCTCTATTTAAGGCCCATTTCAAATATAATTCCATTGTTTAGGATTTGTTATGTATTTATTCTCCATAGGCAGCTAATTTGGAGATGACTACAAAGGCTCAACATAATTTTGCCACTATTTTGGCTAGTGGTGTGGGAACTGATTGGTAAGTAGAAGAGTATTTTGGCCAGTGGTGTGGGAACTAGTTGGTAAGTAGAAGATTATTTTGTCCTTTACTAATACTTCCAATACTATGTTGTCTAGTTATTATGATGGAAGGGTGTTATCACATGATTCACCTTTACTCATCCTTATGTCTCTTTGAATTTTTGGTCTAGTGGTTTAACAACTAAGACCTCCATCAAGTGATAGATATTTACTAATTTTAATAATTCAAGTAACACATTCCAAGAATGTGCTGATTATGATAATTCCTTGCTCTCTTTTATTTATGATGAGTTTGAGTCATGATTGGTTAGTGTAGATGTTGGTTCTTGTGTTCTTCCTTCCCTTGATTAGTCATTTCCCACTCTTTCCATATTATTGGGGATGTTCTTGTATTTCTCAATAATGAATCTAGACCTTGGTATCTTGACTTGAATATTTAGGATATGGATGATGAAATTAACAATATATTCTTGGTTGTAAAATGTGTGGGATCCTCTCTTTTACTCTTGGATCTTATCAATTGGACCTCATTAGTTTGGGGCTCCATTGCTCTTCTTTCTTTCATGTTGCTAAGTGTTGGTTTTTTGTAAGTTACTTTTTGAAGATCCTATGACATTGACTTTGTTTGGTCTTCAAAACCATGGTTATTTGGTAATTTTGGACTCTTTTTTTGTCCCTAGTCACCTTTATTTGAAATTATATAGGTAACTATCTTTGTTACTCCCCTTTATATTATATTTTTCAATCCCTTATTCATTTTGAGGAAAGAGGAGCACATCAATTTGTTGGTAAATTATGTGGGATCTTCCATGAAAATTGATGACATCTCCTTGGGTAAGATTCATGAGAACTTGTGTTATTTTTTTTCTTTTCAAACCTATCTTTGATTTAGTTAAATTCATATCCTCTCATGGGTATTGGACTTATTTTATTAAATATAAAGGCCTTGCATTCAAATGCTTTCATTGCAATATTCTTAGGCATTATGATCCTAGTTGTCCCTCTATAGGTCTTTGATCTCTATCTTATCTTAATCAACTAGTTTGGAGGAAAAAGTAGGGATCCCATGATCACGGTTTAATGTGGCATAATCTTAAAAAAATAATAATATTTTTTAGTCTCCTTCTCCTCCTTCCATTCCTAAGGATGGTTTGACCTCTAAGGGTGGTGCCTACTCCTGTTGTGACCCTGAGATATCCTTTTTAGAATTTAGTTATTTCCTCATCTTTTTATGATGTTGTGATGAGACCCAATTCTTTTATGGATTCCTCATTCAAAAGGAAAGGGAGAAGGTTAGAAGCTAAAATTTTTAGATTAGATGCAAAATATATGGTAAAAGATGAAACTTAATGCACAATAGAGTGTATCCTTTCCTGTCAAGGGAGCATGTTAGCAAAATCCCATGGTTAATTCATTTTTCTTTTATTGTTTTGTTATGTTGGTAGTTGATACGATGGTTTCCCTTGGGGGGTTTGGGGTTTTTTGGTGGATGGATCCTTGTATACTTGCTAACTATTGTCATATTTTTCATTAACCATTCACCAAATTTTGGTTGAAGTTTCTGTTGGTGTTTTCTTTGTTTTTTTGATGTCATTTCATAGTTTTGATTACTACGATGTTAACTTTCTATTATAAAATTTTGGGTTGGTCATGTTTATCTTTGTACTAGGTTGTGGGTTTCCTTCAAAACCTTTAATTTACCCATACATACATACATACATACATACATACATACATACATATGTATGTATATATGTGTACACACACACACACACACACACACACACACACACACACATATATATATGTATGTATGTATGTATGTCACATACATACATACATACACACACACACATATACATATATATATATATATATATATATATATATACATATATACATATATATATATATATACATATATACATATATATACATATATACATATATATATATATATATATATATATATATATATATATATATATATGTATGTATGTATGTACATACATACATACATACATACATATAGATATATACATACATGTACATACATACATACATATACATACATATATATATATATATATATATATATATATATATATATATATATATATATATATATATATATATATATATATATATATATAGACACACACACAAACACACACACACACACAAACACACACACACACACACACATATAGATATCATGTTTGAAAACTACTTATAAAAATTAGAAAAATAGAGTCATATATATATATATATAGACACACACGCGCGTGCGCGCGAACACACACACACACACACATATCATGTTTGAAAACTACTTATAAAAATTAGAAAACTAGAGTTTTTATGTATGTTATACCCAGATGGTACAAACTATAATTATTGTCTATTATAGATGATATTATGTAGATTCGTTCATAAGTTTGATAGATTAAATGTTTGCATTTTGGATATTTCTATGTTTAGTATGTTTTATGATAGCTAATATAAAGTATTTTATTATGTTTTATTATGAAAAATAGAATATACAACCTTATATATTATACCTAGTTGGTATAATCTATACTTGTTTGCTTATTATTTATGTAATAAATAATATTGTGGAGATTCATTCATATATTTGATAGATTAAATGTATTCATTTGGATCATTCCTATGTTACCATGTTTTAATACTTGTTATTAGGAAGTAATATGTATGAATCTAGTGGTTATTTATTTGTTAACCAAATATTACATTGTTGGTACTGAGTAAGTAGTCAGATGGACTTCACTAGCTTACTAGCATCACAATGTGAGATGAAGGTGATCCGATCAAATGGTGTATATTAAATTGATTGATCTTATAGATCAATAACTATTGAAAACTTTGGCAAAAATAATTCTAGTTATACATTGTCATTTTATGTGTATGATTTACATATTTATGCAATATACTATTAGAATGTATTTCTTTATGGTATACTACATGTTTTTATAAATCATACAACACATGGTTACTAGCTTGTCTCTATGGATTCTGTCACCATCACTATATATTCATCCATGAAGGGAGGGACATTACCTGATGGAGGGATTGTATAGGGGATCAATGGTCTATGGTTGGTGTGGAAAAGTGCTTAGATGATGCTCTCACTACCCACATCAATACTTATTTAGAGATGACACTTGAGATTACCATGGATACTAAATTTTGGGAAACTTATGCTCCATGGAGATATGTATCTTATATATGTACATTGTATTGTATTTATTATTGAAACATTACTCGAAGAGTTGTAATTACTTACCTATTATAATTTGATAGTAGTAGTTGTATTGTTGTATTATTAGTAGTTAGAAATCTATAGTTACTTTATATATTTAGTTGGGATGTGTTCTTATGATGGTAGTGAGTAATGATGTATGATGTCCAATGCTTTATTTAAAATTATCATACTTATAATATTTTATATGGATCACTAATTCGATTATCATGGTGTAATTTAATAGAAGAATATGTTATTATTATTTTTTTTAAATCATGTATTTCTAGGTAAATCCTAGTGGGGATGTTAGATGTGGTATCAGAGTTGTGGCTCAAAATCTATGACCGAATGAGTCCACTAGCATTTTCATATCTTTTTGGTTATCAAAAAGGAGGATGGTGAAAGCTAAAGTATTCAAAGAGGGTTTTTCAAATGCCCATGACAATAACTCTCCATCTAATTCTAACCAAATTGTCATTGATCAAGCAACAAAGTTAGATAAAATTCCCACAACCATGAATGAAACCAGGCGATTGGATTTTATCCATGGATCAAGAATTTTGTGGTCTTAAAGAGGAAGTACATCAGGATGAGCCTAAAGAGCATTCTGTTGAGAAGGAAAACCCTCAGGATGTGAGAGCATAGGTTGTACCCATGTATGGAAAACCTTCTAACATGTAGTATTGTACTGGTTAAGAGAAGTGTATTTTGGATTTGTAGTGCCTCAGTGTAGAATCATGCTACACCATGATTGGGGTTGAGAGATTTAGTAAATCCTCATGTATGGCTTAGTGACTATTGTAGGTAATAGGCATCCATGAAATGTTGTATGGTACATTAAGTGTGTACCCATAGGAGCACTTGTACCCTCTTTGAGTTGTTAAAAGGTTTGGTTTATTGATCATCTTGATGGTGATGGATGTATACAATGTTTGGGTAGGTGAATGCATAACATAGTTATTGAGTCATAAACAAGATATTCCTACCATATTTTATGATCATTTAGATTAATACCTAGAGAATTATTACATCCTTACTTGGTAATCAAATCAAATCCACCACTTTTGTTTTGTATTATGAGTGTTAAAAAATCATGGGGTGATTCTCACTTAAGAATATTTGCATGTTAGATAGAGTTTTGAGTCTTATGGGAGGAAATCCTATAAAAACTACTTTTGGATTGGCACCACCAAGTATGGTGAGAATTCTCCTTCTATTGGAGTGTAGTTATCTTGTTAAGGATTCCTATGTGTTAGGATTTTCGGCACCCCATATGCTTATGTGTATTGGGAAGAGGTGTCTTAACACATAGATAGTATTGAGGTGAGTTTTTACTCTCTCACCATCCTTTGACATCATTATAACCACTAAGTGGATTCATATTTTCATGATGTTGATTTAGTGTTCCCTTAAACAAAAACTTGTTTTTGAAATGTTGTTTTGACAATATTCCCTGGAGTTCATGGGATAGTGTCTTATAATTATTATTGATAGGGAATTTTTAGGAATGGAATGGATTGAAACATATATGTGGTTAATATTTTTCCTTCCAATTGTGGAACACAGGTTGTGATATTGCACTTAAAGGTTTAGTAAGTTTGTAGTGATTTTAGCAACTTGGGTTACGATTTTTTATTCATTCCATGTGAGGGTATTTAAGAGTTTTGTTGCTGAGATGTTAGTTCACTACTTGTGGAATTTCAGAGTCACGCTATCCAATTTTACTTTATCTAAACTAGTGAACTTTGAGC
Source organism: Torreya grandis (assembly GCA_037957365.1). NCBI lineage: Eukaryota > Viridiplantae > Streptophyta > Pinopsida > Cupressales > Taxaceae > Torreya > Torreya grandis. Next base: position 4,107,707 of record JARHVA010000880.1, read on the forward strand.
ATGTGGAGTAGCAAACCTCAAATCTATATTGGTTTGGAATTAAGATTTATAAGTTGTTTATAATCATTATGTTATGATTCACCCTTGATTAGATTGGTATTTTTCTCATCTTAATTAAATTTTTTGATTTGATGACACATTTATGTACATTTCACATAGAGTGAGTATGGAACACCTTGTTAGTCTAAGGAGTTGAGATAAGCTTATAACTTGTCATGTAACTATCCGAGCAAGTGGAAAGGTATTGTCTCATTTGTTCCTTTTATAAGGTTGTAAGGACATTTTGATCCTTGCTCTTTGTTTATTATAATAGTTTTAAAATTATTTCCTCTTGACTATGAATGTAAAAAAATGGGTTAAGCTATGAAATTTGATACTAGTCATGTTTGGCTAAATACAACTTAATGAAATTATGGAATGTTTGTATGGAATTGTGATTCATTAAACCATATAATTTTTTTGGATATTATTACGTTGAAAAGACCTAAGGGATGAGTGATGAATTAGGAACATGAATACTAAGAGATGGGAGTAGATCCTAGTTAGTCTCATCCTAACTTGGTAATTACTAAGTTTGGATTTGAAAAGGGAAACTTATCAAATTTAGGATTTGACAAGCAAGACTTGTCAATTTTAGTCTAATGGTCATATGCATGTATACTAAAGAATAAATATTCATTAATTTATTATACATTAAAAATGAATTATTTCTATTTCTTATTCATCATCATACTTGTCAGGAGCTATGTGGAGTAGTGATAATATTGATATATCATACTTATCAAGAGCTACGTAGAGTAGTGATAGTATTGATTTATACACATCATTCTTGCTAGGTTTCCTAAACACTTTTCTCTATAATGAGATAAACACTCTCTATATTAAAGAGGGGTGTAAAGAGGTTGGAAGGTTTTATGGAACTCTCCCTGGTCATTTTTTTTGAATTTTATGATAATTTCATGTGCTTTTGGTTAAAAATTAAATTTGAGAAGTCAAAAAATTTATCACTGAGATAGGTGGGACTCTTTGAGGTGGTAGAAGTGTTCAATCCTATATCATATAGGTTTGTATTACCACCAGTCCTAGCTCTATTACATAATGTCTTCCATGTTTCTTATATTAAAAAGTATACAATTGGTCCTTCACATGTGTTGAATTAGAATACTTTGTAGGTTCTGGACCTCGAGTTGGTCATGGTAGAACCAATCAAATTAACTGACACTCACAAACTTTATTTCCATAATAGGGAGATATCATAGTGTAAAGTCTTATGGGACCAATACTCTAAAGATAGAGATACTTGGTAAGAATATGATGAGTTCTAATTATTAGGTTGTGGAGCTAAAAGCTTCAACTGATGCAGACATGGAGGAGTTGCTGAGTGTCACAAACACCAGTGTCAGTCAGGACAACCGACGTTGGTCAGGGGTGAACAGAAGGGCAATCGACATCGACAAGAGTCGACCAACATCGGTCATCTCTAGGTAGATAGGGACTGATATCAGTCGCCTGTGAAGTTCCAGAACTGCTCATTACATGAATAGTCAGTTTGTTGAACCGAGTGTTTGCATGTAAAAGCTATTTTTGTCTTAGAGTTGTGTGTCTAATTATTTTAAATTAGAAGTCTAAGTTATTTTTTAGTATGGGATCTATTTATAGATCCATTGGCATGTATTGTAATGAAGGCAAGGAAAAGATCCTTCCAATTGTAAGATCATTTGAATTGTAGGTTGTTGCAAGTTCATGGGAGATCTACATGTGTAAGTAAGGTCTGTTGAATTGCAGGTTGTTGCAGGTTCATGGGAGATCTACTTGAAGTAATTTGAGTACTTGTGTACTGGCAAGGTTATTACTGACTGGTTGGAGGTGAACACCAATTCTATGTGTGAGTTGTGTGTTGGGACCATTTTTGGTAGGAGAGTGAACTCTTGATTGAGAATTACTGGGAGCCCTTGAGGTGTGGGAAGCCTCTGAGAGGTGTGAGAAGTGGCATCTTCTTTATTGTATTTTCTTTTTGGATGAGTATTAATACAAGATTGTGTATTGTCTCTCATATTTTATGCTATCTATGAATTCTAGTTACTTGTTCATTCTAGTATAATTTCATGTTTAGTTACTTATACAAGGTAATCATAATGTGCTCTTATTATGGAGAGCTAGATCCTGACAAGTGGTATCAGAGCTTTTGGTTGGGTTACTAACAGGTGTATCAGATCTGGTTAGTGTGTGTTGATTATAGGTTACTCACAGGGGTTTTTATTTGAGTGGGAGTATAGCAATGGTAGAATAAAGTAAGCTACGAATGGAGAAGTTTAATGGCAAGAACTGTCAAATATGGAGGATGCAGATAGAAGATTATCTGTATCAGAAAGATTTGTACTTACCATTGGGAGGGGTTGATTGCAAGCCCCTAGATATGAAGGATGAAGAATGGGAGGTTCTTGATCGGAAGGCTCTGGGATCTATAAGGTTGAGTCTTGCATCGTCTATGATTTCCAACTTATCATGGGCTAAGACAATGGTAGAGTTGATGGAATCTTTGGCAAATTTATATGAAAAACCCTCAGCTTCGAATAAGGTATTTCTTATGAAGCAATTATTTAATTTGCAAATGTTGGATGGTGGATCTGTACATAGTCATCTTAGTGATTTCCATGGTTTGGTAAACTAGTTAAATTTAGTCAATATTGCTTTTGATGATAAAATTAAGGCTCTCTTAATCTTATGCTCATTACCTAAAAGTTGGGAGAGTTTGCTAATGGTAGTTAGTAATACTGCGTCTGCTTCTAAAATCTTAAAAGTGGATGATGTTGTGAGTGTAATATTGAATGAAGAGATACACAAGAAAAACATAGGTGAATCATTAGGGAAAGCTTTGAGTGTTGAAAGCAAGGGAAAGAAAGAGAGAAGATCGAGCATGGGAGATCAAGGTCAAAGATAGGAAGGAGATCCAAATCCAGGTATGGCAGAATAACCTACTAGAAATGTGGAAAGCAAGGGCACATAAAGAGAGATTGTTGGTTGGGTGAAGATCAGCATGGACATGAAGAAGCAGATGTTGCAGAGTTTGTTACACAAGATGCTCTAGTATGTTCTTTGGATAAAGTAGAATCTTGGGTTTTAGATTCTGGTGCCTCTTTTCATGCATCCCCAAATAGGGAAAATTTTCATGAATATGTCCAGGGAGACTTTGGAGAAATTTATTTAGGGGATGTTAAGCCTTGTCAAATGGTTGGCAAAGGGAAAGTGAAATTGAAATTATAGACGGGCAACACATGGGTGTTGGAGGAGGTCATGCATGTCCCTGTTCTAGAGAAAAATTTGATTTCTATTAGAAAGTTGGGTGATGAGGGTTGCACAGTAACTCTCACAGTAGATTCTTGGAAAGTTTCCAAGGGTGTACTTGTTTTAGCAAGAGGTAAGAAAGTAGATACTCTTTATCTATCTACTGATATTACTGGTTCTCCTTCTGGTTTATCTACTTCAGCTGTAGATTCAAAGATGTGGCTTAATAGGCTTGGTCACATGAATAAGAAGGAGATGCATGTTCTTGAGTCAAAGGGTATGCTTTCAGATTTGAAAAGCATGGATCGAGATTTCTATAAGCAAAAGAAGAAAGTGACGTTTCTTGACACTGGGTCAAAGAAGGTGGTAACTTCTATTGAAGGATCATAGTATTGCAGAAGGAAGAAATTTGATGTTCATGACAAGAATAGAAAAGTCTTAGTTTTCAAGGAGAAGGTGACAGACAAAGATCAATGTAAGGGGATAAATAATTCTGAGCAGAGCAAGGTTGATTTTGACAGGGTTTTGATCCAAAAGGAGCTCACGGGTAGAAGTCATCGCTCACAAGTAAAACACAGAGACCGACGTCGGTTAGAAAACCAGCATCAACATCCAAAAAGGGACTGACGTCAGCTATATGCAGCCTGACGTCAGTGACTCAAGACAGGTATACACCAGCATCGGTCAGGGGGAATCGACATCAGTGATGAGGCAGTCGCATGGAACTGACATCGATCAGCTGCAGACTGAGATGTGACTGGCATCGATCATTGAGATGGATTTTGGGTAGACAACAAGCTATTAAGGAGTCTCAAGCACCCATATGGAGGACTGAAAGGGTAAGTAAGCCTCAAATTCATCATTTCCCTTCTTTACACTACTTGTTGCTCACTGATGGTCAAGAACCAGGGAGTTATTAAAGAAGTAGAGTAGGTAGATCTAAGAAATAGTGGGAGCTTGGCATGGATGAAGGATGTGATTCCTTGGAGAAGAACCAAACGAGATTTTTTGGTGGAGTTGCCAGCTAGAAGAAAGCACTGAGAGACAATTGGATGCTCAGGATAAAGAAGAGCGGGAATGGACACGTGAGACGAAAGGCCAGGGTATATGGTCTTGTGTAAGCTACAGGGCAATGGATGTTTAACCATTGCATTTCTCTTTACCAGGTTGGATAATATTAGCTACATTATCCTGATACTGTATTGTGTGCTTGTTGCAGGGTTACACATATGCAGGGAGTTGCTGAACTAAAGGTAAAGTTAGTTCAGAGGTGTGTCATGAGGAATCTGGGAGCAACAAGATTCTTTGACATGAGTGTGTATTCTAGAGACATGGAAGATCATAGGTTGATTTTGTCTCTGGATGATTGTGTGAGATCGGTAAGCACGCCGATGGTTGGACAGTTCTATGAATAGTGTCTTGATTCACATAATGAGGTTAAGTGCATGGTATGTACTAGACCTAAGTTTTCCCAAGCAATGGGAGTTGTCAACAAGTTTGGAGCCAATCTGGGAAAGAAGCACTGGAGGGTAGTTCAGTGGATTCTCAGGTATATAAGAGGGACCAGCAGCAGGTGCACATGCTATGCAGGGCCAAGTTCTTTTCTACATGGGTTTGTAGATGCGGATGTGGCAGGTGATTTGGATGATAGGAGGTGCACCACAGGATTTTGTGGTGGTTGGTCTTCAAGACTGATCTTGAAGAGGGATACAAAGCCAAGGGAATAAACTAGATGATGTACAAGTAAAGGTACAGTTGTAGCTATTTATCTCCAAGTGGGAGATTGTTAGGTTGTGGAGCTAAAAGCTTCAATTGATGTAGACATGGAGGAGTTGCTGAGTGTCACAAACACCGGCATCGGTCAGGACAACCGACGTCAGTCAGGGGTGAATAGAAGGGAAACTGACATCGGTAGGAGTTGGCCGATGTCAGCCATCTCCAAGCAGATAGGGACCAACATCGGTCACCTGTGTGGTTCTAGAACTGCTCGTTGCATGAACAGTCAGTTTGTTGAATAGAGTGTTTGCATGTAAAGGCTATTTTTGGTCTTGGAGCTGCGTGTCTAATTATTATAAATTAGAAGTCTAAGTTATTGTTTAGTATGGGATCTATTTATAGACCCATTGGCATGTATTGTAATGAAGGCAAGGAAGAGATCCTTCCAATTATAAGATCATTTGAATTGTAGGTTGTTGCAAGTTCATGGGAGATATACATGTGTAAGTAAGGTCTATTGAATTGCAGGTTGTTGCAGGTTCATGGGAGATCTACTTGAAGTACTTTGAGTACTTGTGTACTGGCAAGGTTAGTACTGACTGGTTGGAGGTGAACACCAATTTTGTGTGTGAGTTGTGTGTTGGGACCATTTTTGGTAGGAGAGTGAACTCTTGATTGAGAATTACTGGGAGCCCTTGAGGTGTGGGAAGCCTCTGAGAGGTGTGAGAAGAAGTGGCATCTTCTTTATTGTATTTTCTTTCTAGATGAGTATTAATACAAGATTGTGTATTGTCTCTCATATTCTATGCTATTTGTGAATTCTAGTTGTTCATTCTGGTATAATTCTGTGTTTAGTTGCTTATACAAGGTAATCATATTGTGCTCTTATTGTGGAGAGCTAGATCCTAACACTAATGGTGATTTACACATTTATTTAATTGAGTTGATGCTTCATACTATATTATTTTTTTGTTGAATAATATTTTTAGTTTAGAACTTATGTTTGAATAAGTGTCATCCAAGATGATGACTAGTTTTGGGGGTAAGGATGTTACATCCCAATTCCTTGTTAAATAAACTTATTTGATTATTTATAAATTTTATATAGTTGATAACTTGATTTTATTATTATTAGCTATGTTATAAGTCATATGCTATTATAGGGCAGTTGTATGTTGTTTAGATTTCATGATTTCATTACTATAAATTTATTGTAATGCATATTTTTTACATTGTGATCATGTTAATTTGTTATTTTAACATTATTGTATGATATACATGTCATGATGTTATGGAATTACAATCTAATTGTCATGAGTTGGACGTAAGAGAGATTTATCCCTCAGGACATGATGGAGGGAGAACATAATCAAAGAAGGTGATGTAGATGAAGTTGTCTGGGGATGATAGAGGAATGGCTAGAACCCTAGACACACCACATTAGATAATATATGTTATACACACTATTTGAATGATTAGTGCAGTATGTTTTTATATGTTGTTTACATTTAGATTAGTGTTTATGAAAACTAATTTCATGTTAGCTTATTTAATGATGATGTGGAATTAATTTTGTATGATTTCATTATGGATATTAAATGTAGATTTAGTGTATAATGTTGCTATGTGCTTTTGTCATGATTATTAATATTTTAAGAGAACTTAATTTTATGTAAATACTTATGAACTAAACATAGACATTGTTTGGAATGTCTATTCTATTTCTTAAATAGAAGATCGAATGTGTTGACAAATTAGTGGGATGATTATTGTTAAATCATTATATAAATAGTTATGCTTTAAATATTTTTGAAATATAAAATTAATTAATTTAATTAATGTCATCTTGGAATTAGAAAATATAAATAGGAAATAAGATTAAAACGAAAAGAATAAAATAAAATAAAAATCTTTGAAAGAGAGAAAAAAGCATAAAAGGGTAAAATCACTAAATAAAATAAAAGAAGGCAAATTTAAAAAGAAAGTGCCATACTTATTCAAGGAAAGAATAAAAGCGGGGAGAAATAGGACAAAGGGAGGATATAGTAGAGCATAGAAGAAGGAGAGAATAAGAGAGAAGCATGAAAGAGAAAGAGAAGGGTAGCGCTAAGGAGGAGAGATAGAACCAGGCCAAATATTCTTTCTCCAAATTGTGATACTTCCATTTGGGCACCATAGCAACATAGGTGATGTTTTTAAAATTAGTGTGATATTATATGTGTTGATATCTGAAAATTATGGATATCTTATATATGTATTTTTAGAATTTTTTAATATAAGGATATATATGGATCACATATATAAGATTATATAAATTCATATGTGAAGATAATATGTTAAATAATGGCATTTCAGTTATGGAAAGGAATAAATGTGGTGTACAAGGATACACAAAATTATTAAAGCATGGATGAGATAATGCTAACATGCCAATAGTGATATAGATAAATTAAGATAATTTAACTATACATTGATATCCAAGAGTTGCAATAATTCTCTTATACATGTATAAGAGAATCCACTATTTACTAGTAAATCGTAATAGATTATATTAAACTGGTTACCTTAGTGTAAATCATAGTTTTATTATATTGGTTACTAATAAGTTGTATTGTTTATTTTTTATATTAGTTTATCATACATGTTATATAATATTATCACCACACGCATGTAACTAATTAAACTAGTACAAATTATCACAAAAGATTATAGTAAAAATTATATAAAATAATTTCTTTGTAACTAATTTATTTATCAGTTGAGTTTAATGAACACACACACACACACACACACACACACACACACACACACACAATGTTATTATATATTTTATAATAAAAAACTATGAATCAAGCCATGTATATATATTTTGTAATGAGCTATGTATATATTCTATTAAAAGGAATGGTACCTAAGACCTCCAAACTATAGAAAAGAGTATATGAGTAGCAGTGTATATGTGAACCTGTCAAATAAAATGTAAATATTGAATATGTATGGTGAATTGTATATTTAAATTTAAAAATAATAATAAATAAGCAGATAATTATATCTAAGTGAGGTGATATATATAGATGTTCTTTTGTTCTTTCCTTAACTAGAAATGTAATTTACCAAATGTCTAAATTCAATCCTCTATTTATAACTTTCCAATTATGACAGGTAGTTGTAATTAACATATGGCATTTGCATAAGCTCTTAAATTAAGTATATAATAAAATATGAATAGAGCATAGCAGTGTATAATAAAATAAAATATGGCATTGCATATGCTCTTATAGTAAATATGGATTTTTGATATGGCATGGTATTTAATATGCTCTTTCAATAATTATTGGCATCGTTGTGGATGGTAAAGGGTTTAGATCGGTCTCATGGAGTAATAATGTGAGTTAAGGTTAAGGATTTATGTAGGATTTTGTATGATGTTTATTGTATATCAATCCACTTTAATATTATCATTTTATTGCCAATTCTTTTAAGGATCAAGTTATGTTAAATAAATCATGAATAATCTTCAATAACATCTGGCAAGAACCTAAGACTTCTAATTCCTTATATGGTGGCTAGTGTTTGTCTAATCATAAATTACTTGAACCCCAGTATGCTAGTTCATTATTATATTGTCTATTTTTCAGTAGTAACCCAACTACAATATTCTTATTTTATATTATTAAAATTACTAATGTAGATGTCACACAACATGATTTAATTCATCTAATAATAAACATATATCAGTAGATTGATATATGATTACATACCTTTTATATATTTTTTGTGAACCATAGTCATATGATGTCGTGTTTGAGAATGGATGATCATGGATATGGATGTACATGATTTTAGTGAGATGAATAGTAATATATAGTTTATTAATAGTATGATCACTAATAATTGTATAAAAATAACAATAATAAACATTTCTATTGTAATGTTACATTATCACTATACTGTTGATTAACAAATGTTATATCCATTATTGATATAAATATATGAACTAAGTATATATGTTGACATATATATATATATATATATATATATGGGGTAAGTTTATGCTTGGGTTATATTTAAAAAAGCACTTGGATGATATCCCTCCCCACAATAATACTTATTTGGAGACAACACTTGATATTGCAATAGATACTAGAGTTCGGGGAATTTATGCTTCATGGAGCCATGTATCTCATATATGTACATTGTATTATATTTATTATTGAAACATTACTTGATGAGTTGTAATTGCTTACTTATTTAACTTTGATAATAGTAGCTTTATGGTTGTATCAGTTGTGGCTAGAAGTCTATAGCTATTTATATATTTAGTTTTGATGTGTTCTTATGATTAAAGTGATTAGTGATGTATGATGTCACATTCTTCATTTACAGTTATCATACTTATAGTATTTTATATGGATCACTAATTGGATTTTCATGGTTTAATTTAATGAAAGAATATGTTGTTAATTTTTTTTAAAAATCATGTATTTCTAAGTAGATCCTAGTGGGGATGTTGCATGTCTCCATTGACTATAACATAAATCTGACTACTCCACCTTATTGATCTATGTATATTGATCATGTTGAGATATTGTGATTGAGAGTATGCTACATGAAGTTCATTTTTTCCTTCATTTTCTTTAGAAAAACTAGGGGCCTTTGTGAGATCTTGAAACCTATAAAAATAGAGGGGAAGTGTAATGGGTTGAGCTAACCCTAATCACCCTCTTTATGATTAACTATTTATTATATATATAAATACTCCTAAGAGGGAAATCAAGCCCATGTAGTCATACAACCTAGCGTGAATGTGAAAAAATTCTCTTGAAATATATGTATACATATAGAAATATGGATTTGATACTGGAAAATGATATCTCTTGACTTGTTTTGAGGTGATTCAGACTTGATTTGAGAATGCTTCTATAGATTGATATTGAATTTTGGAAAATAAGGTAGTTTTTCTAAATATTTAGTAGTGTATAAATTAGATTCCAAATATAAATCAAGTCCCTTTGAAACGAGGTTTTGATTTGATTATATAATAACACCTTTTCATAGTTTCCTTTGTATGACCTATGAAATGTAAGGTAAAACCCAAAATAATAAATTTTAATTGGAAACTATTCATCATTTAGGATAGGGACATGTCCATTCCAACTAGACAAGCACATGGAAGCAAACATGTTCAACTTTAATGAGCCTATCCCAAATGATTAGGGATATTTGTCATTCTAATGGTAAAATGTTGAGGATAAAATAATAGGTTTGAATATTTACTTTTAAATTTTTGTGTCATATTGACATTGAACATAGGGTTAAGCATACATATAGATAAACGACTTAGAGGAGTTGAACATAAGAGCCATGTATTTAGGTGCAAGTCATGTGGTTTAGGATATGTCAAGAATTAACATTCTCAACTACATATGACCATATTTAGGTATCTACATTCTCCCCCTATTTATTCTAGTAATGAAATTGTTATAGTAAAAGAGAAATAATTGAGTATGAATGTGTACAACACTCTATTATTTGATAGGATATTGTAATTTTGTATGGCACTCATTTTAGAAAACCATGAAAAACACATGAAGTAATAATTTTTCCATATTTGAAAATTAAAATATTTAAACTTTTGAAAATTGAAAAATTGGAAGGTGAGCAAGGAAGAAGTACACCTACAAGGAGATTAATCCAATTTTCCCAATAACCCGTAAAAAATGATGGATAACTATGCCTCTTGTTAAATCACTTGGAGACTTTATTTATTCTCTTGAACTAATTGAAATTTGAGAATGATCAAGTCTCAATTTTGAATAACTAATCAAGCTCTTAAGTTGAAAATATGCATATTCCAACACTCATGAACGAGAAGAAATACCCAATGTACTAATCCATAAGAAGGTGGATCTACAATGGGTCCACTATAAGTGATGCCAAGGTTGATAAATGTCACTAAAATTGAACACATATCACCAATGATAGAGGATGAAACTACACAATGAGTTTTCTAGAAGTAATACTAAGGCAACTGAGTATCACTAGACTAGAGTGTAGATTATCCATAATAGATCAAAATACATAGCTAAAAATTGATGTATATTATATTTGCATGATTGAAAGAGATTTTAAAAATATTCATGCCTCCATCATGACCAAATTTCCCATAGATTTAAATTGAAATAAAAACCATTTGCATTTGTAAGTGTAACTTTTGAATTTGAAAATGTGCATGAACAATTATCATGCCTTTGCCATTGTAATTTTAAAACTTGCAAATGTGCATGAAAAATGATCATGCCTTTGAAATTTGAAGATGTGTATGAACAAGTATCATGCATTTGAAATTGTAGTTTTGAACATTGAAAATGTGCATGAAAAATTATCATACCTTTTAAATTTTTAAAAAATTTATGAACATGTATCATGCCCATCGAATTTGTTCCAAATGATATAAAATGCTATAAATATATATGGTTAATCATAACTATATGTGAAACCTGTAACTTTTGTTTCTATAACATGTTCTCATGCATATGCATCCAAGTGTGTATGATTATTTACTTGAGTCTTTGAAATAGGAGTTCATATGTATTCCATATTCCACCATTATCTATACCATTTTGCCCATATATGTCATGTTTTTGAATTTTTCATTACTTCGAATCTTTGAACCTTGTATTTTGTCATAAAATTTGATTTTTCATTACTTTGAATCTTTGAAAACCTATATTTTGAATCTTTAAAACCAATACTTTATTATGGAATCTACTTTTTGAATTATTTTGATTATTTAAAACATATATTCTATTTGAAATATAACTTATTTATGTTCAAGGAGGCTTGAATCTCTAAGACAAGTTGACTATGATGGCCCCCTTTTGAGATGAGGGATGTATCCTACAGGTCACTCATATCAAAATAAGAGTTAAATGTATCATGATATAGATATATAATCATGTATTATTATGTCATCATGTGGAGATAATGGCATCATAATAATGTAATTATCATTGAAGTATTTATGTAACATATTGAATGTGAGGTATACAAGTGCATCATATAGATAGATATAACAACAAGGCATATAGTAAGGTAACAATATCTAAATTAGATGATGCAATGATAATGCATGATATGTATCATGACACCACTAATCAATATCAAAAATCATAACAAGTAAAACACACAATGTCACACAATATCATACAATATGGTCAAGGGTTGCATACAATGGACATGAATATGTTATAACAAACAAGGCCTAGGGCCATATGCAAAGGAAATTAATGATTTCACAAACAAATCACATGTTAAAATTTCACATATATACTAAAAAATATATCAAATAGGTGATCAATAAATTTTTTCACACAATGGCCAAGGGCCACACATAATAATCAAGCAATGTTTACCATATAATGCAAGAGAGTACTAGCATAGAATAATTTTAAACAATTTTGTTCCATCCATATGTATCAATGTCATATCAGATCAAAGTAGCATAACCATGTATAAAAATCTAAGATATGATAAAGTAGAAAGATACTTGGCAGATATGTTTCTCAACATGGGAGAACAGTCATAGAAAGATATAATATTAGAGTAGAGAGATTTTGGATAAAACTATGTTTAAGTTTTTGACCTAAAATAAAGACATTTCAGATCACACTCCATGAACCATTATCAGTGTAAGAGAATGAAAAATGTGAAATACAATACTAAGCTCTTCCTTTATATATATATATAACAGTGAAGCCCAATGATGTCAAGGTGAGTCAAAAGGGTGGGACCCTCAAAGGGGGGAAATGGATATGGTAAGGTTTAAAAGTTATAATTTTGAATTTAAATTAGAGATTAAAATTACAAAATATAAATTATAAAATTTTATTTTTTTAATTTTGAAACCTTAACATTAGAATTCTACTCTAATCTATTGACTATGGAAATACTATTTCTTTAAGATATAAGATGTTGATAATGTAACATGCAAGATACGATACCCCCAACATATGCATGTTCACTATTTAAAATGGAATATAACATGTAAGAGTCCATGTAGATATATATGTCCTACATCACACTCATATACCTTATGAAATACACATGTTGATATAGAAAAATAACATGTTATCCATCAAGGTATGGGATGAATAACATATGTAAAGAAATAAAATAGAATAATTTTTTCAATGTTTTCAAATTTTTAGAAAATTTGATTTTTTGACATTTTAGAATAAAACTAACCTAATATCCCATTAATGTAAGGACCATAGTACATGAATATATCATAGATTTTAAAAATCACTTTTCTTGGATGAGAAGTACTACATGGAGATTAATAAAAATATGAAAAGGCATCAGTACTATAATGTAACTCTTTTGATCACTACTCATAGTATCCTTTTTAGGATGTGTAACTCAAGAAGGTGAAATACTCAATGGAGTCTATTGTATAATGGGATAATTTCTTACTACATGTGCTCACTATGGAAAACGTTGAACTATCATTGGTAATCCCTTGGGATGCACTATATAAGATTTAGATTTCATTATATTTTGAGTAACTCTATGATATATAGATTGTTGTCTAGGAGGGTGTACCACTTTCCTTTGAATTGAATGTATATAAATAATTTTTAAAGGTAAAACAACTATTTATATAATATGATCTTGATTAGGTTCACTAATTATATTTATATTGTGCTCTTGAATAGGTGTAACAATAAATTGTTATGGTGGTTTGGGAGGAGGAGATGCCACTAATTGTAGTGGGTACTCAAATTGAATGCATGTAACTTTGACCACTTGATTATAATGTATTTATTTTATACATTTATATATTTTAGATGGCTCTACATAGATATTTTATTTCCAAGGGTGTCCCAGTAACATATTAAATACCCTAATATTTGCTAAGACTATAAATGGAGTGGTCAAGTTTCTAAACCAACCCAAAGAGGTAGCACTATATGTGCAATAGTACTTTGTGTATGTCCATAAAATGATTTAAAAACATTTAATGTGGCTTATAAATCTTGATATATATACCCAAGAGTATGAAGAAGTGTCATTGTACATGCATTTTCACTTGACTCATTATCTATCATTACATTATGTATGGGATGCATGTTGATAAAAGCTCAAATAAAGAGTGCATGTCTATCTAAATCATCATCAAAAATTTTATTTTAATAAAATGTAATGATATTACATGGTGATGATATAACTATAAATTTATTAATAATTTCATCTATTAGGTGCCCATTTTCCAAAGGAGGTGGATGTGCATTGTACCCATGGTGTACCTCTAAATTATATACATTTTATATAGTAACATGGTTTGGAAATGGATTATTAAAGATTTTAAACTTTTCATTGTCATTTAATTATGATTCAATGTTCTTTGTAGGTATGCTTATATTAATATTATTATCATCGATAAGACCTTGTATATTTTTCCTTAGATTGAAACACTTGTTTGTAGAATGCCCAATACATTTATGGTAATCATAATATGCATCATTTTTGGATCTTTTATGTTGAGGCTTAGTCATAATCATTATATAATAGTGGAGGGAGAGATATGATATTACAATAAATTAATTTATTTTATATAACATGAGGAGGTTGTGGTAACCTTGCAAATCCCCTCCTTGGTAGAGTTGTTAATTACAACCTATTCATTGATTGTGACACTACATTGTTTTTTATTTTTTCTTCACACTTGATTTCACTAGGTTTGAATTTATAGCTCGGTTTTATTTTAAATATATCATTTGAAGTAGAAGGATCAATTGGTGCATACTTTAATTTTTTTAAATCCATGAGCTTGACTTCTCTTTCTCTGATTATATGGCATAACTTATCAAAAGATTTTAATTTTTTGAACATGATGGAATCATGGAGTGGTGTTAGTAAAAATAGTGTGAAGATTTATTTTAATTAATTTTTTTCCATAGAATTTATCATATTGGCTAGCAGAGTATTTTTATTGAAGAACATATTTAGTAATTGGCTCATTTGACCCTTACTTGAGTTTTGTAATTTTTGTAGAAGATAGTTTTTCACCAATGTTGATATAAAAGTGTGTTAGAAATGGATATACCAAAGGGTTGAATTCTCTATTTGAATAGAGTGGAATATCATAGAAACATCTCATAACATAGTCTTTGAGGCTTCTTGGGAATAGTTTGGCTAGTAATTTATCAATATAAGCATAGTCCAAGCATGTTGCATGAATTGATTAAATGGGTTGTAAAATATTGACTTTACCTTTATAGGATGGTATCTTAGAAGATAAAAATCCCACTAGTAATGGGTAAGAGGCTATCTCAAGTGCCAAATGATTATGAGGCAAAGTATGGGAGTCTATCAAATGACTAGCTCTAGAGAGAACTTGCTCTAATTTGAACACCTTAGCATATATGTCTATAACAATTTTCTTAAGAGATTATACATCAGGTGAGGTTGGGATGGACCATACATATTAATAAAAGAAGGTTTGTATGATTCCCTCTTATAAATAGGCATATGAATACGCTAAAATATTTGTGATGCCTTCGTATCTAGGGATAATGTCACATATGTAACTACAGGTGTTGATATAAGAAAAAGATGTGATAGAAAAAATTGGAACATCTGAAGTTGGAGTATAATCTTGAGATAATATATGTTTTTCATCTTTTATAATTCATAATAATGTGTCAATCTTATATTCAAGTTAGAATTTAGATATTCAGTAAATTCTTTTTTATTAATTCATTTGATCTATTTGTATTATCTTTATTAGGTTCAATAGTCATGATAATTCCATCAATAGGATGCATGGAATTACTTATGGAATTATGAGTCTTCAATTTTTATTGTTCCCAAGTCATACTTGATTTTACAAATATTTGATTTAATGGTGCTTGTATCTTGCGGGGAGGGGGCCGGGGAGGGGGGGGGGGGGGGAGGCGGTGGGGGCGGGGAGGGGGTGTGGGTTATTGATCTAATGTGAGTTGAGTAGTGTTTGAAATTGTACATTATTCATTTTATATTTTTATGATATTTGAATTTGATTAATGTTTAAATATATAATGAATCAAAATAACACCTTGGAAATTAATATAGAATGTAGTGATAAATTTACAAATGTGTAAGTGAAATTCATTTATTGTAACCATGATTTAAATTTTAAACTTTGAATTTGAAAATAGGATTATGGATGTAACTATTCAAGTTGTGTTTGCTTTATGGTCTTTCAGACATATTAATCCTAGGTTTAAATAGTTAATAGGTCCAAATGGGAAATAAATACAAAGGTTTTCACCATATTTAGCGACATTATCTCATCTTATAGGTGTGTTGAGAGTAAACTCTTGGGGCTAATTGCTTACCATTTCACTATAATAAAAAATGATGAAAATTTCCTATGATTGAATAACAAAACCTATTGTTTTCAAATATACACATGGAAATTAAAATTCATATATAGTATTTTCTAATGGATTATTTATTAGACTAGCCCTTATCACACCATGACTCAAGTAAAACTAAAGACAACCTTGCCTAGAATAACAACTCCTATGAGTTTTAAAACTTTTAGAGCATAGTTTATAGAAAACAATGGAGAAAATTAAAAATAAAAATAAATTTAAATTTAAATCTAAATTTAAATTTAAAACCAAATTAGAGGAAAAAATTCTTTTGTATAAAAATTAGAAATTAATCTAAACCCCTAGGATGAAAATCAGAAAAGAAAATGCTCAACAATGAAAAATTTCACCAATATGTTTTACCCTACATTTGATTTAAAAATAAAGATGTATGTCTAATAGGTATGAAACTTAAGAGGTATTAGAATGTTAAAAATGTACAATTATTAACAATTATAATCTTAAAACTTGCTAAATATGGTAAATTGCTATTTTTTGAAAACATTAATAGTAAATGTACTTATCTTAAATCATACTTTATATTCAATGTTTCAAATATTGAATGTGGAATAAGAGACTGGATCGTGCATGCTCAGAATCAAAAACATAATATGAAATTATTTCTAGACAGGATTGTGCTCCTTTAATAATAATGCAAGTTGGTTATGTCTATTGACCACAATCTTGTTCTAATTGATTATGACAAAAATATAATATTGAAAGATAGAAAAATTAGACCCGTGATCCACATCGAGAATGAATTTGAGAATATTCCTAGGCAATAATATGTTTTGTGGACAATAGTGTAGGTCAACCACATATGTTGATTGTAGACTTGTCTACGTTGATTGTAATATAAATATGACTACTCTTTTTACTACACCTATGTTTGTTGATTGTATTGTTATATTATGATCCATATTATGTCATGCCAAGTTCATTGCTTTCCTTCCTTTACCTTGGAAACATTAGGGGCATTTGTGAGATATTAAAACCTAAAAAAATATAGGGGAGTGTAATGGTCCAAGCTGATGCAAATCACCTCCTTGATGATTGAATGCTACCTATGTATATAGATACTCTGAGGAGGGAAATCAAGCCTATGTAGTTATTCCACCTAAAGTGAATATGCAATTATTCTCCTTGATTATATGCATACAGCTATAAATATAGATTTGATACTTGACAATGATTTCTCTTGACTTTTTTTTAAGGTGCTTTAGACTTAATTTGAAACTACTTATAGATGTCGATCTTTAATTTGGGAAGAATATGGTAACCTTGCTTAATGTGCAATAGTTTAAAGATTATACGCCAAAGAGAAATCAAGTTTTTTTGAAATGAGGTTTTGGTATATTTATATTATAAAACCTTTTGATATTTTCCATTATCTTACCTTATGAAATGTGTAGGAAGATCCAAAATAATAATTTGAAACTAGAAACTAGTCATTATTTAGTGCAAAGATTAGTCCACTCTAGTTGGATAGGTCCATGGCCATTGACCTGTTGTAAAGGATCAAGGACAATTATCCTTGCAATGGCAACATGTTGAAGATAATACTAAGAGGTTTGAATATTTACTTGGAACATTTTGTTAATTGTTATGAAGAGCAGAGGGTCAAACCCACATATGGATAAATGGATTAGAGGAGTGATGTATAAGAGTCATGTAGTTTAGGATGTGTAAAGAATTAACATTTTCAAGTATCTATGACCGAAATAGATATATACATGAATACATTATTCAATTTATTTTTGGAAAAATCTACCATTTACCAAAAGTGTTTGTATGGTCCATATATTTTTAAAAAGTTTCCCAATGTTTTTAACATTTTGTTGGGGTCAAATCTACATTTCTTAGCAAGGTTCCCAATACTTCTAAGTGTATGTCTTAATATTAAAATTCAAATATAAGAGACTATATTAGATTCACATATTATTAAATGATAAGTATAAAATACTGGTGCAAATATCTTATTATTATATATAAAAGTATTTATGGTATTTTAAAAATCTATATTAATTGTTTTATATATTTGTAATGTTAAATTAATATAATTTAATTATTTATGTTGTATGTAATTTTAATCAATTTTATCATATTACATTATAATCTACATTTTTATATATTCTTTTTAATATTAATAATTTGATTTTTTTTATTTTATTATATATTTCTATATATATATTTTAATATTGATAATCGATTCTTTTTTTAACCTTTAAGAAACCTTATAACTATGTGTATGATGTAATTCAATCCTACATATAAATAAAACAAAAACAGCAAAAAATATTAAATAAATATTATCAACAATCCTCTATCAAAAAGTTATGCTGAAGACTTGACCAATCTAAAAATATACATAATATAAGTATATAAAATTGCTTAGCTAAGCAGAAGACTTAACCAATCCCAAAAAAAAATGATATAACTTAATTATATTAGTAAGGATCATAAGTTCTCCTTACTAAATGCTCCTTACTAAATGCTAAGCCCAAGACTCTAAGACTCGCAATTAAGAAAAAAATATAATATTGTAACTTTATAAAAAATTATAATGTAACTTTCTTAATACTATTGTTAGGTTTCATGGCCAAACACTCGAGACTTCTATTTAGATTTGCGAGTGCAAATGGTCCGAAAATTGAATATAAAAATTGAGGTCAGTCTGATCAAGTCAATGCGTCCTTTGTCTGCTCAAGACTAGACGAGACTTGTGATCCAGAGCTCTTTTGACAGATCCGTTTTTAAGCTTCTATGCTTATTGCTTCTATTCTCAATTGGTTTAGATCTCCTGATATGGGAGCTTTGCTATCAATCTTCGCACATTGGTTTAAGAGCACAGAAAGAAAGAAGGAAAAAGCAGAGAGAGACAGAGAAGCACGATACAAGGCAGCCATGGCTGCTCAACAACGGTGAGATTTATACTTCATGTTTTATTTTCTGATGGAAGGATAAACATTCCTATTCTGGGATCTAATGACTCTTAAGTATTTTGAATAATCGACATTCTTCAGTTTAGTTCCACTAAAGGATATCGTTATTATAATTTTAATGTTTAAGAAAGGGTTTAACATATAGTCATATTCATGAATTAAGGGTAGAGGAATTACAGAAATTGAGGGCAGAAAATCCCCCACAAGCAGCAGTACAAAATAATCTTAAAGTAACTGCCCAGCCTTCCTATAAAAGACGCGGACCTCTTCTTCAAGTAACATTCACCTTCTTTTTTCACACTTTTTTAAAATTTTAGTAAGAAAAAACCCATCTTTAATTGTATATCTGTGTTTATTCTCATTCTGCGTAATGTTTGAAGTGGAAAGTTGGGCGTTAGTGGAATAAGAAAAAGCCCATCTTTAATTGTATCTCTGTGTTTATTCTCATTCTGTGTAATGTTTGAAGTGGAAAGCTGGGCGTTAGTGGAATTATGGATGTTACCAAACAGAGTAATGATCATCGATTAAAAAAAAAACTTGTATAAGGAATTTTTGAATTCTGGTAGGGATGCAAATAAAAAGTTTATGTCCAATATGTAATGGCAGTTAGAATTAGGTCATAATTTACTGCAGCTTTTGCTACTGGCTGGGGTTTAGTTTAAATATGATTTGAAAAAGAAAGGAGATGAAATATGAACAAAATATTCTGAGACGTTAATTGATATAAAGGATTTAAAAATTGATTCATTTTTTTCATAAGATTAAGAGATGTTAAGGGATAAAGCAAATAAATAAAATAGATGTAAAATATCTGCAATCAATTAAGATGGAGTTTTAATAAGGAATACAATCTTTGTTCTTTTTTAATTGGCATGGACGTATGCACCATCTTGCATTCTTGCATATTGATCAAAATAAAAAGGAGGAAAAATATGCAGGGCTTGTAAGGATTGTACTCTTGATAATATAGTAAAAGTTAGGTCCAAGAATTCAATATTACCAATGTCAATTATTGTGTTTTCCAAAGTTAGCACCCAAGCCATTTTCAATGGAATTCGTTTAAGCTTGCATTGAGTTATGGGAGGGATCAACACATTTTGAGGATTTTTTGGATCCTATATTGGGCTTGCATTATTTTTCATGTGCACAACCACAAACATTAGTAGTTATAGTAGTTTGTTGTTAGTTCTATAAACTATAACATTAATTTATCCTAAAACACCATTGACTAAACCAGACTCAATCCACAAATTGGATATAAGCATAATTTGTTCTTATTTTGATAAAATAATTTTCATATCTAATTTTTCATTATATGGATCTTCAAATTTTATTTTCTTTGTATGTTTTATGTTGCTCTATGCAATTAGCATATTTAATTATTTCGATAATTCCTTGTTATGTGTTGAATCCAAATCATTTGTTGCATATAAGTGAGGTCAAAAATGAAATGAGAGATTTTATTTAGGAGACAAATAGCTATCAATTTGAGACATTAAGAATTATGGTGTTCAAATTTTAGTTCGATATTTTGCACATTCAATGATAGATTTTAGAAAGTTAATTAGCACGGATTGGAGCCTTTTTAACGAAAAAATATATGAGATGTATTAAAAATATTGAACATTTTTCAAAGGATTGAACTGTACGATGTTCCAACATACATTGGTATATCACATACCGAAGGGAGTTGACCCAAATCACCAAAGATAATAATAAATATTGAACAAAATAGATAATGTTTATATCATGAGGAGGCTTCTACAAATGTTGATCAATATGTGCCAATAGCTTGGCCCCTATACAATTCATTTCATCAATAATATTGGATATATTATAAAGACTATTGTAAAACTGTAAGTGTTTGCACTTCCAATGGTCTCATTTATTTTATAGGTATGCAAAGGCATGCATGGACTATTTGAGCATTAATATTAAATTTTGCAATACATGTTAGTTCAAACAATATCAGTTTTGAATTATTTTGAGTTGCTTGTGAAATCAATACAGATATAATTTTGTTGATAAGGTATGATTTTCCTTTATCGATAGTACCTTGAATAATCATCATTTATGGAAGCATTATAACATATTTATTTTATTGATGCATAATAATATCAAAAAAAAATTGATGTTTTAAAAATAATGCATTCAAATTGGATGCATTGGCATAATGGGTTTCATAAATTTGGCAACATACTCAATTAAAATATATAAATGAATTCATCGCATCCTTAAAATATTTTGAAATGTTAGCATTATTTAGGTTATGATGTCTACACAAGTCACAATGACCAAGCATATAAATATCATTAGGCTTAATATCATTGTTGGGATGTAACTGTGACAAAATTTTCCATTTATCAGGGTCTTAAAAGTAACAAAGAAGATGTCATCATTTGAATCCTCATCATCTGAAAGCAATTTTTTTTAGAAAATATTCATAAGTGGTAGGAATTTTGCATGCTTTTCAAATGTTTATATATTTGTTTAGAATAACCAATGTCTAAAATAATGTTCCAATTTTTTTTTCACAAAATAAGTTCACTCCAATAGAACAATTTATAGTGTGATGCAACAACACAACCAACAAGATAAAAGGTTTTTTCGCCCTCTTTTTTCAATATATGACCCTCTATGTTATTCATTTATTTATTATTTAAATAAGTATTTTTAAACAAAAAAAGGGTATGAATACACAACATTTTTGGTTCAATAGGTAGAATTAATTTTCCAAAAATGATTCTTTTCCATAACACTAATACTACATAATTTTTTCATTTTTTCATAGATGCAAAATATCTGCAATCAGTTAAGATGGGGCTCTAATAAGGAATACAATCTTTGATCTTTTTTAATTGGGATGGATGTATGCACCATCTTGCATTCTTGCATATTGATCAAAATAAAAAGGAGGAAAAATATACAGGGCTTGTAAGGATTGTACTCTTGATAATATAGTAAAAGTTAGGTCCAAGAATTCAATATTACCAATGTCAATTGTTGTCTTTTCCAAAGTTAGCACCCAAGCCATTTTCAATGGAATTCATTTAAGCTTCCATTGATTTATGGGAGGGATCAACACATTTTGAGGATTTTTTGGATCCTATATTGGGCTTGCATTCTTTTTCATGTGCACACCCAAAAACATTAGTAGTTCTAGCAATTTTTTGTTAGTTCTATAAACTATAACATTAATTTATCCTAAAACACCATTGACTAACCCAGACTCAACCCGCAAATTGAATGTAATCATAATTTGTTCTTATTTTGATAAAATAATTTTCATATCTAATTTTTCATGATATGGATCTTCAAATTTTATTTTATTTGTACATTTTATGTTGCTTCACGCAATTAGCATATTTAATTATTTTGATAATTCCTTGTTATGTGTTGAATCCAAATCATTTGTTGCATATAAGTGAGGTCAAAAATGAAATGAGAGATTTTATTTAGGAGACAAATTGCTATCAATTTGAGACATTAAGGAATTATGGTGTTCAAATTTTAGTTCGATATTTTGCACATTCAATGACAGATTTTAGAATGTTACTTAGCATGGATTGGAGCCTTTTTAATGAAAAAATTATATAAGATGTATTAAAAATATTGAACATTTTTCAAAGGATTGAACTGTACGATGTTCCACCATATATTGGTATATCACATACCGAAGGGAGTTGACCCAAATCACCAAAGATAATAATAAATATTGAACTAAATGGATAATGTTTATATTGTGAGGAGGCTTATACAAATGTTGATCAATATGTGCCAATAGCTTGGCCCCTATACAATTCATTTCATCAATAATATTGGATATATTACAAAGACTATTGTAAAACTGTAAGTGTTTACACTTCCAATGGTTTCATTTATTATATAGGTATGCAAAGGCATGCATGGACTATTTGAGCATTAATATTAAATTTTACAATACATGTTAGTTCAAACAATATCAGTTTTGAATTATTTTGAGTTGCTTGTGAATTCAATATAGATATAATTTTGTTGATAAGGTATGATTTTCCTTTATCGATAGTACCTTGA
Organism: Torreya grandis; assembly: GCA_037957365.1. Classification (NCBI taxonomy): domain Eukaryota; kingdom Viridiplantae; phylum Streptophyta; class Pinopsida; order Cupressales; family Taxaceae; genus Torreya; species Torreya grandis. The sequence goes on from JARHVA010000880.1 coordinate 4,131,123, forward strand.
ATAATCATCATTTATGGAAGCATTATAACATGTTTATTTTATTGATGCATAATAATATTAAGATCAATTTGATGTTTTACATATAATGCATTCAAACTAGATGCATTGGCATAATGTGATTCATAAATTTGGCAATGTACTCAATTAAAATATATAAATGAATTCATCACATCCTTAAAAGATTTTGAAATGTTAGCATTATTTAGGTTGTGATGTCTACATAGTTCATGATGACCAAGCATATAAATCTCATTAGGCTTAATATCATTGTTGGGATGTAACTGTGACAAAATTTTCCATTTATCAGGTTAAAAGTTACAAAGAAGATGTCATCATTTGAATCCTCATCATCTGAAAGCAGTTTGTTTTTAGAAAATATTCCATAAGTGGTAGGAATTTTCATGATTTTCAAATGTTTATATATTTTTTTATTATAACCAATGTCTAAAATAATGTTCCAAAAAGGTTTTCACAGAATAAGTTCACTCCAATAAAACAATTTTTAGTGTGATGCAACAACACAACCAATAAGATAAAAGGTTTTTTTCCGCTCTTTTTTCAATACATGACCCACTATGTTATTCATATATTTATTATTTAAATAAGTATTTTTAAATAGAAAAAAAGGTATGGATACACAACATTTTTGGTTCAATAGGTAGAATTAATTTTCCAAAAATGACACTTTTACATAACACTAATACTACACAATTTCTTCTTTAATCAATAAATAATCACACAAAAAAGGAAACTTATTTTCAGATAAATGAAGGTAATTAGATTTAAGGAATAAATAAGAAAATACATTATTTGAATCTTGATTCACTCATAACAACACAAGGAATTATTTAATAACATTACAAGGAAATTGACTATTTCTTCTAGTTATATAGACACGAATAAATAATGCTAGATTTTATTATTCTTTCTTTGTAGAACATAAAATTTAATTTTTCATAGCATCATTATTTTTACTTCTTTCCTCATAAAAGTGCATAATCACTCAACAAAAACTAAATTTTAAAAGCAACACCCAAGATTCAACTAGATTCCTTTTCATAAAAAGAGATATAATACAATTAAAAGCATTTGATGACATAATTAGAGTTTAACACTTTCAATAAAATGATTACATTCATTTTATTTTTATACCACTGCAATAATAAACATATTTTAAAACATAATTGCATCAACCAACACAAGTTTATTCCCTTTCTTCCATTTAACAAACAATCAAAATTCCATTTTATTTTAACAATGTCTTCTACAACAAGTTAAAATCAATAGGTAAAAAAGAGAGTACTCACCTTTGATCCATGTGATTTAATTAGGAATCCATGGCTCTCAACAACCCCTGATCCTAAGGGGTACCTCAATGACCCAACATACATGAATTTTCAATGACCTAAAACATAGGTATAAATATTTGTAGGCTTCTGACTTAAATATTCACACAAAAACAACTAGGCATAAGTACAATCTAATAGGTAGTCTTTAAAATGATTTTCAATATTTAATTTCTACATTAATTAATTAAATTTTTTTGGCATGTTAATTTTATAATAAAAAATCTATGGGGAACTAGTATGCAACCCCCATTCAAGATCCAAGTTCCACCTAAGCCCTTCCAACCCCTAAGTACATAACATGGATTTACACATTGAACACACATTCCCCTCAACATTTCCAAAAATAATTATCATATATTTTTAACACAATATTTCACATATTTTCAAAACTATATGTTTCAGTTATTGCACATGGTTTTGACTCTTAACAATACATTTATTCCACACTTAACCACAAGATGATAGTAGAGATCCTACCTAAAATATTTATGTAAGTTTTTTTAATCTTGTTTATCCCATGCTCCTACAATTATTTTGTCTTCTTCCTCTTTATTCCCTTCTTCTATAGTTAGAATCTATGGATGAGAGAGAAAAATATGTAATATAAAAATATATGTATAAAGGGGAAGTGGATTGTTACATTATACCACTATTCATGGTGGGACATTGTCCATTCCAAACCATGTAGATCCACCCCTTTCCAATTTACGTTGAAGGCTCCAATATTGGATAGTGGGCCTCTTAGAGAGTTCTCATGGCACACAAGTCAATGCTAGTTACTTGGAAAGCTAGAAATATAATTTTTTGAGCCTTACCATAATCTTAAAAACTCATTTCCAAGGCCACACGGGTTCCAAGATCCTTGGATTAGGGACTAATTTAACAATGGCTATATGGATGTTATAAATACTTAATTAAGTCATTATGTTGCATACTAAGCTATGGTTATAAATTCATAACAAAATATCACAAGGCAATAAGTGATCCACAGACACATAACATAGGTAACAGTAACAACCAAAACATTAAGCATGTCATCCAACGTCACCTCTAGGATAGTAATGGGTCATTATGTCCATTGGCCAATCTCACTTGCCCTTTTTTATACCATAAAAGATCTATCACCTACACACTCACATCATTGATCAAAATTTTCACACATGATAAACTAATATAGAAATAATTAAAATTTACCCATATCAAGATATATCTAAATACTTCCATGGATTCCACCATGGCATATATGTTAATGTCTCTCCTTGGTTGTGATTATATCCTAATCACAAGTTGTGATTAATTACATGATTTTATCAACACTTGGGATCATAAGTCAATGGAAGCATGATTAGTTTGAAAAATATGCCCAAAACCTAGTACTACATAACTTCATTTAGGGTTAGATAAATAATATCCAAGCATATTTATGATAAAAATATAATAACTAGAAGTTGGGATAAAGGTCCAAGTAATGTTAGAAGGGATTGTTTAGTAGGATACAATTTGCTTGTAATCCTCATGGTTGTTGATCAAACCCTTTCCATTCTCTGGGTAGTAATACAGAGCTCAACATATCATTATCCAAAACTAGATCCATTTTCGCATAGAGATAGCCAAGTATGGAGAATGACACAAGAAGGAGCAGATTGGAAACACATATACTAACCATCACATAATTATAAAATTAGAGGATGAAAACATGACTAAAACTATAGACGTATATACCCAACTAAATCATGACTAATTATCAATATTTATTAATCCTTATTAGTTATCTCTGTCTCCATTCATATCACATCAATGGGAAAGAACATGGCAGATGAAGAGAGAGATGAAGAATAAATTTTTCAATGAAATCAATCAATGGAAAGTATAATTTATAACTTTAACTGAAATTCTAGTAAGCTATCTATAACAAGTTAATCAAAATGAAATTAATCACGGTGCACAATATCACAAATATTAATGTTATATTAATTTTTTTGAATATTCACATAATAATAAATTAAAAGAATCATGAAAATAAAATAATAATATAATAATTATATATGTCTATGAAACAAGTGATAATCTCTAACATCATTGCTCAATATCTCATAATACAATAATGTACAACATATGAATATCAAGGTCCAAAAAAATGTAATCTACTATTTTATGAAAATTTGCAATTAACTAGTGTATATAATCTAATTATGATAAAATGATTTGAATAAATAAAATGCTGTGAAAAAAATCACAACAATAAAAGTGAATGCAAAATATAGAAATAAACAAAACACAGTTTAATGATAGAAGACTAATATGAACAACATAAAAGACGATTATTTTCTATATTTGATCTAACTATGTGAAACTAGAAAGAGGCTAGAACTTATAGCAGATTTGATTTATATTGTGAAAATTGAAACTATATCTATAACTGATTAGGGTCAATAACATTGAGAAGGGGATATAATTGGTTGGAACTATTGTCCTCTACTGTTTTATTTTGTCCTTTATGAAAAAGTAGGGAAATCAATGCATATTTTTATATGGTTGCTTGAAACATGCCTCTATGTGGACAATTAACCTTTGGATGTGTGTGAATGAGTTGCTAATAAGTTATTCAAATTATAAACTCTAATAGGGATTACAATAGTTTAAATACCTACAAAGAGAGAGGTGATCGTGTAATGGGATGATATGACCCTATTCACCCCTATGATGATTGATTGTTATCTATGTATCCAATTGTTTTAATAGGTAAATTAATCCCACATAGTTCTCCCACTTAGAATGTTTTATATGATTGTACTTCTTTTGCTACATGTATGCATCTAGAGATGGATTGAATAATTTATAACTCATTTATTTTACTTGAATAGGATAGGATATTGACTTGGCTAAAGACTTATTTAAATGATTAAAATCCTATTTGGGAAGAATAAGGAAGCTTTTCTTAGTGTGCAATAGTGTAAAAGTGCCTCAATATTGAAATTTCCAAATGATAGAATAAGTGACTTAGGTGTGCCTTTATAGCAATCCAAAAGATAAAAAAATCATTCTACCTTTCCAAAAAATACATACCAACTTATAAGGGAGGGTCTAAAATTGAAAAGTAATTGTGGCTAAGGTTAAGGTCAAGATCGACCCATTGGGTTCAATATTGACTACCACTATTGACCCATACTATTCGATCCTATTATGAAAGGAAACGTGTGAAATTTGGAATCTAAGATGTCCATATGTATGCTTCTAGGAGTATTTTTTATAAATTTAAAATATTATTGTAGGAATAAGATAAAAAAATTAGAAAGGGATAGGTTTGTATAAGTACGTAAGATAGAGTGATTTGGAGAAATAGTTCTAGATTAAGTGTTGGAGTCAATTAAACTAAATGTGGGACAAAAATTACATTATAAATTATTCATAACAAAATTTTAGTGACTAAATATGATATGAAACATACATACAACTCTATATATATTTATCACGACTAGATATTTTAATCAAAATATGTCTAAGGATACACAAAATGGTTTGTGCGGTAGAGACATTGCCAATGTCACAACATAGCTATAACTAACATTAGTATAGGTATAGAAACACATATGAATGTCTAAGGGATACATATAACAAGGATCATCAATGGATGAAATCAAAATTTTCAAATATATTGACCAACCTAGGGTTACCTCCATAGTACTAGACTATCACAAAAAATAGTGGGATAATCATATCAATGTCTACTTTAAGAGAGGTTGGATAAATCAATGGGTGAATAAATTTTTAAAACATCATGAATTAAAACATTAAAAATATTTATTAATGCATCAATAAAATAGGAAAGGTCCCCATAAGGTACCCATGATTTCAAAAATAGGTGCACACACTATTTATAACCAAAAATTATGTTGGGCATAGGAAATGTAGAAAATGAGGCATGGCATCCCCTTATTATTATAGGGACTTCCTCCTAGAATTCATTTAGAGAGATAATAACATCAGTTTGTAAAATAATAATACATTCCAACTTTATTTGAAATACCTAACATCATTGACTAAAACATTCCTATCATTACAATATATTCTAATAGAGAAAGAGGGAATTGGATGAGTGCAATAAGAATAAGGGATATAGGTTCTCTTAATATAATACTGTAACATGTTGTCAAGTGAAATATACTAATCAATTATAAGGAACCACTTTAAAATTCCATTTAATAACCCACTAAAATTTCACTATTGGCATAGTGGGTTAAGATGTGCTAGTGTGAGGAAGAGATTTTCAAAGGTTCAGTCCTGCAAGAGAAAATACTAGAAAAAGGTTGGCAAGGTTACATTGTTAATTATCATTATTTTAAATCACCATTTTAATCCCCTATAATGATTTATAAATTTATTAAATAAGAATTTTATAAACAACCAATAAGGTCAAACCACATCCAATTAGTGACAAAGTTAAAAGATAGATAAAGAAACATATCTAAGATACATTTTAGTATGGAATCAAGGCTAAATCATCTTATATTACAACAAATACCTATAAAATATAAATTTGATGCCTTTAATACAATTTAATCACTAAAATTAACTCAAAAAAAAGTCTTTTTTTAGGCATAGAAACATGGCTCATTTACTCAATTAGGCATTTGATTTGTGAAAAATAAATTTGGACAAAGTTAAAACATTAAGGAACAATTTAAAATATATACCCATGCCACAAGTAGGATACGATATCAAATATCTTATATATAAAAATTCATTAATGGTAAAGTCAAAGTTTGTGTTATCAAAACTGATTCATAAGGTACAATAACAAAATGCCCACAAAATTGTTGTAGTCCATTACATGAAACTGCTTTCTTTTCAAACCATCATAATCACCATATGCATCTTATGAGTCTACAAATACCACTATAACTAATCCGGTTGGTAGAAATATGGTTAATATAAACATGAAGGGGTCTCTCTCTCTCTCTCCTCTCTCTCTCTCTCTCTCTCTCTCTCTCTCTCTCTCTCTCTCTCTCTCTCTCTCTCTCTCTCTCTCTCTCTCTCTCTCTCCTCTCTCTCTCTCTCTCCTCTCTCTCTCCCTCTCTCTCTCTCTCTCTCTCTCTCTCTCTCTCTCTGTGTGTGTGTGTGTGTGTGTGTGTATTGCATCTAGAGATCATAAAATATTTTAAAGAAACAAAAATGTCAAACAAGACCCAAAGAGGAGTTATAAATTGTAGGCTTGGTCCACATCACTTATTTTTAACCTAAATTTTAGAGATCTCTTCCCTACAGTCCTTTATGACTTTTTTGGGCATTTCCATGCCCAATGGGACCCTTTGAAAATAAAACATCCACCTCATGGGGGTACAATAATGGTGGAGGATATAGTGGCTACTTGTATCCTACTATCACCCCTTTGTATGGATGGTTTGGTCAAAGTGTGTGGATTACCTCATCCATATTGATGGTTCCCTTGTACCTAGATCCTAACATTTTTGTGTCAAGAACCTTTAGGTAATCCATCCCTAGGCCTCATACATTTATTTCTTATACTAAGTGGTTTTGTTCAGTAAGTGAGGTTGGATAAAGTCTCACTTAAGAGGTGGTTACATAACATGATCCATAGGTCTCTTTTATCTAGGGGTAAATTTCATGAACAATGGTGATGAGTAGTTTTAGTGATTTTAGAATCAATAGCCCTCCATCTACTAGGGCTTCATGCGGATTTCATTGCAAAAAATCTTAGTTTGATCTCATCTATGGTCTCACTATAAACTATATTTTTTGGATGGCCCCCTATTTATATATTAGGTGGAGTATTGAGTCTATGATCCATGATGCTTAACCCAATTATATTCATGAACCATCTTGTACATATGCAAAAGAATATTAGAACAAGGGTAAACCAATAAAAAACTATGACATTAATACATTTTTATTTATTTATTTATTTGTTATTTTATTATTTAAGTGTCATAATGTTTATTTGTATTGTTACACAAACTTGGGATGGCTTTCAAACCCTACATTGATAAGCGTTCAAGGTTAAAACTCACGTTCAAATAGATGAGTGACCATATCACACCTAAGCTCATCTAGATTTGTAGAATCATTGATCTAGGGCCAAAAAACTATATCATTCTAGATAAATAATTAATTTAATCCACCTTAGCATGTTTTCCAACATCATCTAATGTATTTAGGTCTTTAAATTCTAATTCAAATTTATGAATTCATTTTATTAAAATAAATGCCACTTAAATTAATTTAAATGAGGCTAAAAGGGTAATGTTAATTTAGTCAAATGGACTAATTATAAGCAATTCACATGATTATAACTTCAAAAATATAATTAATTCATACAACATTTTGTAAATAGAATAATAAATTTGGTGAAATGGATAAAGGCAAAGTCAACATCAAAATTTTATCGTATCCCTTGCATGACTAGAATCTTGACCATTCATTATATAGAAAACCTTAAAATATCCCTAATATTTATTATCAAATCATTTCCATCCCAAGTTTTATGCTTATTTTCTTAGAAGGTAAAGGGAGATAGAGGAGGGAAAAATCATGCCCTTCTTACTTATATACATGCCTTTCATTTTTAAGCCTTTTGTGGCTTATTTAATTTTCAAAAAATCATTGTAGGGGTTTAATATCCTTCCATTTTGTGCATTTACAAGTATGTTATTTTTGTTTTAGAGTTTTACATATATTTGTGTGTGTGTGTGTGTGTGTGTGTGTGTGTGTGTGTGTGTGTGTGTGTGTGTGTGTGTGTGTGTGTGTGTGTGTGTGTGTGTGTGTGTGTGTGTGTGTGTGTGTGTGTGTGTGTGTGTGTGTGTGTGTGTGTGTGTGTGTGTGTGTGTGTGTGTGTGTGTGTGTGTGTGTGTGTGCGTGTGTGTGTGTGTGTGTGTGTGTGTGAATATAATACCTTTTCTACATCTCTATTATTTTCTTCTAACTCCATCATGGCAGCCATGCATGCCTAGACAAGGGAGAATTTGTAGCTTATGAAAATTTTATTTCATATTTTAAATATATTTATTCATTTATTTTATTATATATTTTATTTATTGTGGTTTTTACTTGGTAGCTATACAAACTTATATACCAAGGAAAACTGCATCTTACTAGGTAAAATACATTTTAAAAATAAAGATCATTAATTTATTTGGTTATATATGTGATGTAACACATATTTTTGTTTTTTATATATGTTGGCAACAACTAAGGAGTGACATCAAGACTAACTTGGTTTAGACCCACGACTATGGGGCCTATGTAATCCTAGCCATGGGGACTGCATGAACCATGTCTCTCCTCTACCTCCCCCTTCCACAACATTTTGGGGATTTGGATGCAACATTACTACCATCCCAACCATAAGGGTTTGGGGATGTAAATTTCTCTCCCTACCTCATGTCGTGTGCAAAATGTGGGGCAATGTCAATCCACCCTTCATACTAATTTTTTTTGTTGTATTGCATATTATTTTTTTCCCTTCAAGTGATGGTTTTTTACCATATAACTAATTATAATGAAGTATTTAAGTATGAGTAAAAATATTAAAGTAAGCTATAAATAGTAAATTACAAAAGGGGAATGGATACCTAGTTCACAATCTAAACTTATGTTCAACAAACAAGTTGATTTAAGATCTAATGTTGAATAAATAAACTCTATGAATGTGTCACTACTTAAAATAAATATTTAAAGTATACAAGAAGACTATAAAAAAGGAAAAGGATGTATCATAATGTTGTCTTGATAATGCAACTTTGTCATGTTTAGTAGTATGAGGGATCTAAAGATCTGGGTTAGTTTGCCTCTATTTGTATGTGACCAATCTTTGCTCACAACCTGATTTGATATATAGATGACTTGTAAAAACACACTTATAAATCATACATAATAACAAAATGGACATTAAATGAACAAGAGGGTATGTAGGGTCAAGGTAATAGCTAGGATGGCCTCATAAACCCCTTTGTAACTGTGTGATGCCTACATAGTCTAAATAAACCTTAGGCTAATGTATTTATCCTTCCTATAAGTGTGCATGTAATCATGGATGAAATAATAGATAAAATTTTGCCTATGAATACCCTTGGTAAAATCATATAACAATATATTCAACTTAGATTCTACATAATAATGAATTATTGAGCATGTATAAGACTTTGTATAGATTTTGATAATTGAGACTAGGTTAAATTTTCCTTTACATGATGTGTTTATATAGACCTTTGTATTTGAATTTAGGGACTCATTGGTGTGCGGAAGGACCAACTAAAAATGATCAATGGTCATAAAAAGAATAATTGCCAACATAGAAAAGAAAAAACCTTACACAAATTATGTTGAGACAAGACAATGCTATATAAATATAAAGAGTAGTTATATTTATAAAGTATCATATTTTGTATGAATATAAATATTATTTTGATTACGTAGATAATTGATGTGTTCCCCACTTTGAGGTGAGGCGTGAGATAAATGAAAAGTTTTCCTCAAAAGGATGTAGTAAATTACCAAAATGTGACTTAGGATAATGATATTGAAAATTGTTGAGAATTTGAAAATTGGTTAAAATATATTGTAATTCATATTATGCATAATTATATACCATCAACATTATAGTGAATTTGATGTTTTGTGATTTGTATAAGTATTATGTAAGATATTACTAGTTGTATTGGAAGTAGTGAGCAATTAGGTAGGGTATCATTTGGGTCATGGGTATTTTTAGGTTAAATTTGATAATATAAATAAGTTTAAAAAAAATTATTTTTTAATTGTATTTTAAACCTATTGTAAAAAGATTGATTTTTTATTAATAAATAACAAAATTGTCTCAAAGGAGAGTCATGTTTCCCACACAATTTGAGTGAGTTTGTACCACCATGGAGACCAATTCTAAGCCATGATTGGTAAAGAATAAGATCTTAATTAATTGCGTATTTTTATTTTTGGTAAGTTTTGTATTTTTATGTTTATTTAATTTATATGATTTTTTCCAAACTCACCAAGTCTTGTCCAGACTCATCATGGTCTTGTCCTTTCTAATGCAGACTTTTCCATAGTAGGATGATATTGATTGTGTTTCTATCTATGATACTATCCAAAGTAATGCAAAATTGTATTTTTTGGAAATTATGACTAATAATATGCTTTGATATTTATTTATGACTCAAATTCTAAAATTTGGAATGTTATTGTGCTTGTAGAGTGATCTCATGGCATGAGAGTTTTGTTGTGTCCATATTATACAAACTATTCATGGCCTACCCTTGTCAGATGTCAAGGTTTCCATTGTGTATGGATTTGGATTGGATGATATTAGGTATCTAGATATCATACCATATGACATGCACATGATGAATATGTTATTTGAGCAATGAGACTTAGATACATATATTTTTTGGCTACCCACAAGATAAATCACTATTACTTTGGAGGACACATGGTGTATCTTATGATTGCCCATATAGGTGTTAGTGTAGTGGTAGAGACATTAGTCATTATTGGTAATGCTTACCAATATTTTAAAATTCATGTGATGGGTGTTGGATATGTGATAGGAGAGTATACTATTTTATTATCTAAGATTGTAATATCAGGGGTGCTATGATTGCACAAATTTCCATGTGGTTTATTTTATGCTTTCATGGATGTTGACAGAGGAGGTGTTTTGATGACATATATAATGGTTTATATTTATCACAATATAGAGGAATATGGCACCCACTATTTTTGGAATGAACCATGCTATCTAATTTGTATCAATATTTGCATAGGTTTACTCGGGAGGGGTATGGTGGAGGCTTGGGCTAAACCACATTATTGCACTATTGGGAATATAAGAACATAGTTGTTTTTAGACCTATTTGGATGCCTCTATCTATATGAGAACATATTTGTATGTATGTTTGGCATTGGATAAGTAAAATTTAGGATACATTATCAAGTATGATGGATTACCATTATATATTGGATCATTTGACACCAATTAATATTATTTTGAGACTATACATATGTTTTGTGGGATGGTAAGAGGATGTCATGTATTTTTTATGGATCCACACTATTTTTTGGATTCATCATTGTTTTCATATTGTATATGATAAATTTTAGTTTAAGTGTGTGACATGACAATTTGGTATTGGTTAGAGAGTGCCCCTACCAGTAATTATATGGGCATAATCAATGAGAGCCCTAACATGAGTAGGGGAGAGATATCGATCACTAGGTAGAATATTTGGCTCACTTTCCCATAGATGAGGTATATGAGGATATATTAATTTCAAATTTTGATGATGTTGGTTTTATTAATAAGTATACATAGTGGTAGAGACAATATATATGGCCATGTTTGTTCCTAGTTTTAATCACAACTGCTCTAGCCACAAAACTAGGAGTGGATGATGAAGGTGGTAAGTAAATTTTTAGGTTTTTTTAGTGATATGTCTTGATTTATAGTAGAGTAAAAGATATGATAATTTTAATTCTATTGACGTATAAAGGAGATGGTGAGTATTCTCTACTAGATGATAATCTTCATGTGGTGACTAGACATGTTTCTGATAGTACTATTCCCAAACATCTCATGGAGTAAGCTAAGGTTTTAGGATCTAATGCTCCATTATTTGATAAAGTGTCCATTTTTATATTTGTGTATGATCATGTAATGAGTAGCATGGAGGAGCTCCAAGAAGAATGAGATGCATATGCATCTCTAGCTGTAGATTTAGAGTTGAGACAATTTTTTTTATAGAGTACGTTCATTTATAAGAAGAGTAAACTACATCGAGGGATAGATTTTCCATATATGATACCTAAGGAAGATCTAGATTACACGATGCGTTGGGTGCCTCTACCTTGCATGCACATTTAGTTGATTAAATTGATAGAGATGAGGATTTATGATTTTATATGAACACTTTATTATATGCATGTAATTTCGTTTATGATTTATAAATTAATTTGATATGTTATATATTTTCTTGATATATGTTGTTATATTTCAGTAAATTTTATGACTATATGGATATAAAAATGCAACATATGGTTTGAAAATTAATGTTGCATTATATGAGTTAGTATATATATGTAATTTATCATGTTCAAATTATATTGGTGTTGGATTCAGAACCCATACTTGAGTGGATACCTTATTAGCTATAGCACTAAAATATTTTTGAATAAAATATTTGTTTGATAAACATTGTTATTTTTCATATAATTTAGAGATTGAAATGAATGTGTTTGAATATTTGGAGGTTTGAATGATTTATTAATTATGTTATGACTCTTTTGAAATGAAATAACTCATTTATTAACAAGTTCATTAATATTTTATCAAATCACATAAAAATAATTATCATGATGTCCATTAATGCCATGTTAATTTTAAAATGGTTGGCCTTTAATTTATCCAAACAATATGAGGGATGATAATAATTAGCACACAAAGAAATTAATTTTTTTATCTATTAATTTTAGTAAAACATCATGTGGATGTTATTTGGAATAAAATATTGGTGATAATTTTTTTTTATGGGGAAAGAGTAAGTATGATTAGTAACTCTATCTTTGACTTGCTTAGATTTAATTTCAACACTACGTACCAAAGTATCTAAGTGTTTTGTTTGATTAGTGAATTTATTGTGGTGATGTATGTTATTATAATTAGTTGCATTAATTCTAGTTGATTTATCTTCTTGAAGTATGCCAATTTATTTTTGCATATGATTTGAGACAATAACAAGACCTAATTATTCTTCTGATGTTAAATCCTCATAAGAAAGAGAGATTAATGATTCACATGTATTATAAAGTAGCTTATCTTTTAATGGATTTATAATAACTCAAAAAAATATGTATTTTACTTCAAAACCTAAGGGTTGGTAAATTAGTTGATGCATAATAGTTTTAAATCATGTGATGTAGCCACAAAATTTCTCATTTTTAACTTGGTGCAAAAAAGGTGTTTTTTTAAAGTAATCCTAGGTCCTTTATTTTGAATATATTGAATTAAATATGCTTAAGATAAGTAAATAAGGATCCACTATGAATGGATTCAAACCAATAAAGTGATCATCCCTATAGGGGTTTAGGGAATAATTGTAACAATAAAAAAATACCATTATATCCACTCATAGAATTAAGAAAGGCTTTAAGTTGTAAGGGTCACCATTTCCATCAAATATGGAAAATGTATGGGTTTGGAATTTATGAGGTAAAGGTGAATACAAGCCATTACACATAATATGATTACCAAGAATGACATTATAATCAACCCAAAAGTGATATGATTTACTTTTCAAGGATAAATGGTGTACTTGTGCTTAAAAATCACCTACAACATGCACTGAGGAAATAACCTCTTTGGAAGTAATATTAATATTTATAAGATGTTCATTTAAAAGTTGAATTATGTTGTTAATCTTATCCATTAGGACACTATTTTGAAATGGCAGAGGTATGTTGAGGAAAATATTCTTCTTTAAATATGGTTAGTTGTGAAATTTATTGATCTTTAATATAATATTAATATGGATAGGAGAAGTAAAATTATTATTACAAGGATCCTCTTGTCTACATATTTTACTTTGCAAATGAGAAGGAGAAATATATTCAAAAGATGTATATATATTGTGATCATTAGGAGAGGGTAGTGGAGAAGTATCTAGAGAAGGAACATTATCACCATCAATATTGACATAATTGACATCATACCAATCCTCAACATAATCATTATATTTATGGTTTTTAAAAGTAATAGAAAGATTAATATTCTTTCTTTCCATTTTAGGTGGCAAGATGGGAAGAGGAAAAATATGATGTGTGGGCTCACTAGCTATGGGATGAAATGAAGGAGATATTGTCTCATCATTAATATGGTTTGATTAAACCTCATGGAAATAAGGGGAAGGATGTTTTAGGTAATAAACCTCATCCTTAAGAGTAGGTGATAAAATAATAGAAGCAAAATAATAATAACAAGGAGGTTCTTTGCTTGGTAAGGTAGTTTTTAAGGGAGATGGTAAAGAAAAAGAGTGATTGGAATCTAAGTGCTCATATAAAGGGGAAGCTATAGAGGAAACCCTAGGTGTGAATACATAATAATTAGAAGGGAGACCCAAAAGGAATGTCTAAAGGATTCACCAAAGAGTAATTTAGAGGTGTAGCTAAAAAAGAATCTACAAGAGAATCTAGGGAGGAATTGTTAGACTTAATTAAAGAAGCATCAAAATATGGACCCAAATGGATGTATAAGGGATATTTCAAATAATAATATATATTTTTATCTAAGGAGGATTTTAATTAATAATCCAAATAGGAATCTATAAAAACATCATAATTTTGGGGGTATAACTTATAGGGATTGCATTTATAAGAATGAATGAAATGAAGGGCATTAAAAAAAGGCAAAAGAGAAGTGGGTGTGCAAGGGTAAGATTATTTGGGTAGAATAGTAGGTAGTAACCTAGAAGATTGTATGTAATTAGAATTAGAAGGCACCTTAGCCCTTAAGATATATTATAATGGAGAAGATGAGGGAAGATCATGGGTGGAACCCAAGTGTACATCTAAGGTGGAGACTAAAAGAGTAATTGTAAGGAGATTGTAAGGGTGACCAAGGAAGAATCTAAAGAGAAATTAAAAATAATGTCTAAATGGTGATCCAAAGAGGAATATATATATATGTGCCTATATGGGAGATTCCAAATGAGGATTCAAAAGG
This sequence comes from Torreya grandis, assembly GCA_037957365.1. Taxonomy (NCBI): domain Eukaryota; kingdom Viridiplantae; phylum Streptophyta; class Pinopsida; order Cupressales; family Taxaceae; genus Torreya; species Torreya grandis. Next base: position 4,146,198 of record JARHVA010000880.1, read on the forward strand.
GAGTCTAGAGGATTTTCTAAAGAGGAATCCATGGATAAATCAAAAGGTGCTTCCTCATCCTCTAGGATAAAATTACAACAAAATTACAATGAGATAATTTAAATTTAAATGGTTTATATGTATCCATGCTATTAATATCAAAATCATCCATATAATCCTATTCCATAATTTTTTGTTTATTTTCATTTGTCTATTCAAATTTATCATAAGGGGATATCATGCATGGAAAATAATATATTTTGAGTACACATAATGAAATGAAAGGTCAAATATGCAACAAGAATAATTCTATAAATTAATAGTTAATATAGAATGTATAAATAAATGAATGATCAATCAAATAATGCAACCATACTTTTATTTATAATGGGTAATCTAGGAAAGGTTATTGAATTATTTTTAGGCTCTCAGATACACTTGATTGTTAATTGATTAGTGTCAAACCAATTTTTCAAAACACTAAGTACAAATTTAGAACCATTATTGTATCCCACTAACCATAGTTTTAAGGCTACGTTGAGAGAAAATTCCCTAGGTGATATATTCCTCTTAGGTGCATGATAAGTTAGAAAGATAAAAAGGCTTCCTATTGGTGTAAACAACGGATCCTAAAAATTTACGATATACCTTGAGGCATGTGAAAGTTAAATTATATGTTTATATCTGTCCTATGGATATGATTATTGGATTAAAATCTCTCATGCCATGATTTCTATAAAAAAACATGTGTAGCCCTTCACAATAGTAACTAAGTAGTTTTAAAATTATTTAAACATAGTTTTTAAAACAAGCAAAAACAATTAAAAATAAAGTCATTTTTTTTTATAGGAATCCAAATTTTAAGATTTTAGGAAATTATAATTTGAATAAAAACCCTATACCAAAAAACAACAAACAATAGTAAAAAATATTTTACAATAAAGAATAAGACATTTTAATATATCTATGCAATATTTTAGAAAAACGTGAGATGTTTTTCCAAGAAAATAGGAAATGTATAGAACCCAAAAATGAATTTGTAAAAAGGATTACTATTCGCTACTTAATCATGCACTTATTAAAACTAATAATTTATAATTTTTGAGTAATTTAGGTCAAATTATTCCAAACAAAAAGAGGTTTTAAATTGAATCTATATAAATATAAAAAAAATGAGAATTTTTTAAATTGATCTATTTTGAATCAATTATGAGCTAAAAAAATTGTAATAATTAAAAACTAATCATGAAGAAAATCTTAATATGGATGATGGAAACCTTAATTTACAAAAAAGTGGCTAAATAGTTCTGAAAACTAATTTTTTTTTTAAGGAAAAAATTAAATTTATAGAACCCATAAAATAATTGAAAAATAAAACTATCTGGTTTCACTTATGCAAGCACTTACTAAAAATAATAAACTAAAATTTATGACTAATTTAAGAAAAACTTTTCAAATAAAAAATAGGTTTTCATAATTTTATGTATGAAAAAAATATATTAAATTATTTTTCAAGAAATGCTTAAATGTCTCAAATATTACATAAAAACCCTTAGTGAGGAGCTTGGGTTTTACAATGTTCAACAATATGTGGGTTTAGATTTTTATTAGAAGGTTGCATGTTTGATTCATTTTGGGTTCACTAAAATGTTTACACAATAATTAATTCTAATGAACTAATTAAGTAGGAATATAAAATAATGTATAAAAGTATACAATAAAAGACACTAAAGTACAAAGCTTAAAGTAAGCCATAAACAATAAATTACAAAAGGGGAATGAGTAATTAACTTGAAATCTAAATATCTGTTGAACACACATGCTGATTTGAGATTTTATGTTGAATAAATAATATTTGTGAATATGTCATTGTTAAAAAAAAGAGTTAAATTATAATTGGATAAGCCCATAGTAAGGGACAAGGATGCATTATTGTTTGGGTAATGTAACTATGTCCTATTAATCAGTGTGTGGTATTTGAATATTTGGGTTTGTTTGCCCCTCTCTGTATGTGATCAATCTTCTATCGTAATCTAATTTGATATAAAAATGACCTACAAAAACACACTTATAATTCTTGCATAAGAACCAAATGGACATTAAATATAAAATGGGGGATGTAGGGTCAAGAGAATAGCTGAGCTAGCCTAAAAACTCCTTCATAACTAATCATTGCCTACATAACCCAAATGGACCTTAGGCCAATGTAGTTATCCCTTATCAATGTGTGTGGGAAATTGTTGGTGTAAGAATATATTCTCTTTCTCCTATAGATACCCTTAGAACAAGTATGCATAATAATTTATATATATTTTAACCACTGATAGTAAGTTAAGTTTTCCTTCTCAAGACATATATTTATATAGACATTTATATTTGAATTTAGGAATCCATTGGCATGTGGAAGGACTGACTCAAATGATCAATAGTCATAAAATGAATTGTTGCTAACATATAAACTTGAAAACCTTCCATAAGTTATGTTGGGAAAAGACCATGCTATGGGAAAATTCTGTAGTGCATCATTGTCTATTTACTGAGATCTTATCCAAATGACCTAAAATGAACATAGAGAATGTAGAAGACAAATTAGGGATCTCATGGAGTGAAAGTAAGAATATAAAAAAATAACATAAAAAGAGTTTAATAATATGACAAGAGAGAATATAGTAAAATTTAAGTCACCATACACCAATCTGCCATTCATTCATCAATAATAATATAAATAAATAGAATTATGTCTAAATATGTATTATGAATAACTTGTGTCAAATTTGGGTGCCTAAAATGGTGTAATTTTACATTTCATAGTTTCAAAAAATAAATAATCAAATATTAAATATATTTTATTTGAAACTTTAGAGTTTTAACATGGTGATAAGCAGTTGATGTCAAACAATCTAGATTGGATGGATGACATGACATCACCACTTTTTATGTACTTATGTTATGAAATCAATGATAAAGCAATGGACAACCATGACTCTAGTACATTTTTTTTAGATCTAAAAAAATATTAATTTGATATTATGGGATTTATTTTATAGAAGAGGACTCAAAAATAATTTAATGAGTAGTTTATTAGGAATGCAACTACCTAGTCTAAGAAGAAAATGAGTTTGATAATACTTCATCACCTTGCCATAAATGATGACTAACTTTAATATAATTTATGGTGAAAATGCACTTGATCCTAACTAGATTTGTAATGGATGAATACATTAAACACAACCCCTCGGATCTTACTCTTTTTAAGGCATATTCTTATATAGAAAAAATATTTATATAATATTGGAGTACTTCAAGATGATGATGATGATGATGATGATGATGATGATGATGATGATGATGATGATGATGATGATGATGATGATGATGATTATGATGATGATGATGATGATGATGATGATGATGATGATGATGACGACGATGACGACGACAACAACAATAACAACAATAACAATAATAATAATAATAGTAATAATAATAATAATAATAATAATAATAATAATAATAATAATAATAACAATAATAACAATAACAATAATAATAATAATAATAATAATAATAATAATAATAATAATAATAATAATAATAATAATAATAATAATAATAATAATAATAGGTTACATATGAAATCAAAAGGTTGGTATTCAGGCTAAAACCCCTCACCAAAGGAAAATAATCCATCTCAACACAGGTGAAAAGTAGGAAAAAAAGGCCAAACAACACATGACACTCAAAAAAACTACATCACATAAATTAAGCACAAGTTTTAAAACCCAAATGAAGAGGTTAAGGATCATCCTTGGGTGGCAAAATCACCCAAGCATAAGAATTTATAGTAGAAGGATCTAGCACACACAGTCATCTAAAGGGTTAAAAGTCATGTCAATAGTCTAGCCATTAACAAGTTGCACCTGAGTAATATTGAAAGAAAGAGAACTTATGTAAGAGGGAGATGGGTTAGTTTTACCACACATTTATAGTTCACCCCACCCCTATATGAAAGCGAGAGGAAAATCGACCATGGCTACATGACCATATTTTGCACCTCTTGGGAGGTGGTGGAAGCAGCCCCCAAGGCATTCCATCTAGTGTCCCCTGAATCATAGTGTAGAGTGCACTCCCCCAGTGGTCTAGTAAATCTTGGAGGTGGTGGAATTCCATTGTAACCTTATCTATTTGGGCTTGAGTTTTCATGCAAGTTGATGAAATAACAAAAACCTTATTGTTAATATAAAAGAGAAAAGAGCATTCATCATTGTTGAATATAACATTATTTTTGGCTTTCCATAATTGGAAAATAATTATGGATCTAAAAAATTCCACATAAAAGTAATAGTTATCTAGTTGGCCGAGTCTCCTAGAAGAGTAAGCTACCAAGAAAAAGGCTTTGAGTGGTATGGCTGGAATAGGTTATGGATCCACTTCCAAGTAGATTGTGATTGTGAGCAACACCAAAATAGATGCTTGAAAGACTCAGGCCATTGGCAGGAAAGAAACTTGGGTGGAAAAATTATCATGTGAGAGATTTTCTCCTTGAAAGGAAGACCTTGATAGACTAGGCACCACAAGAAGTGGGCTAGCTTAAGTTCCATCCTGGCATTTTATTTTTTTCAAATTTGGTAAGCCAAGTTTAGGGGTAGAATTTAAGTCCCCAATGCATATTAATCTTATAGAGAGAATGGGAGAAGGGGCTCATGACTTGATATAGAAGGCATGGATAATAATTTTTAAAATGGGTGTCATAATTTCATTGCTAGTCTTTTCACCATGCCTAAGGCAATTTTAATCCTAGCTTATGAATCATAACATCAAGAAGAAGCTCTTAGATTTAGAGAATATAAGTTAAGTCAACATTTTTTAGTTGAAATTTAATTTTCAAAATTAGCCAAGGAATGTAGTCCTTAACAACAACCAAATCTCAAATGGTAAGAATACCTTTCCAAAAGAGTCTGAGGGATTTGATTCCCAACCATTCAGTTAACAAAACATTAGTGCCTATAATTATAAGAGACCAACATATGAACTAATTGTTTAAAGATAAACCTATACAAAAACCATCCCCAATCCACTTTATGTGTGGCCTGACAAATTCAAATTATTTTTTAATAATTTTGGCAATAACAGAGCCTTCAATTTGATATGAGCCATAGTGGTAAGGGAGTGGAAAACTATTTTATTACAATTGGGTTTACCATAGGACACCCTAGAGGATTTATATAGTGCCTTATTAGGATTTTATAGGTCTCATTTCCTTCAATTGCATGAACTACCCATTTGGCACATAAGGCTGTACTCATTCTATGAAGGTCAACAATTCCCATGCCTCCTTTATCCCAAAGAAGGCAAAAAATATCCTAGGTCACATGATGGAAAACCTTGGTATGTTTGTAATTAGACCAAAGAAAGTCCCTAAGAATTTTATCTAAAATACCATAAGACACTTTTGAGGGTTCCCAATAGGAGGAATAATAAACATGGGTGGCAGCCAAAATCTTGGTGAAATTTTGGAATATCCATGCTAAGGATAATGACTTGGTAATCCAGTATTCAAACTTCTTCTCCACTCTATAGATTACATACTACCATAACTAATTTGGAGAAGATTTAAAGGAAAAAGGAACACCAAGAAGAATTTAAATTTTCTCCACACACAATCCATTTCCAATTAAATTGAAGAATCCATTCGAGTATAGGCATCATACTTTATCTACAACACTGAGTCTTACTCCATTACAAACTAGACCAATAGGCCAAGTAAAAATTATTAAGACACTTCATAGATTATATGAAATTCATTCTTGTTTGTCAAGCATAAGGAAAGTGTCATCTATAAATTCACATTAATGAGATAAGAAGAGTGGTAAGGTAAAAATATACCTCAAACTAAGCCCCGCTTAGCTCTAGAGGCAAGAAGATATCCTAAATCTTATGCAGATAGAGCATATAATGTTAGAGCAAGAGCAAAACCTTGCTTGATGGAGAGTTTTAGGTAAATATTATCAAACTTGAATCCATTAATGGTGAGGTATACTAAATCATCTAAAAGTAAAGTTTGGACTAATGAAATTAAGTATTGGCTGAAACCAAGAACCTTTAACATAACTAGGATAAATGGCCATTCAATTTTAACATAGTATTTTTAAAATTTAAGATTGAGAAAAATGGTTCATTGATGTGAAATTCTAGCCCATTCCATGCCCTCCTAGATGAAAATAATATTATATATAATATACCTCCCTCTAATGAAATTGGTTTTTTCAAGTCTAACATTAGTAAGAATAATATAATGGAGTTGATTGGAAAGAGCTTTGGCAAGAATTTTGTAGTAGAAATTCAAAAAGGTGATGGGATGCTAATTGGTAATGAGCTCTAAATCACTCACTTTTGGTATAAGATAAATATTACCTTGATTAATTAAATCTCATAAATAATGGTTTTGAGGGATTCTTTATAGACTTGTAGTAAGTTTGGCCCTAAAAAATCCCATATAGTTTTATATAATTCACATGAGAAGTTATCGAGGCCTAGGGATTTATTATTACTCATGCATTGGAGAGCCTTTATGAGTTCCTAGAGGGTCAAGTGAGAGTCACAGATCTATTTTTTAGATGCTTTAACTTTGAGAGGAAACACATTGAGGCATTCCTGTAATGTATATGATATTTCTTTTATGACCTCTTAGGCTTGAAACACTAGATAGTAAATTCATGAAGGTTGAAGAGATGTCTAGGAGGAAGGTGAGTTTGGATTGGGATAACATGATGGCCTTGATATGATCACAAGACTGCTTGGCCCTAAGGTACTTGAAAAAGTCTTTGGAAGCTTTATCTCCAACCTTGATCTAAGGTAGTTGAGCATGCAATTGTGCCCCTCTAGAAGCATGGCTATCCACCACCTTAATGTGGTGTTTGATCATGGTAGCAAGATTATACAAATGAGCATGAAAAGGATTAAGCTCAATAAAATAGGATAAATTATGGAATTTCTTGAGTTTATTCTCCTCACAACACTTCCTAATTCATGCAACTTGATTCCCATAGTGGTAGAGGAAGGTGGTGGTGTGCAGAATGGTTTCATTCTACCACTCAATCGAGTTGGTATCATAAGGAGGATGGGGGTCCAAATTATAAACTTATTAAATTATAAGGATGATTCCAACATGGCCTAAGAGATAAGTATTAAGGATGAAATGATTACATGGCACCTTGTACAGCCCCATGACCCATTCCACTATGCATGAGATAGGATTATGATCATAGAGAACCAAGTTTGAATGGATGGTGGCAAGATAGCCATTAATTTTGGAAAAGGAGAAAATATTTTGTTCTAACAAAATATAATGGTTGAGCCTTTTGATCACACAGTGATCCCTAGCATGGTAACTAGACCATGTAAACCAAAATGTCATTCAAATGAGTGTTGTTTAAAGAGAGGGTTGAAAAGACCCCATTTATTTTGAAATAATACCACACTTCACATTCTATGAATCACCACCTCATAGGTAAATCACTAATTTTTTCCTTGGAATACTCAATCATCTTAAAATCCCTGCACATTAGCCATGTGGTAGTGGAGAGGTTTTCTACTAAGGATAGCCAAAGTAGAGATCTGTTGGGACCATCATTAGGGGTGTAATTATTAAGAATGCCTAATGAATGGTCATCAATATCCAAAATCAGCCAAATATTCTAATGTGATGGTTCCTCCCCTATGGAAATAATGAAGAGTGAAAACTTAGGTGAAACCAATATGCTAGCACCACCACATCCATCTTCATGAAGAGTGGTAAAATGGGTGGCATCATGCCAAATAGAACACAAATAAGTTTGCAAAATAAATATTGAAAATTTAACTTCTTGTAGATAAAAAATATCTAGAGAACCTATTCTTTGATAGGAAACACACAAAGAGTTTTTACATGAGGATTTTATAAGACCTTAAACATTCTAGGACAACAAGTTCATTAGGAAATATCATCCACATAGAGCTCCCCCTGTCCATCCTCATAATATGCTAACACTATAAAACTATTGCACTAGTATGGGTGAGAAATTCCTCTTGGCTTAATGGAGTGGCATTTATCCCCATGCTAGACTAGGGCAGAGTCACCACCACCATGGGGTGGGTTGGGAAGCTACCAAGAGAATGAACCACTAGTTAAGGATATCCCAGGGTTGAAGCATAATACTTTCTACAACTTTTTGGTATAAAGGGGCCAGCAAAAAATGAAAATGTGAACATTTCTCAATTTGTATATACAACAATGACTTAACCATATAAAATGTGAAAACAATGTAAATTAATGAAATGTTTTATTTTAAGTGTATATTATATTTATTATTTTTTTGAAAAAAAATAAAAATAAATAAATAATAGTTTTTAATACCTAAATACATAATGTGTATGTTTTGTGTAAAAAAAATTTTATTGAGTATTTGATTTCTCCTCATAATTTTCTCAAAACATAATATTTTCTCAAGACTTTTTGCAGAGAGGTCTTAAAAATATGGACATAGCGAAAGAATTTTTTAATAATTTTTTTTATTAAAAGATAAAATTTTATTAATTTTTTAATGATCAAGGCAAGGAATATCAATTCTTTTGTCTTTTTTGAGTGATATTTTTTATGTGTGTTAAAATAGACTAATTTTTTCACCATTGGAACAAGGACATAAGAGTTGAATGCATTGATATTTTTTAATTTTTTTGGCCACAGTCTCCTATTTTTCACAGTTCCTCAAACATATAGTACTTTATTTTATAAATAAGTATATTTTACTAAATAAATCAAAATACATATTAAATATTATTAAAATTTATAAAAAATCATATTATTAGAAAGCTCATAAAAAGACCTATTTATATGTAGAGCCACATGTTTTTATTTTAGTTTTTCATCCTGCTACGTGGCATCTGAAGTGGCAATTTTACGCTAATAGTAGCTTTCCACTTCAATGGGTGAGGATTTTATGCCAAATGGGGTTTAAATGAAGGGGTTTCAAACAAAAGAGGTTCAAATGAAGGGGGTTCATTTGAACCCTCTCAAATAAATCATTTCATTAGTTGGTTGATTCAAGTTAATCAAAGTGAATCAGTAACCCCCTTCATTTGAATGGGATTAGTTTGAACACCCTTCATTGTAACCCCCTTCAAAAAGTACATTTGGGGGTTCAAACGAAGGGGGTTTGAATGAAGGGGATTTTTTTGAACCCCAATTTTTTTTATTGTTTGGATGCACTTGGCCACCAAATGGGACTCACTTATGTGCTAGATCCCCCTAGTGATAAGGACCATAGATTCATGGGAATTGTTACAAACTAATCTATGATGTGCTAGAGGGATCGAGACAATAGGGGGAGGTGAGTTGGGTATTTCGTGAGAAGGATTGTTTACTGGAGAAGAAGTTGTTAGAGAGGAGGGTTTATGCCCTATTAGTAAGCTTTCTAAGAGTTAAACATGGTTCAGATATCCCCATTCTCCACCACCTTGGGCTTCTTGGGTTGCAGATGGGTCAAAGAAGGCTTCAAACATCCTATAAGGTGATAAACTTTGATATGATGGTCAGACACCTAACATTGAAAGTAAGTGTTAGGTAGGTTGAAGTACACAACTTTTTGTGACCAGTGAGTGTCACCTATCTGGATATCAATGAATTCCTTAAGGTCTTTAGATAAGTCCACCTCGACGTAAACCCATTTCTTAGTGTAGGAGAAGAATCATTTTTATTGTTCTTGGCAAACAATGCACCTAATGGGCATAAGAATATTCTCCATAGAGGACCCAAGGTGCACTAGTAGGTTGGGAATTTTAAACCAACCAAGAACTCTAAGAGAGGCTTGGTATGTTATTTTGAAATCTTGGGCCAAATTGGATAAAATAAAAAGAATGTTTTGAAGAAACCAGTAACTTGATTTAGAAAGGAGGATTCAGAATTCTAATGTCTCTTTAAAAATAAATAGGAAAAACCTTTTGGTAAGGTTTCTAATGTCGACCACATGGACACCCACATGTTCCCATTGGTGGTGAAACTGATTCTAAAGAGACTCATATGCAGGGACTTAGTTGACAAAGTAAACAATAAGTGAGAATTTTCCTTACCATTTATATGAATTTTTAAAACCATCACCAACAAGACATACATGTAGCTAAGAAGGAAGGATAGAGGGATTACCTCGTTGTAGACCTTTGGGACAAACTTAAAAAATATTTTGATTTCCTTTCCTCTCTTTTATTAAAACACTAATTGTAATTGAGAGTAGGAAAACAATTATATAGGGTTAGCCCACCTATATGTTGGAGCACCAAACATAATTAATGCACGTGACCCCTAGAAATTCAACTATGAAAAACCCTAACAAAACTAATTTTATTATCAATTCACAACTCTATATATATATATATATATATATATATATATATATATATTTGTAAAATAAGATAATCAGTTTCATAATATTTTATTTTAATTTGAAATCTAAAAATAAATAATGGATTATGTATCTCCTTTCTCAATTGATTCATTTTAACTTTACACCGTATTGTGTGCTAGTGTAGGGTAAGATTAAAATTTCATCACACTTTGAAATTCTTTGTTACATGTCGAAATGAATCATTACTTAAAAACTTAGATCATGTAGCACTTTAAATAATATAAGTTTCATTTTAAATAATATAAGTTAAAATGAATCAATTGAGAAAGGAGATACATAATCCATTATTTATAATTAGATTTCAAATTAAAATCAAATATTATGAAACTAATTATCTTATTTTACAACTATATAGTTGTAAAATAAGATAATTAGTTTCATAATATTTGATTTTAATTTGAAATCTAAAAATAAATAATGGATTATGTATCTCCTTTCTCAATTGATTCATTTTAACTTATATTATTTAAGGTGCTACATGATCTAAGTTTTTAAGTAATGATTCATTTCGACATGTAACAAAGAATTTCAAAGTGTGATGAAATTTTAATCTTACCCTACACTAGCACACAATACGGTGTAAAGTTTGTTTATGGGTCGAGAATAAAAAATCAAGAGGACAAATTTATCTCATTTATTCATGCATAAAATGTGTATGGAAAATTAATAATAGATTTTCATTTTGTATACTTTAAAGAGCTTTAAAAGACATTTTGAGAACTAGATGACAATACATCCTTAATACTCATTGTTATATTCAATTTCTTAGTAATTAAAATTAAAATGAGTTGAAGGGATTTATTGAATTCTATGCTTTACTTAATATACTTGCTATTAATGGGTGATAAGTATATAAAGTTTTTGTATGAGCCCAAATTAATAAATAGTAATAGAGTTAGTATGATTATTATTTTTTATTATTTAAAGAATTTTTAAAAGATGATTAGGATTTTAATAATTATAACATATAAATCTAAGGTGAATATGAATAAATATAGATGAATCAAGGTTAAAAATAATTTAGTGTGAGTGAAAATGTATTTGAAAATAGTTAAATGTATATAAGTGGATTAAATATAAAAATACATGACAAAAATTTAATGGAAAAGGATGTTATACCAAATTTAAGTGTCTAGAATAATAATTTATAGTAAACACTAATTAATCATATTTAATATTCACATATAAATATCCCAACCATTCTCATTCTAATGCTTTGTAAAGATGAAAATCTATTTAAATCACCTCACAATTTATATAATAATATTAGACTATTTTATTTCACATCTTTCTAAAAATAAATTCTCACATACATTAAATCATTTCACATAAAAAATTATATTTTTAAAACTTTATTAATATCAATCAAATTCACAAGTCTCTTCCAAACCATTCCTTTATAGAGAAGACCTTTCCCATTAACACACTAACCTCTCAAATGTTGAAAATAATTAAGACACGTTAGGCCACAAATGACCTTTTACAAGATCAACCATTTTCCTACTCCAATCACTTATATTATTACACTAGAGATGTCTTTCATTGAAGAATCCCAATCTTTCAATAATCTAAACCAATTTATGCATTTATTTACCTCTAATCTATGAGGAAGGCCCCCCTCCTTTCGTTCACATTATAACTTCATTTTTGATAGCTATTTTTTAATTTAATGGTTAGATTTTTACATGATGCATTAAGATCTCTACATAAACTAACTTATTGGTGTTTTTTTGGGTCAACTTTTGGTTCTTTTTGACCTTTTTACAGACCCCCTCCAATTATAATATCTGTCGCCTCTTTTTTAATTGCCTTTTTGGTACTATGTATACTTAATTTGGTCTAAATTTTGAAACATTTATCATTTTGTTGACTTGTCAAGCTTGAATCCCTCTTTCTCGATCCTTTAGTTACCCCCTATCTTATATTTAATACCATTTTTTTAATGTTGATATTGTTAGGGAGAGATCATTCTCTTTTAATATTTATATGTTGTCATTAAGAATAAATATTATTGAAAATATTAGATGTGTACAATATTATTAGGGACAAATCACGAATCTAAGTGAGTAACCTCCTTATAGAATGAGTATCGCACAAATAAATAGTGAATTAAAAAATTATTTAGTTTTTTTAAGAACATGCATGCAAATAAATTAATATAGCTTAATATAACCAATATGCTCTAAATGGAAAGAGAATAATAATACTATATTGAAATGATAGAATCTCACTAGAATGTATTGTGGATCTCTTCAAGGGATAAACTTCCTTTGAGCACATATCAATACAAATTATTAAATAGACGATCTTTTATCTTACACAATCCCTCTATTTAAGTTATTCTACTAAAGAAAATAACTACCTAACACATATGTGGGATAGTTATAAATAGAATATGAGACACATTATAAAGCATATGCATATGAGCTTTTATTAATAATACCTAATACAAACTAGAAGAGTGAGGGTGAAGGGGTCATAAAATGCTTTTCCTCTTTAAAATGATTTGTCCTCAAAGCTTGAGATGAGGAAACTATTACTGTAATTGGTGTAGGGGTTCTCATGTTGCTTCATCTACTTGCATGCCATCCCACTCTGTCAAGGATAGATGCATGTTCTAGGAGGATATATCCCTTAATTCAAGATCTAAGAGTGTATTTTTTACCCAAATATAAGATCCAATAACCTTATTCAACCATGATACATGGAAAAATGGATGGATCTTGGAGGAAGAGGGAAGCTCCAACTGGTATTATATAGGACTAATCTTATAAAGTACTTTATAATGGCAATAAAACTTTGGTGAAAGTTTGTGATGACTCTTCAACTTCAAAGAGGGTTGTTAATAATGTTGGAGCTAGGGTAAAACCATGTCACCAACATTGAAATCCTGTTATGAGTGGTATTAATTGGTTTCTTGTTTCATGTGATTCCATGTTATATGGAGGTTATTTTTAAGAGTTTGAAGGATAATTGTATGTGTACAGAGTGTGGAATCAATTTCCTACACTTTTTGGGTGATCATAAACAAATTCATAAACAAATTCATTTGTTTATGATCGCCCACCACTTTCTCTCCAGACATTGATTCATAAACAAATTCATAAACTAATTATGCCTGGAGAGAAAGTAGTGGGCGATCATAAACAAATTCATATGGGTCATCTTTTTGGTAGTGTGGTATGTAAAGTTTTACCTTCATTCAACAAGTGGTAACCATTTGAATATGTAATTCTATTCATCATATCCAAAACAATGTAGAATAGGTTTCCAAGAATTTATTTATAATTTCTTTGACCATTAGTTTATGGATAGTAGGTAAAACTCATTTTGAAATTGGGTACCATAATAGTGGAAATTTCCTTCCATAAATGACCATTAAAAATAGAATCACGCTCACACACAATTGTGGTAGGAGGCCCCTGGAGGTGGAAGATATGTCAAGAAAGGTTTGAGCAATAGTGGAGGTAGTAAAAGGATGTTGAGGGTACAAAAATGGGCATACCTAGAGAGTTGATTTGCCATCACAACAATCACTAATTTCTTTCTTGACTCGGATATTCCCTTAATAGATTCCATATAAATATATGACTATACTCGAATAGGGACAAGCAAGGGTTAGAGCATGCTTAGGCTAGTGAAAATTTCCCCTTTGTTGTGATAACACATTTCAGATTCTTCAATAAACTATTTGATGTCCTATTTAATGCCTTCCTATAATTTTTTTTATAGATCTTCTCATAGGTTTTAAAAAAAACTCAAGAGGCTTGTTGATCAAGAGGAATTCAAGTCTTATATAATTATCTATCTTAGTGCATATTTTGGTGGCATTACCATATATTCTGTGTGCATTAGATATTGGCCATCCCAAGGGTAATTTAGTTTAGAGGTAGGGTTAGTGGTCACTTTTTGAATGATTTTTTGAATCCAGGTGTCATGGGACCATTCTCATTGTGCTTGATTCATCCAATTTGGCATGGGAAAGGACAGTGCACAAAATATTGTCTATTCTTCATAATTATGAGACAATGCATCTAAAACAACATTGTATTTATCCTTATTGTCGGTAATCTCATAGTTATAGCCCATTAAATTAGTTACCCACTTATGTTTCTCAAGCAAAGAGTCTCTTTGATTCAATAAGTACTTGAGGCTATGGTGATTAGTTTTATTGTAGAAGTTCCTCCCGAATTGGTATGGGTGCCACTTATTGAGGGTATAAAGTATAACTAGTATCTCTTTATCATATGTGGAACGTTTCTTTCCCTATAATTTCCTTGCTAATGAAAGTAAGGGGTTAACCCTCCTGCATTAGAAAAGATCCAATGCCACCCCATGAGGCATCACTTTTGATGAAAAATAGTTTGTAGAAGTTAGGCATAGACATAAAAATCTTGAGAAAATTGAAGGATTTTTTGACTACCTTAGACTACTGAAAGGTACCTTTTTTTAAGATGGTTGATAATGAAACACAATTTTTCCATAGTCCTAGATAAACTTTATATAATACCCAATTAGGTGCATAAACCCATGAAGTCTATTGAATGATTTACATTTAGACAATTTTTTTCATAGCCTCATTTTTTATAGGATCCACTTTGGTGCCATCCTTAAAGATCATGTGTCCATGATACTCAATTTCCTTTTGGTAAAAATCAAACTTGGATCATTTTGCACATAAGTAGTTATCAACAATGAGCTTAAAGGTGTGGTCTATATGTATTGGATGTTCTTTATAGGTATGAATATAGATAAATATTCCATCAAAGAGCATGTCATGATGAATTTGCATATAAATGGATGGAGGATGTTTTTCATTAAGCCCTGAAAGGTTGACATAGAATTGGTGACACCAAAGAGAAAGAAAATAAAATCATAAAGGCCATCATGAGTAATAAAATTTGTCTTGGAAATATCATTGTCCTTTATGTAAATCTTGATAGCTTGATCACAAGTAAGGCTTCGAAAGAAGGAAGCTACATGAAATTTGTCCAATAGCTCATCAATAAATAGAATATTAAACATGTCCTTGACAGTGAGTTTTATACTTGCAAAATTCATTATAGAGGTTCCGAGATCTATGTTTTTCTGTAGGATCAAAGATTGATACTATGTCCCACCAGGAAAATAAAAAATAATTCTAAAAGAAATTCTAAGAAAATGCCTAACAATTTTTAAAAAATTAGAAAAATACATGTACACTACATATATATATATATATATATATATATATATATATATATATATATATATATATATATATATATATAATCTAAAACTCATATGTTATATTAATATCAATGGCCCTGACTCAAGATATTTTTAGGGGAGATTAGAAGCATATGTGACCTCCTTATGCCAAAATATGGGATACACTTTTATGTTTTGACCTTATACTAATAATATAGGAGAAGAGTAAAGATTGATGCTATGCTTGATGACACTAGCTTGTGATAATTCTTGTACCATTTTTTTATTTTATTCTTCTGTAGAAATGGATATTGGTAAGGGTGAATGTTTAGAGGTAAATTACCAAGAATAAATTGAATCACATGATCTTTGGTCCATTATAGGGACAACCCTTTAGGTTCCTCAAAAATAATTGCATGTTTTAATAAGAGTTATGGTAAATCAAATGAGTGGTTGAATTTAGAGGATTCATTGAACTGGATGGTGAAAATTTGGGAAACAATCCCAAAAGATCTTTATTTTAGCAACTTCTCCATGTGGTGAGAGATTAGGATACTTGTATAACCTTGTGTGAGACATCTAATGTCTATTTCTAGTACTCATTAGTGAATTTCAGCCATATATCTTAAAATTACCATAGGATAAGCCCTTGTGTCCAAAACCACTATGCTCCTAAAACACCTCTTAAAGGTAGAAAAAACACATTTCATTACAAATTATAGTCCCCTATTGAACTATGAACATTATGAAAATTTCCCTCACAAGGTAAGGTTCCTCTAGTCATGATTATGAATTTAAAACTTGAATAAGGATAAAAATAACAATCAACATGTCTGGCTAGACAAGGATCAATGATGTTATGTGTACTACCATAATCAATGAGAATAGTGAGGGGGTGTTTCTTTAAATACACCAATACTCTCATAGTATTAGGAGTGGTTAACTTATTGAAGTCTTACACAAAAATTTTGAGATGTTCATTATACAGGTTCCAAGATGATAAAAATGGTATAATTTTCACGAAGGTGAAAAAAATGTTTTTGGGGCTACATGTGAAATAATTTTATATGGAATTTATTTTCTAAAAAACTGAAATACCCATTAAAATGATCATCTTGAAGAGAAAATCATAACTGTGTATTTTCGCTATGGGAAAATTTTGTACTTTTTTGGCTTTTGTAATGGCTAACTATTGCAACAAGTTTAATCAGACATTCTAAAACATTTTAACCCTCTTGGCTACTTTAATGAGTTTTGGTAACCATTCTATAACATTCTAACCCTTCTGGTGGTTGAAATTACTATGTTGTTATATTTATAATTGTATTAATGAAATAATAGTCCTTCAATTAGATGACAAATGATAGAATAAAAATTTAACTATATATAAGTAGAATATACATAAGATATATATTTTCAACTATGATTTAAACATACAAATTTGAATATTCAATAAATAAGTACAAAGGGATTGAGATAAAGTTATATTATTTATCGCACTTCCCTATTTACATAGGCATATTATCTCTATTGATGATGTGTAAAAGGGAATAGTTTTCTCATTTATGAAATTGACTATTGTCTATGTTCTTGTCAATATTGATTGTTAGCATAAGGGATTGATTCTTGATCTATACTTGTATCAGTAAATTTTGACCTAGTAGGTGTAAGATTATAATTTAATCTATGATGTTTTGCTTACATTAATAATTATATTTTATTCCTTATCAATCCCTTCAACACATGTGCATGCACCTAAAATATCAAACCCTAGTTTCTTACACAAATACTCATGATATTAAATGGGGGGAATAAAGTAAATGGGATTGAGTTAGCTTAACCTTAGTCAATCCCCATTGATCATCCAATATTTTCACTACAAATACATTTCTCCAAAGAGGGATAAAACTCAAATGTATTACTCCCACTAATGTTTATGTGTGTAATGGTGAATTCAAACTTAGTTTCTCTTTCTCCTACTTTACCCTTGGCACAAAAATGCAAAATGTAATTTTAATCTTAAATATTTTAGATGTATCTTTAATGATTCAGTATAATAAACATTTAATTTTTAATATCTCTTTTAATGTAAGAATGGTTGTCCCAAATGTCTCTTAGAAAATATGTATATATAAGAATATTTTTGAATTTTAATTAAAGACCTAGTGGCACTAAAATAGTATCAAAAAAAAATCAAAAGGACTAAAGCAATGACTATAAAAAAAGGGTACCCAAAGAAATAATTTAAATGATTAAGGGTCAAGATCAACTAAAATGGGTCAAGATTGATGGTTGATATTGACAATAATGGTCAAAACTAACCTTGGATAAGAACAACTTTAAAATGATAAAATGGGGTTAGTTATATATGTTTTTAAAGCATTAACCAAATGACGTAGATGGTAAAATGGCACCACAAAGTCTTAGAAAATCAACTAAATATAGAAAACACAAAAGACATGTACCACTAAGTACTTAATTCTTAGCTAGAGACCCATATAAACAAAGTCGCTAAAAGAAATTGTAAGACAAGGCTCATGCTAGATTTGGGTGTATACATTCCTCCCTTTAATGTACCATTTTAATAGAACTACAATACTGGATAAGAGGGAAAAGCATAATGCAAACTTGCATAGATGATTTCATTGTGGACTTTTCATTCCTCATAATGATCCATAGTATTCTTACAAAAATAAGATGTATGTAATTATATAGATTACCATCCAAATGAAATATAAGGTATATTCATAAATTATATTTTAAAAAGTAATATTAAATAAATAACTACACTTGTATGCATATCATGTGACACTACTCATGGAGTATGTGCTTGCCATGAAGAAATAGAAATGTTGAGGGTCAAAGATTAATGAAATCACCATGGAGAAAAGGATGAAAATTGTAGCATCTATTCATTTCCTACCCAAGGAAATGGATAATATTTCAAGTTTTAAATGTGATAAGTAGAAACATAGAGAGAAATAAAACCTCAAATATGCTTACTCAAGTAACCATGTTTTTGGAGAGATTAGTTATTCTATCAAATCATGGTGAATAGAGGGTGATCAAGCCCCAATTTGAAGTGAAAATGTAGGTAAAAAAACCTCATTGAGGGATATATAACCTCAATTAGAGATATTGGTCTCTGTAACCCCAATATGTAAATGGATTGGAATCCATAATGGATTTGTAGGATATAATGTTGAAGGGTATTGAACGTCCAATATCCACTGTGCACTTAACTAAACTAACTACTAGAGATGGCCTATAGATTTAATTTTCACTTCATTACTTAGTTATTGTATTCATGATCAAAATATAATGGATAACATCAATGCCCCTATGATAGCCTCAAATAAAAAGTAGTAATGGAAGTGTGGCATGAATATGTATGATAACCCAAACATTTGAAATATTATAATGTGTGCATAAATTTATGTCATGCCCCTTAAATCTGAACTAGTATAATGTGTGCATGAATTTGTATCATGCCCCCTAAATCACTATCACTTATATGGCATGCTATTGATTCATTATATGAGTTGTCTTTTTCCAATATTATTTACTATGCTTATTGCATAGTTGATTCAATTTTATATATATATATATATATATATATATATATATATATATATATATATATATATATATATATATATATATATATAGTTTCATATTACAAATTGAGATTTGATTTAACAACATACCTAGCTAATGAGCTAGTGTGTATCAAAATTACACATTTTCCTAGAAAATGAAAATATTTTAGTTTTTGTGTAAATTTTTGCTTTGAAATTTTTTTAAATCCAAATTTTAGAGTTGATGACCTTGAATTTTTAGTTTAATATTTTAAGGGTTTTGACGATATTGGCCTAAATAGTGAGGATAATGTCCTAAACGAGATGATAGTGTCTAAAATTACTAACCTTTTGGGTTGGATTCATCCTTTTGACATTTAATTATTGTTTTTAATATTAAATGAGCTAATGTGTATCAAAATTACACATTTTCCTAGAAAATGAAAATATTTTAGTTTTTGTATAAATTTTTTCTTTGGAATTTATTTAAATCCAAATTTTAGAGTTGATGACCCTGAATTTTTAGTTTAATATTTTAAGGGTTTTGATGATATTGGCCTGAATAGTGAGGATAATGTCCTAAACGAGATGATAGTGTCTAAAATTACTAACCTTTTGGGTTAGATTCATCCTTTTGACATTTAATTATTGTTTTCAATATTATGTGTACTTTTCATTTATTTTTATTGATATTATTTTTCTCGTGTGTCTTATTTTGTATCACACTTTGCATGTGCAAGAGTTTTGATGTGGATGAAACATGACTACATTTTTAGATCTTGGTTTAGATGATGTAGATTGGTAGGTACTAGAGGAGGTTGGTTTGACATGTGTTGGATGACTATTCCAAGTTACTTATAACATGTAATTGATGATAACATTGGTCAGGAGATGGAATCTCAATACTAGTACTTTTTGGTTATCGACAAAAGATGTGACCATCACATTAAAGAATGTATCTCACATCCTAAAATTGCCTATTATTAGAGAGAGGGTTATTTCAATGGAGATATGGGGTTAATCATTTATGTGGTGAGACCATATGAATAAGATGGGTTGATGAAAATGCATAAATTAGGGTGGTATTGTGTTGTTTGATTAGATTGGGCGATCATGATTTTTACAATTATATAATATCATAGATTGTGTGATTTCATTATCTATAGCAGTGGATGGAGGAGTCATTATGATCTCCTATCACATGCATGATATTATCTATTCCACTAAGGAGATCAATTATATGTATTATTGGGGGTGTAACATGCTAACCCACTTATGTCACGCCTTAAAAATAAACATGATTGAAAACACATAAAAACAAACCAATTCTCTTTTGAGAATGTGCAAAGCATATTATACTCACATGCACTACCAACAGTTGGGAAAATACATGGAACCAAACATGTAATGTGATGTAACAAGAACACATGCATAAATGGTACAAATTACCATGTACACATATGGCCTCATTGTATCTTAGTAACCATGTTAGCTCACTCAGTCAAATCATCATATAGGCTCTCAAAAATCTTAACACTCTAAGCAAACCTAGTGGGTCTTATGTCTCCAAGCCCTAAAAAAATGCTTGACTAAGGTGAGGTGGGTTTGAGCAACCATTGGCTATTTTTTTTTAAAAATCTAAATCTCTGTGATGCTTAAAAACATCTTCATGTGATTTCATCTAATGACAAGGCTCGTTGCACACTTCAGTCATAATTAAAGTATATTTTGGACTTAATTCAAAGTAATGTAAAGTTATCAAACAAAAATCATGTAGTCCCCATACAACCTCCAAAAGGGTCTTAAATATATAAATTAAGCCCCATGAGGATGGAACAACCCATCTCCACTGTCTAATCTATTCAATTCTGACTATCAGATTAGGACATGGTGTAAAAACCATAAGAATCGTTATGGGGTCCTTTAAAGGTTTCCAAGGCCTCATTTTTAGGTCTAACTCAGATTTGGCAAATGGGGAGGAAGTGTTGGATAATGAATTATCCATAGTCATCCATCTACACCTTCCTCACCCCTTGATGGATACCATTAATGGGTTTTCTAATCTTTTAGAATAATTATAATTATTTCATTTACAAATTTTTGACATGATAAAATGTGTGTGGGTTCCTTTTATAGATACCCAAATCAATGGAAAATCTCTAGGTGTCTCAATTTCCCATGATGGAAATAAATTGATTTCAGATATTCAATCTCCAATAAGGCCATTAATGGACACCAAACTAGGTTTAGAATAAACAATATTTTCAAAACTTATTTAAAGTTAAAAGTCTTGTTTGTACAATAGAGGATAGAAATTTAAATGAGGACACTTTTAGGGTCAATAGAAATCTAAAGTACATATAATTGAGAATGAGGTGATATCTAAAAAAATATGTCTTATAGGGCCTTAAAAATTATTTCATGTAGAAGAACATGAAAAATTGATGGGGTCTCCTTTTGGGTTCTCCACCTCTAGGCCTTCAAGTAGCTATAATTGGCTTTGTGAAATAGGTATAATTGTTTGAAATAGTTCTGGTTTTCAATTATTTTTGCATAGGCATAGACTTTATTAAATTATAACTATTAATAAAATATTAAATAGTAATTAATAAAATATGTTATGTATATAGCCACTTGGTGGTTAAGCTTAATAGTGGTCAACAATGTTGACCACCTAACTTTTTATAAAGACTGCAATGGGAGGCTTAAAGACACACAATCTCCCAAATGCATGCCCCATAATTGTATCAGCCAACTACCTAGACTATGCTCTATCCCTTTATAGGATATAACTCTATCTTTGTGGTCGCCTGGGTGACTATCATCTGAACAATTATCTACCCTAAAAAATAGGGAAAATACCCTTCCAAAGAGCCTGCCAATATTTAAAACTACCCTATAGGTATTTAAACTTTGAAAATTTACTGAAAACAAACTGAAGGACCAAAAAATATGAAACGAAAGAAAAAAATTCAAAAATCCTAAATTTTTCACTAAAACTATTTCAATTTCTATAATACATAGATTTATGTGCAAAAAGCTACGCAAAGTTTAGACAAGATTACAAGGGATTTAAGGCCGTTTTCAAAGGTTTCACTGAAAAAATCTTATAATTTATTAGGTAGCTCATAAAATTATACCTTAAATTTTAATAATTTTAAAAAATATCATACTTCATTTCAAAATCAAATTTGGGAAGATTTTGGGAATATTTAATAAATTTAAAGTTACCCAATAATTATAATTTCCAATGAACCTCTTTAGGTTATATCTAGGAACAATACAATGGAAGCATGTAAATCTAACCTTTTAAATTTATTTGCAAAGCTGAATATATATAGTGGAATAATGATTATGATAATTAAATTTCATCAATATTTACACATTAAAATTTGTAACAACCCCAATGGATTTTATTGAAATATTACAATAATTTAAAAAAAAAATTAAATACACATATTCAACATATATATTTCACCATGAGAAATCCTATCTAGTGATCTTTAACTAACTGTATTAATTTAGTTAACCATTAAATTTATAGATAATACATTTAGCTAAGGATCACCATGTATAGATATAAAAATCATTAACAAATTGAATAACCATAATTAGTCCATTTCAACATAAACAATATAGTACAAGTTCATCCACAGCTAATATAATATTAAAGACTCTACTATATAAATTACATGCATAAAAATTATATTTTTGTTAATACATAAAATATCTAAAATTATAATACATGATACAAGGCTCCTCTGATCAGAGTCTCCATGACATAAGAGTTTCCATGACTCAAGTATCAATATGTAATCTCAAGTGTAGTCTCAAGTATAGTACTTTAGATGAGAGGGAGAGGATCATTTGAGTGATTTTTCACACCAAAAATAGACCATAGGTCCCCCTAAATATCTCCAAAACAAAGGTATGGACCTCCCTTCATAGATGGGTAGATAATGATAGTGTGGCAATCCAAATTAACAAATTAGAACCCATGTATTGAAGATATCCAATACATAATGTGTACCATAAGAAAATTACTTCTAATATGATATCACACAAATATGAAAACTATATTAACATATGAAATGAAAATATTTATCAAACATTACTTGGATCAAAGTTTTCAATAATAAATGATCTCTAAGATCAATCAAATTCATACACACCACTTGATCAGATTACCCGTTATCTTGTATTGATGGCATTAATTAAGCTAGTGGAATCCGTCCACTGCTTAATTAGGGTCATGAATAAAAATTTGATAAAATAAATAATAATATTAAAAAACAAAAGACTTATTCTTAATATTTCATTTAGCTAATCAAAATACACTAAATATAGAAATATTAAAAACATTCATTTAGTCTATCAAATGAAGGGAATGAAATCCAAGCACCTAATTTATTATAAATAATAAATAGAATACAAAAAAGGTCCTCAATATAACACACCATTCAGGTAATAAATATTTATATGGCCAATTACTTTATCCATTAAACAACTTATAATATTATTTCTCTATGAAATAATAATATAACCCTGGCTAATAAATTATTCATATTCTGGATATAACAATAACTAGTCCATACATCTAATTATGTTCCATATTTAATCCCATAAATATAATGAATGCTTTATATTTAAACATTCTAATGATTTTATAGTCACCAATAAAATCAAACATCCATTATTTGTTCTTATAACAATTATAATACAGTTGAATATAATATGTGTGTATGTGTGTGTGTGTGTGTGTGGGTAAGCGCACAAAGTTGGGGGAAACTTCTATAAACATTTTTGGTAATGAGATCACATTATTAAATAACATGATCACGTTATTTAATTAATGTTATTTATTTATTTAAATTATGGTTCATTAATTATCAAGTCATAATACGATCACATTATTTAAAACAATAACATGATCACATTATTATTATTTTTAATAACACAATCATATTAATAATGTGATTGCATTACCTATACAATCTAAAAAATGAAACCTGAATGCAAAATTCCTCATTTTACATTTGAGTTTCCTTTGTTAACCTCACATTCTACAATTGTGTTTTGGGTGAGAGACTAAACCTTGTTAGAATTCATCCCAAAAAGCCGATAATCAATGATGTCTCCATATAGAAGAGGTAAGTGCTAAAAATATACACTTGTTAACCCTAAATTTTAGTAATTTTCATTGTTTAACCCTAATTTTTAATAATTTTAGTAAATTTTAGTGGTAATTTGTTTGTTTTGAATAGTTTCCTAACCCTCCACAAAATCCTCTTGTTCTTCCTCCTATCCCTCCACCTAACCCTCCTACAGTTCCCCAAAATCTTCTAGGCAATCAAGAGAGTCTAGTTGACAACATTATGAGAAATAAAATTTAAATTGAAGAATTAATTGGGAGAATGAGGGATCCCACTTCCACCAACACCCACTGTAATATCTAGCCAATTCCATAGAGACATTATTAGGTTAAATTGACTCTATAGCAAGTAAAATTGATAGATGGGTTTCATCTCGAGATAGTTGTAGGACTTATTATGTTGAAAAATTATCATCACTTAAGGTTAAGAACAAAGAAATATCAAAATTCTCCATTTGCGACTTATTCATTAACCTAACCACCAATGCACCATTTCCAGTAACTACTAAATGTTTTCCAATCCATCACTGCCAACATAATTTAATAACAACTAATTTTTGGGACCGATGGTGGATGGTGTTTGATTATTCACCATGTAATAACCACAAATTCCCATTATATTTTTTGAGGAAACTCTATTGTGATTTTGTCCTCAATGATATTCTAAACTATTTTGATTATAGAGAGTTTTAGGGCTAAGGGAAAGGCTCTACATAGGATCAACTAGGTGCACGTCATGTACCTAATTAACCTATAAGGATACATATCCCAAATCCACTTGATCCCAATATCCCCTCTACAATCTATTAGGTCATGGATATTAACACTCTCTATGTTCTTAGTTTGCTCGCTGATACACTCGTTCAAAATATGAGTAGGCTCTCATAGATCGATGCTAGATATACACCACCTATTGTGCATACCCAACCCACCCTTGTAGTTATTGTAGAGATATGTGCACTAGACCTTTTGATGATGATGGCACTAGTGATTTAGAGGCTTGGATAATATTATTATGAGTGATGAGTTTTTATCATGCACATTTTTTGTGCAGACATCAACCACTACACATATTCAAGTATATTTTATATAAATGTCATGTTAAATTTAAGTTATATTTGCAAATCTAAAAATTAGCTAACAATTAATTTAAAGAGAAATTAAATAATATGTATGTCATTTTTTATGTCTTGGGAGGTGATGGTGTTTTCATTATCATAATCAACATTTTCAACCTTTGATTTGATGTAGCCATAATTTACATTTTCTAATCCAGCTACTGGCCCATCCACTACTACATCTGTCTTTGTTAGGATGAAACCTTTTACTTATAGAAAGGTAAAATTTTGAGTTAATCTTATGATCTATGTAAATTTAGCCTATGTATATTTGCCTTGTAAGTTTAGGTTAATTTATCTATCAAGGATCTTTATGCATAGGTTCTAACAAGCTTCCCTAATATGGATGGAAACACACACTTACCTCTGCCAAATACCCAACTCTGATCTTTTCTTGTCCTTTCTCTTTTGTCTTCAACCTCTTTATCTATTTGATAACTTTACATTTACTAGGTCTTTCTTATTCACTCTTACCTACTCAATGGCTCTTAAGGCTCCTTCTTTGCTTAAAGTCAATTTACTAATCAACTACCTCTACAATATTTCCTTTTAAAATCAACCTCCCCAGTCTATACTCTATTTTCATGTTATTTCTCTTTATCCTTGCTCTATTATTTATAATCTTTTTATGTGTTTTCATAGATCTACATTCTACTTTGATTTTGTCCTTCCTCAATGTAGGCCCTTGGAACAATGGAGGAATAATTTAGGAAAATATATTCAAAATCAAAACTTGCTTTATTTTTGTACATGGTAAGCTTAAAAATATTACAAAAAAGGAGACATGGTTAAAAAATCAATTAATGAGTAAAACTACTCAGACAACAAAAAAACATTATTATATAAAAAAACTAATACAAAAGATAACTTTGGATCATGAAAAAAGAATCCAACAAACTCCCCCTTGATCCAAAGGGTTATAGCAGATGAATAAACTAGAGAAATGACTTTGAATTCATCAAAGGATCTCTATCACAACTATAAGTGGTGCATTGTACCTCTGGCATTGATCAAAAACTATGTTGCTCCATAAAGAAGCCTACCCCTATGAGTTGTGGCAAAAAATGGTTGATGAAAATAATCAAGGCCTACTCATATTTGGTGATCATCATACTTTACTATAGTAAAACACAATAAATCATGTCCAACTACATCAATCCACATACGGTCCCACATAGGAACCCATCCAAGTGATAAACCTGATAATCTATATGACACATCTCTCAAACATACAATAAATGTTAATGACCTTTACTCAACACTAAATTTTCTAGCAACCCCTATCAACTTGTATTATCACCAATGATTGATCAAAGATCAATAAATTCAATATCTTCTCCCCATATTAGATGAGAGATGAGAAGCTATACACTAAGATAATTAAAATCAACTAACATTTCCTACTCCATGTCATGAAAAGCAAATGAAAGAAATCAAAAACTAGAAAAAAATGAAAGAAGAAAACTACTACTATCGAAATTGCCATTCAAACATGATCCTAAACTCTGAGTGAATAGACAACTAGAGAAGGGAATAGTCCTCTAGCCTTCAACCGATCCTCCAACATCTAGTCACTAATCACTCAAAATATGTTGTTAGGTCCATCATAATGATAGACCTCAGCCATAAGGGACATCTCCTGATCAGATGAAGTGTTAGAATATCTTTAAAAACTAGAGTAACCAGAAGATATAACACTAGAATGACCCACATAATTTGATTTAGACTTATTTTTACATAGAGATCAAGGTCATCAAGAAGGAAATAAATCTTCAAGATGTCTAATACCACCACATTTGAAACATCTAGGTTCTTTATTGTGTCTGTAAGATCTATAAGAGCTTGAATCACTAGAAGAACTATGAGAAGAGTGCTTGTGGTGATGTCTATGTTTGAAATACCCTAGAGAGTATCTATTTGAATGCTATGGATACCATATAGAATGGTGTGGAGAGTGCCATTAAGATTTTTTTTGAAACTATCATTGTACATGATTATGATTTCTATGATGGAACCTATTTTTTGTATAGTGAGCCTCTTTAATACGCATAATTTTCTTTCTTGCAAACTATCTTTCATGTTGAATTAATGACTCATAAATAGAGTCAAATGTGGCACCATTAAGCTTATCACTAAGCTACAACATTTAAAAAAAATTATATATGTGGAATTAAGCCCATTCAATGTGATAGAAATCAACATGTAATCATCAATTTTGCCCCTTGTAGTATAATACTTTTGTTTTAGAGTTTTCATGCATAAAATATATTCAAAGACATCTTCATCATCTGTCAGTTTATTGTTCAAAATTTGCATAGTAAGGTCAATATTTTTGTATGTAGGTTATTTTTCATATAAATATATTAATGTTTTCCATTCTTTCTATGCCCCATATTTAACAGCTTCAATGTGAATAATCATTTGTGCAGTGTCAAATGATTTTAGTAGTGTGAGGGCATGTTTATCATGGTTTTGGTATTCAAACAAATTTGTAGGTTCAATGGGTGGTGTGGTTTTTTTCTCTTTTATTTCCCAAAAATCATAAAAAACAAGTGTATTTTCCATGTTCATGGTCTGTTCTTTGAAGTTTTAGGTGACAGTTTTCTATTTTCAGATATGAGACTAATAATTTTAACCATGATACTAAAAGAACAATCAAAATAAGAAAAGGGAATACTATTTTGAGGTTTTGTCTTTACCTTCAAAACTATCTTCTAATTTACAAATAATCTTGGAACTTGACAAAAATATTACTCCTTATAACTCCTATTACACCCTTATATCACCATTTTCATTGAAAATCTTGTTATATCCTTATAACTCCTTTATACCAAAAATAAGATCAAAATACTAAATTTGATCAAATTAGTAATTTGTTAAAAAATACCTTTGAAGGATTTTTAACCCTAGACCTTTCTTTGTTATAAGCGACTCACAAAATATTTCTATCTAACTTGCCTTCAACAAATTTGATTTTTTAATCAGCAACAAATGTTAATTGACCTTGTTTTTGGATGAAAAAATGAAATATATGGTAAAATATGTTAAAAAATAATAATTAATTTGTTTAATTCACCTTTGTCATTCACTGGGCCCACCAATTTAGGTTTTAAAAAGTATTTTAAATATCTTATTTCATATCGACACTCTTTTCCTTTATCATTTCATTATTTTGTGTTTTTACACAAGAGGCAATAATCTCAAGAGCATAGTCCTAACTAGATTTGAGTGAATACTCTCACCGAGGGTTTTGACAAGTCAAATAAGGACTTTATCTTTCATTTAAAGTAAGTAGATTCACAAATAGCCACCTTATAATGCCTGGTCAACTATTTTTTTTTATAGAAGGTTCATGATCGGCTATAAAAATGGCTACCTCACTGCCAATGTCAAGACACAGGAATGAGTATGATAGATAAGTCAATACTTTATTTCTAGAAGGTTGTCATTGGAGTCAAGTAGCATGGATAAAATCAACTCAACCTCTGTACTATGGTCTTGCAAAAGTGTTTGAATATCATCACTTATTTATATATGTAATAGATCATTTCTTCTTGAAATTTATTTTTTTTTGATGAGAATGTATGTTGTGTGTCTTAGGTAGAGCCATATAAGACTTAGAAGTTACCTTTCCTCTTGCTAGAAAATGGTGAATGGAAAATTGCAAATGGAACAAGATGCCTTAATCCTAATTCTTGATGAATTAATGAAATGGAATAGAGTCATAATTCATTATTGATAACCATATTTTCACTTGAATATGGGCATTGAGCACTAAATATTAATTAGACCATACAACCATAATTCATTCTTGTAGATATTCTTTATTTCAATCCATTTGAAATGTAGTACAGATCTTCTCTCCAAAAAAAATTTCTCATGGCTCTAATACCATGGTAAGCCCTTGGAAAATGGAGGAATAATTTAGGAAAATATATTCAAAATCAAAACTTTCTTTATTTTTGTACATAGTAAGCTTAAAAGGCTTACAAAAAATGAGAGTTGGTTAAAAAACCAACTAATGGGTAAAACTACCTAGACAACAAAAAACATTATTACATAAAAATAAACTAATAAAAAAGATAAATTTGCATCATGAAAAAATAATCCAACACTCAATACTCATAATACCATATACCTACTCAATTACATCTCATTTCATGCATCCAACCTTTCCATACAACCCCCAAGCTTCAACTCTTCTTTCCTCTTTAACACCTTCTTTCTACTATCCCTTTTTTGAATCAAACCTCCTTGTTCTAAGTAAAATACAAAGCTCCCAACCAAATCAAACCCACATGCAGATACCCCTTTACATCACATAGCTCCACACAAACTTTCATAATTTAACTCTCTTTGGAGAACACCTAACTCAACACCCCTCGGGACTAATTAAGTTTCCTAGGCCTAATTGAAGGATATTGCCTATCAAACTATACCACACATACTCAAATAAAATTTAAACCTTCAAAATCCTCATCCTCCTAAATAAATACACCTATCCATAAATTTTAATGACTTTTCATTAGTTAAATCACTTGTTATCTCATTTTCCAGTTTCAAACCCTAACTTGTGGTGTCTCAATCTTGCACCTATCTAAGAGGATAATAAATGTAATATAATGACCTTTTAAAACTTATAAAATCTTCTAAGGCTTGAAATGGATTTGACCTTATTGCATGCATCTTATTAAACTATTACTTTTTATTTCTCAATACTAAATCACTCCCAACATGTAGTTTTACAGAATTTTATACCCATGTAACATGACTATGTAAATAAATAGGACAAAATAAACCCTTAAGACCATTTTAAATTCATTTGAGATAAATTAAAAGAATCAAAAACATGTAAAAACAATATCCCACAACATTCACAATACTTTAAATCCTCAACTCTATTTTTAAAAACTCTATATGGTCTTTCTTTATGACTATGCAAACTCAGAATTATTACTAATTGGGTTGTATATAGTCTTCCCATGTATTTTGGATTTTATCAATAGTATTAAGAATTTAAATGTGTTTAAATTCATTTAATAGAAATCCTCTATTCCTTACTCATATTTCAATTATTTATAAAGACACTTTAAACTATCTATGCTCTCTTCTTTCTGACTGTGCCTGAAGATAGAGTATGGAAACTTGGGTTTCACCACTTTGAACCTATAAACTACTAACTTGAAGCTTATCTGACTATAGATATGAGCACTACAGGATTTATAATAAACCATGACACTTATTTACATTTTAATCTATGTAAATAAGATTTATAAGTAAGAACATATTTCTTGATATGTCTCTTATTCCTTTTCTCTTCCTAATTCTACCTTCTCAAAGTGATACTATTCTTTACACCTCCTAATCTTCCACTCGCACTTCTTACATGTATTACAATTTTTATATTACCTCCAAAATGAAAACTACTTACTATTCTTGGCCATTGCACATTTCATGGTAGTTACACTTACATGATTATTGTTTTACATTGTATTTTCAAAATATGCACGTTGAAATCTATTGCCATATATATCTTGGTTTACATTGAGAAAAACTTGAGATATATATCTTTGATAATTTATATAAAAATAAGTGATACCTTGTTTACATAAACAATTGATGGCTCAAGTAGACACTCCTCCATCACTGTGAGCTGAGATAGACATAGCCATTACTTCTATAATGTCACTTACACATGCATTGATAGAGGTATTTATTAACTTGTAATTTTGAATTGTAAAAATAGACTTATTTTAATACTTTTACTACATACTTGGGTTGAATATAACTTATGTGAATGTATTATGTATGAAGGGTTGTCCTATGGCATTTGATAGTCCTAGTTAGATGATTAGTAAGGCAACTTCTCATATTGATTTTATATTTTAGATGCCTATTAAAATATCTGAGCCTACCACTAACTTGTTTGAGAATCAATTATAGATTGAGTAGGACCATGATCTTGTAGTAAGTGCATGTTTAAATTATTTTTTATTATAGTTTAAAACTAATTTCTTAATAATTGGTTGAATGTATTTTATGTTAATTTTGTAATAATACTTGTATTTGAATAGGTTCAGTTGCAAGCGAGCTATGAGCGTAGGACCTATAGTCAGACCTTGGAGCAATCCAAGGCATTAGATGGGTCTCCATCTACTATTATGGCATCCCATAGAGAGTTTTATTTTAATAATGAAAAGATATGGAATCTATTTGATGAATAGGATGTCTTACATGAGATGTGATTTTTTGTATGCCTATATGGCAATTTATGCATTTTTGGCATTGTATATGTGTATATGACATTCACCCAACATTCGATACTATGTTGGTAGATGTAAATTTTTGTATGCCTATCATGACAATCCATGTATTATTGACATTGTACACATGTACATATATTGTATGCCTATCATGGCAATCTATCTAATTTATATACAGTTTTAATTTAAAATTATATTGTATAGTGTTTTTTTGATATTCCAAATTATTATCTATCAGATCTCATATTTAATGTGGTACACAAATGAGGATTAAAAATTGTTCTTTTCAATGTTATAAATCTCGGATCTCTCATATTTTTTTAAATTAAAGTTTTTATTTGATTGTGTGTAGTGAAAATGACTAATGACACTCTTATCTATTTTTCATTTATCATCACCCATTTACAAATTTTAAATTGGTCATTAACACAATTTTATTTCACTTAATACTAATCCCCAATGATTTTCAAACTTGTATAATTTAAAGACATAAAATCATTCATAAATCACTACAAATTTCTCACTCAGATAACTATACCTATAAGTTACCTGATCTTTCACCTTCACCTAGATCTAATGCCTTTTTGACTAGATTTTATTGAAACTAGACCAACTACTTATATGCATTCTATGATTCTTGTTCCTTTATATTTTCCCTTACCTCTCGAGGAATCTCTATCAATACCTCTTCTACACTTGACTCTTTTGGTGACCATGTACATGGTCTACTTATTCATCTTTGTAGCTTTATCTATGATAAAATTTTAAGATGAAATTATACCTAACCTTGACTATAATCTCTTTAATCTCATAAAATGCAACCTTATTTACTTGAAACAAAATATTCACTTTTGAAATAATGGTCCATCTTTGGCCAAAACCCTTTATCATCCCCTAATACCACCTAATGCATAATTTACTATTATATATTTAATAAGGAAGTGAAATTCATATTAATATGAATTAATATCATGAGTAATTACAACCTCACTTATCCACTGTTATTCTCAACTCGATTTAATATCAACTCTCAAACAATCTTCTTTTAAACTAGTCAATTGCTCATTAGGTCTGCTCTTAACTAGTCACCAATCTCTCAAATCTACTCTCCTTCTTTTGAAAAAAATTCATTAAGACACTTTGTATAGGTCCTGGGAAAACTCAATGATTTATTTAGGTTTCAAAACTTACAATAAATCAACCAAATTTAGGTATCTAAGAGATTGAGCTCCCATTATCAAATTAATATTTTAAGTTTCTAGGTCTCTAGACCTAGTTGTTGCTCTAATAGGTTAATTTATCAAAATAAAGTTTTTAGCTATAAAAAAATATATTTATAGTATTATTTTATCAATTTTAACATTTTTTAACCCTTACCCAATTTTATATAACTCAAATCAACCAAAAACTCATCTTACCTTATGCACAACTTTCTAAAAAATGGTCTTCTATAGGTGTACACAAAAATAGTCCTATGTACCTACAATTACAAACCTCTTGTCAACCTAATGATAATTTGACTAAGTTATAAGATCCATTCCCAATATTTTCACAAATTTTCAAACATTATTGTTCAATTTTTTGAGTTTTAGAGATTTTTACTCATGAAACCCTTACTTCGGAATTACTCATAATTTTTATAGGCATAGAGATTGGTAGATCTATTATTCTGATTCTTCCTAAACAAAAAATGACACTTCCAACAAATCCATGGAGGTGTATAACATATAGTAATAGGTTTTTTTCCTCCCATTAAGCTTTATTGACAAACCCACCACCCATTCTGGCCTCAAGAACGCCCTTCCCAAAATGAGAAACATATAAATTTTTAGCCTAAGTTCAAACACGCATAAAATAAAAATTGTAAGTCATTTACAAAAACTATAAGATCCCTCCTATACCTATTTAATCCATCTAATCTATCCCTAGATCATTCAGGTGGAACCTTATAGAGTAATCCAATGGACAAGTTGCAGTGATGGATCCAAAAATGTAACTTTTTGGCATTGAACAAGAAACTTCTTGAGATCTAACTGCCATTTCTTCCTCTAAGACCTCCACCTGAGAATATATTACTTTGATAAAATATATATAGTAAAATTCCATTTTATCACACTACCATGAAGTTCAAATTGACTTGAAAGTGCATTTTCACTACCATTCTGGAGCACAAAAACACTAACAACAAATATTGTCAAAGTTTAAGTTGTGGTTGTATAAATGTGGTTTTAATGCTTCTTGACTAAAAAATAAAAATAAAAACATGTTTTAAGGGTCTTATAATTTATATAAATAGGTTATTGACCTCCCATCATGCTTGATTGATAAACCCACCACTTATTTCGGCCTCAAGAATGGTTTTCTCAATACAAGAAAAATACAATGTTTTAGCCTAAGTTCAAACACATGTAAAACAAAATTTATAATTCATTTATATGAAACATTATATCCTTACCATACCTATTTAAGCCCTCTAGTCACACCCCAAATCACTTAGGTGTAACCTTTTAGAGCAATCCTTTGGACAAGTTATAGTGATGGGTCTAAAAATGCATTTTTTTGGCATTAAACAAACAACTTCTTGAGCTCCAACTGCCATTTCTACCTCTAAGACCTCCAACTTTGAATATATCACTTATATCACATCTAGATAGGCAAATTACATGTTATCACACTTCCATGATGTTCAAATCCACCCAAAAGTGCATTTTCACTACTGTTCTAAAGCACAAAAACACTAATAATAAATATTGTCAAAGTTTAAGTTCTGGTTACAAAACTATTGTTATGATGTTTCCTGACCAAAAAATGACACTAAAAACACATCTTATGGGTGGATAATGTCTATTACTAGGTTCTTGGTCTCCCATCAGGCTTGATCGACAAACCCACCACCCATTTTGGCCTCAAGAACACTGTTCCTAATACAATAAAAATGCAATTTTTTAAGCCTAAGTTCAAACACACATAAAACAAAACCTGTAAGTCATTTCCATGAAATTTTAGATCCCTCCCATACCTATTTAATCTTTATAATTACACTCTAAATCACTTAGGTGGAACCTTTGATATCAATCTGTTTGACAAGTTGCAGTGAGGGGTCCAAAAATGCAATTTTTTATCATTGAACAAAAAACTTCTTGAGCTCCAAATACCATTTCTATCTTTAGGACATCCAATTGAGAATATATCACTTCAATCATGTCCAACCTAATATTCTCTTAGCTTCAATAATATATAATTCCCTACTAAAAATTCCAACCATGTGAAGTTGGAAGCTTATTTGGCACCACTAACCTACAAAAAATGTTAGTAAGTAATTAAAAATGAAATACATGTGTACTAACTAAAAAATAAAAACCATTTGGTAAAATTGATTACATTTACATTTAAAAATTCAACATACCTACATATTTCAATCCAATGAACCACCGGGATTTGTTCTAACTTTGATAGTATCAAGAATAACTTCATGGTCTGACTCCCAAACCTTTCATATTTTCCTATTTAATGGCTTCCATGATATTTTTATAATTGAATATTCATTGAAAGAATCAAATTTGAATAATTATATATCTCCTTGTGAATTTCAAACTCTTCAAACAACTATTGATATGAATATTTTATAGGATATTGTTGAAACCAAGTTCCAGTGACTACCACTAACCCATTGGGATAGTCAATGTTTTCTCCATATATAACTAGGGAAGTTAATTTTTTATTTATATCTAAACACCAATATAAGCATTAATTAGTGCTCTCTTCATTATCCTCATTTATAATAACTTTAAAAACATGCCCTGTATCACAAAAAACCATTTTTAACAATAATATGAAGATATATAATGAGAATAAATTGTACATAATAAAAAATATTCTACCTGGTTGCATTAGAATAGATACATGGTCAAAGTCATCTGATGATGTCATATTTGTAAGTTTCAATGCTATTATAACCTTATATGTCTTTATTGAATTAGAGGTTTGGAACTCCAATCATCCATCCACTCTTGTGACTCACACTCATTCCAAATAAAGTCCACACATGCAGAACAAAGACATGTCAAGTGTCTCATATGAATGGTCCAAGAACTTACATTTGAGCTATGAAATGAGTGGAGGTCACTTGAACCCATTAGAGTCATACAATCCTAATAGTTTACCAAGTGTTCTTCCTCCATTAACCAAAAATGTCAATGAACTGTAGAATTTTTTTAGCACCATGACACATATTCTCATTGCACCATTCAACAATAATTTTTGTATTTTTAAATGAACACCCTCTTCAAATTTAAACTCATACCTTGTAATAACTCTTTTTACACATGATCCAACATCGTCATGCTCCCCTTTTCCATGTCCAACCTCAGTGAAAATCAAAATGTGTTCTACACTAGTGCTAACATGCATCTTGCTCAATCAATAAAACATCCATGCATTTTTTAATTGTGATGTGGAATTATCTAACCAAATGTAATGTTTATTGAAAGTAATGTTTCTGTGACTCAACTATTTATATAACTTCTAAAAACAACCTTACACATACTTTGAATAATGTGATCGATCATCACTAATATAGAAATGGTATTCCTTTAATATTTTTCATTATTATTCTGTACTATCAAGTGTATGCATGAATGCTATATGAATAATATAGAAACTTATAATGAGTTGTAATATTGTGATTGAACTTCCATTTTGGGTTTGAATGTATAATTTTCAGCAAAGTCAACTATTAAGAAAATTGAACCAAGTAGAAATATATCCTTGCTTATATTGAAATGTTCATCCAACCATCTACCCCTATGTGTGTGTGCCTTGCATACTCATAAAAGAATTTCACCCTAAATTTGACAAAAAATTCAAAAACATGTATCTTTTTGTAACAAGCTCACACCTTTTAGATTCTTTTCTATCTTTTACTTGATAAGTCACTAATTTATATTTGTTTAAACCAACTAATTTCTATCTAATTACACTTTTAATCTCCTCATGGATACATTTTTTTTTAATTTTGGCAATCCACCATAAATACTACAAATATTATTTATCATAAAATAATTATCCATCCAATCTTTTGCAAAATATAGTTGGAATAAATTCCCTAGTTAATTTTGGTGGCAATTCAATGACATACTTATAAAAAACGTTGTTATTGTGCAAATTACAATGATTATGGAAAAAAAAATCATGGTGTATTGAAAAATCGACATGTTTCCTACAACAAGTGGTGCATGTATGATTTATTTTTACACAAAAAAGTTTGTCCATCTCAAAATATCTTTGACAAATATAAATTTGTGGATGATTTTCCAAAAAATTAGACTACAATTGTGTTTGATTCATATCCAATAATTTTTTTGGATGCAGTTCATGGTTATGAAAACCAACTCTTATTTTCACTATATCTCTTGCATTGGGTGCAACTCTTGTATTGTCTTTTCAAAATTGATCAAGTAACTCTTTGGGAATATCATATATAACTTTGTCTTTCATTGAATTCTACCAAATAATACCTATAGATCATTAGTATTAGGTTCACTAAGTATTTCATGTATTTTAATTGCTTTCATTAATGTTTTTCTATTTATATTAAGTATTCATCTTGTTTTTGAAACCATTCATTTTTCCATGTTTGGTCACTTACTGCACAAGTTGTAAGTATATGTCAGGAAACATTACAATCTTGGATTCATAATTTTAGGCCTACAGTATGATATGCATCATGTATATTTTCAATAATTTTATTATTTTTATCATCCATGTTAGATGTTCTTAGTCCTAATGTGTACATTATAGGTCTCATCTTAATCAATTTTATCAATGAAACAAATAATTGACATCTTTGAATATCATAATCCAAATTCTGAAAGAAAGTATCCCAAATTTGTTGAGTCAGTCTTCTTGAATGGTGATCAAATTTTTTGTTATGCATTGGTTATAATATATTTTCATAGACTTTAATTAAGTACTTATCTTTTCTATGCACAATTCTTGGAGGTGTTATTAATGGTGGAATTTATTGAGAGGATGTTTCATAATCATTATTAATTTCATTTTTTAGAGGGGGGATGACATTTTTTCATTGATTATTTCTTCATTATATGTTTTCATGAAATTTTATTGATGGTTAATTTCATCATTATTTATTTCCATCAAATTTTCTTCATTCATGGGGGGTGAATCATCATACATAGACTCATCATCAATAAAATCAAAAACTTGGAAATTTGAATGTAAACTTCTAACATTATCTAATTCATTATTTTCAATTTCATCATTATTAAATTCATTATGGTAAATTTCATCATTTTTAAAATCATTATTATCAACTGGCTCATTATCTATGGCATTTAGTTCATCAATATTAGGGTTTATACATTTTCTACCAAGAAGTTTTTACATTTGTATCTTGTTTTTCTATATTAAATATTATAATTCCTCTGGTGTTTTATTCTTCAACATATTTCTTTTCTTCGAATGTGATTTATTACCCATCAAGGAAATGATAAATTTTCAAAGGTGGGTCAAAAGTACATAGGTACTACAAGTCTCATAGAAATATGTAGAGAATGTTTATGGGGATAGAATTCTCAATTTGGATTAAAAATACATGTTTAAAATTAAGCTTAGTATATAATAATAATAATAATAATAATAATAATAATAATAATAATAATAATAATAATAATAATAATAATAATAATAATAATGTGATCAAATTATATAATGTGATCCCATTAAATAATGTGATTTCATTATTAAATAATGTGATTATGTTATTAAATAATGTGATCACGTTATTCTTGATACTAGGTTTTGCTTCAACATACATATTGAGAAGTGAGTTTTGTGTATATTAAGAATAATATGATTGTGTTATTCTTAATAATTGGTTGGGGTTAAACCATATATTAAGAAGAGAGTTTTGTCTACATTAAGAATAACCCAATCATGTTATTAAATAGCATGATCATGTTATTAAATAATGTGATCATTTTATACTTAATATAGATTAGGGATTAAGGCATTAGTGCATAGGGTTTAGGGATTACAATTTATGTTTTAGGGATTAGGGATTAGGGCATGTAGGGTGTAGGTTTAATGGTGTATATAATGTCTAATCACTCTATGCCATGTGAATTTAATTTTTACTACAAAGGATGCTAATTGGGATTAAATTGATTGGTAAATAGGGAAAGTTTATGTTTTACAATTTAGGGTATAGTGTTTAGGGTTTATTGTTTAGGGCTTAGGCTTAGGGTACATAGGGTCAATTTAAAAGATAATTCTTAGTCTAATTTTTGTTAATTTTGGCTAAAAATGATTAGTTTAGGGTTTAAAGAGTTTATATTTATGGTTTAGAGTTTAAGGATTAGGAACTTTTAGGATTAGAGCTTAGGGTATAGGTTTTATGGTATATAAGATACAATCATGAAGGCAATTGGGTAAAATTAGAGCTAATAAACTCCAAAATAACATTTTATAGTCATTCAATTAGGTTGAAGGGGCTTGAAATAGCCCCATTTTACTTCAGATGCATAGCTAGATTGGTATTCCAAAGGCTAAGTTTTGGACATAGGTTTAAAATATACATTTTATGACATCTCATGATAAAATAAGTTATATCATAAGGCTTGTATGTTTACAACATGTAGTGGGAATTAGGTGATAGGGATTATAAATTATTATTTTAGGAATTAAGGTTTAAGTTTAAGGACTTGTATATAATATCTAATCACTCTATGCCATGTGAACCTAATTCTTACTAAAAAGGATGTTAATTGGGACTAAATTGACTGGTAAATAGGGGAATTTTATGGTTTAAAATATAGGGTATAGTGTTTAGGGTCTATGGTTTAAGGCTTATGTTTTAATGTATAAATGGTTTAAGGTACATAGGGTCAATAGCAAAGATAATTGAGGATTATTTGGATCAATTGGACCCATTTGTGACTATATATGTGTTTTTGGGTTGTCATTATACCCCATGTTATCATTTATATTGAGTAAATTAGTCAAATGGGGCAATCAATCATGTGATTTAAGCCAAACTCAGCCCTATGAACTTAATTCTTAGTATAAATGATGTTAATTTGGGCTAAAATGATTGGTTTAATGTTTAAAGAGTTTATATTTATGGTTTAGAGTTTAGGGATTAAGAAATTTAAGGACTAAGGGTTAGGGTATAGTTTTTAGGGTATATAAGGTATAATCATGAAGGTGATTAGGGAAAATTTGATCTCCTTAAACCTATATCTGTGAGTAAAGAATGTGATTTTGAGCTCAATTAGCCCCCACATCATCATAGATTGAGCCAATGAAGTCAATTGTGGTTTAATGAGTGATGTTATTTTGACCAAGCTCATTCCTATGAAACTAATTCTTACTATATATAAAGTATGTTAATTGGGGCTAAATTTATTGGTTTAGGGTCTATAATTTAAAGGGTTTGGGGTTTAAGTCTGATGGCTTAGGGTTTAAGGTAAATGGTACAGGGTTTAGGGTTAAAGTTAAATGGTATAGGGTTTAGGGTTTAATATATCAGATATAACATCCAATAACTATGGTAATTAAAGAAAATTTGAGCTAATTATTCACTTATTTATGATAATTACCTTCATGTTTGCATTTATGATAAAAGTAGGGTCAGTTAAGCCACGTACATGTTACATATATGTTATACAATTGAATGAGACATAAGTTTTATTTAGGGGATCAATTTTTCCCAAATCATGCCCTAATTACATAAATTTACTAATTGGATCAATTCATGATAGAAACAAACTTTTAATTTTGCCCTAAATCATATCTTGCTCTTGAAGGGGTTCAAATTGGCCTCAAATGTCTCCTCAATTAAATGAATCAACTCTTTGGTTAATTATTTATTACATGACATTAGGTTTTATTTAAATCCAAATAACATCATTTATAATTTAAAATAGGTTCATGTGTCTCATTTTAACCCTAATTAGCACCACAATTTAACTAATTGACATTTGCATTCATTAGCTAATGACTTCAAGTTTATTGAGCTAAAAACCACATTCTATACATGTAAAACTTGCATATAAGTAAACAATGTTTCTTTGATTCAATTGATATAAAGAAATTGGAGTTTATAAACCCTTAAATCATATTTTATATTCATGCAATTAGGTTGAAGGGGATCAAAATAGCCCCAATTTACTATAGATGCACAACTAGATTGGTACTCCAAAGGCTAAGTTTTGGACAAAGGTTTAAAAAATGAATTTGATGACATCTCATGATAAAATCATTTATATCATAAGGCATGTATGTTTTCAACATGTAGTGCTAATTAGGGAATAGGAATTACAATTTATGTTTTATGGATTAGGGATTAGGGCATAGGGTTTAGGTTTAAGGACCTGTATATAATGTCTAATCACTCTATGCCATGTGAATCTAATTCTTAATACAAAGGATGTTAATTTAGACTAAATTTATTGGTAAATATGGAAATTTTATGGTTTACAATTTAGGGTATAGTGCTTAGGGTTTATGGTTTAGGTCTTAGGTTTTAATGTGTATATGGTCTAGGGTAAACATGGTCAATCACAAAGATAATTAAGGACAGTTTGAATCACTTGGACCCATTTGTTACTATAGATTATGTTTTTGAGTTGTCATTATACCCCATTTCATCATGAAAATTTATTTAATTAGTCAAATGGGGCAATCATTCATGTGATTTAGGCCAAACTGAGCCCTGTGAACTTAATTTTTAGTCTAAATGATGTTAATTTGGGCTAAAATGATTGGTTCAAGGTTTAAAGAGTGTATATTTATTGTTTAGAGTTTAGGTATTAGGGTATAGGTTTTAGGTATATAAGGTACAATCATGATGGTAATTGGGGCTAATTTGAGCTTTTTGAACCTAGATCTATGAGTAAAGAATGTGATATTGGTCTTAATTAACCCCCACATCATCACAAATTGAGATAATTAAGTCAATTTTGGTAATGAATGAAGTTGACCAAGTTCATCCCTATGAACCTAATTCTTACTATATATAAAGTATGTTAATTGGGGATAAATTTATTGGTTTAGGGTCTACAATTTAAAAGGCATGGGGTTTAGGGCTTATGGCTTAGGGTTTAGGGTAAATGCTATAGGTTTTAGGGTTTAAGTTAAATGGTACAAGGTTTACGATTTAAGATATTAGATATAGGGTCCAATTACTAAGGTAATTGAAGAAAATTTGAGCTTCTTATTCACCTATTTATGAAAGTTACCTTCATGTTTGTTTTTTTGATAAAAGTAGGGTTAGTTAAGCCATACATGTTTTAGACATGTTATACAAATTGATTGAGCCATAAATTTGGTTTTGGGGCTCAATTTGCCCAAATCATGCCCCTAATTTCATAATTTGACTAATTGGATCAATTCATGATAGAATCAAACTTAATTTTTCCCCAAATCATTTCTTGATATTGAAGGGGTTCAAATTTGCCTCAAATGCCTCTTAGTTAAATGAAACAACTATTTGGTTAATTATTTATGACATGACATTAGGGTTAACTTCACTCCAAATCATATTTAGTATAAAATTTAAAATACATTTTCATGTCTTGTTTTGACCCTAATTATCTACATAATTAAACTAATCGACATTTACATTCATTAGTTGATGACTTCAAGTTTATTTAGCTTAAAACCACATTTTATACATGTAGAAGTTACACACAAATAAATTATGTTTCTTTGCTTGAATTGAGATAATGAAATTGGAGATGATAAAACTCCAAGTCACATTTTATATTCATGAAATTAGTTGAAGGGGCTCGAAATAGCCCCAATTTACTTCAAATGCACAACTAGATTGGTACTCCAAAGGATAAGTTTTGTCCATAGGTTTAAAAAATACATTTTATGACATCTCGTGATAAAATAAGTTATATTGTAAAATTTATAATGATTTACACCTTAAAACAATGTAATTATAAGTGGTCAAGTCAATATTTTAAAATTCTTATAATTTTTTTGAAGTCTAATGTGGTACCATGACACCTTAATTCACTATCCAAGGTTAGGGACCTTTCCCGTATCACATGAAATAAAACCACTGTTAGGGATATCAATAACATGTAGGGTCATATAAAAAATTAGATTTAAAGAGAAAATTTAGGTTTTTGGGTGTTATGAATATATAATGTGATCGCATTATTAACACAATCACATTATTAACATGATCATGTTATTAAGTAACATGATCACGTTATTAAGTAATGAGATCATGCTATTAAGTAATGTGATCATGTTACTAATGTGGTTAATAATGTGATCATGTTACTAGCATGATCATGTTATCAATGTGATCATGATATTTGAAATTAAATTTAAATCCCATGCCTTTTAGCTTAGGAATGGCTTGGACCAGTCAATCTATAGCCGAGTCTGAGAGTTATGATAAAAACCAACAAAATTCAACTTTGATTACCAAATACACTATGAATTTCAACTTGAAAATTCAAAAAATTAATACCATCATGATGAGTACACTCTCCTCTTTCTAAAAATATGATTTTTATAATTTTTGGATTAATTTAAGGTTTCAAACCATGTTGATTTCTAACTATACATTTTTTAGGCCACTACATGCCATAAACATACATGTTCATGTAATTTTTATTTCATTGATCCAAGTGAAAAACAAGTTATATGGTCACAAACTAGACTTAATTCTACACACATTGAAAAAAAATGATTTTCATTTTTTTAGGTAGTTAGGTATGCCACACAGAT
Source organism: Torreya grandis (assembly GCA_037957365.1). NCBI lineage: Eukaryota > Viridiplantae > Streptophyta > Pinopsida > Cupressales > Taxaceae > Torreya > Torreya grandis. The sequence goes on from JARHVA010000880.1 coordinate 4,189,686, forward strand.
GGCTATCCATTTTTTTAAGATTTTCACTATCTATTTACTTGAAAACTTCATAAAATTAGTATTCATTTAACAATATAAAAAAACATAAGTCACAAACTATAATATCTTATCTAAATTTTCCCCAAAGGGGTTCAAAAGATATTAAATGCTGATAAAAAAAATCGTGCACCACATGACCATCTATTTACTATATTTTATTATAAAAAAGGAGTTCCTCTTAAAAAAATTTATGTTTGATATAGTTATACTTAACTATTTTTTTAAAAAATAGTGTTTTGGAAACTAGACTCGAAATTATACATTTCATGTTAGTACACCATGTTCAAATTTTGAGTGTAAATATCTCAAATTATCTACAGAAGTTTAGATTTTTGAAATTTAAGGAAAATCATGTCCATGGGTAGGAGACTTTTTGTCCCCAAATTTTATGCACTTACCCTAATGAATTCATATAATTATACTATACATACTTTGTTTATACATTACATTACTAATATGAAATCCACTTTATTTTTCCTTAGTGTGTATTGTATATGCAAAGTATATAGTTAATTTAAAATAAGGCCCCATAACCTTTAATTTAACTATGAAAATTCCATTTCCCATAATAAGTAGATGCATTGAGTTTTCTATAATTCAAACTCTTTTTTCATTTATCTTTCAACATATTCAAATCATTTTAATCAAAATAATAATTCATGTTTTTTGTAATCATAAAAGAAAATATAAATAAATACAGTCATGCTTATCCTATTCGGGTTCCACTCAGTCAAATAAAAACATCAATTCAACACCCAGTCGAATACCTTCTCAATTATCAACATAATTTTCTAGATTTGGTCAATTAAGTCAACTCAACACAAATTAAATAAATCAAATTTTTATTACAAATGAACCCATAGGAATGCATATATAGTCCCTATATAACTACACAAGGCCTATATACACAATTCACCTATACAGTCTTGTATATATATTATCAATGTTCATAACTTAACTCAGACATATATCATTATCAATTCATTAATATTTATATTTTTATAAAACCAAAAAGTATCCTACAGTAAAAATATTCGTCTACCCATACCCAAGAAATACCAAGTAATTACAAAAAATATCCTAAATCTGAAAATAATCTATTATGAGTAATTAGGAATCCATAACCGAGATTCAAAGTCCAACTAAGATTCAAATTCGGTCATATAGCAATATTATCCTTGAACTGCAATACACACAGTTTTATAAAATGACTTAATGAATTCCATATATATATATATATATATATATATATATATATATATATATAATCATATTTTATTTTGACAATTTCTCAAACACATATTTTGGTACACACACACACATATACAAAAATATATGTGAGTATATCATTTATATAGATCAAAATTAACTAAACACATACTAAAATATATATTCATGTGTGTGTGTGTGTGTGTGTGTGTGTGTGAGATTGAAAAACCTATATCTGTAACTCTAAATGAACAAATTATTTAATAGTTTGAATAAATCATGTAGACATAAACAATTAAGTCTATTTATCTAATACCCCATGAAGTATATAAACATGGTTCAACATAAACATCTCAACCAAACTATATATATACCGTATAGAGTAAAACTCTATTTTGAACAGTGAATTCAAATTACTAAGGATAGGATAATTTATAAAGCCTTTTAAAATCATGACCAAGACCTACTGTGTATCCCTAACCTTATCAAGTTAACCTGAGTTGGATATAGGGTTCTCTATACGCTAATCCCTCTACAGGGCCCAAAATACAACCCATGTATATTTACCCACACCATTAAAATATAATAACTAGTAACTTAGAAATTTTAAAAATGATTCACAAAACATATCACACACATAGGTATTTAATTACAAAATCAACCTATTAAAATGTATGATTGTTAAAGAATGCCAAGCCTATAGCCGTGCCAATTCCTTCTTCATTTTTTCCACCTTATACCTTTTTCCTCTTAGAATGTCATATCCTAAATCATCTCCATCTATCCCTTTATATATTTTTCCATCTTCTATATTTTTTCCACTACCCATCTTCTTCAATTTATTAAACTCTTCATTTATGTATGCCTAGATAGCTTAACTACTCATAGTCTACCTCCATGTATACGCAACAAAACACCATGATTTCCTTCCAAAACCTTGCTTAACTCCAGTCAATAAATTATTATTAAACTAATAATTCTCAATCCTTCTTTCCAAAAATCCTTAATTAACCATATTAACAAATCTGCATGCCTATGATTTAAAACAAACCATCCTCGACCACCTCATTCACTTAAGTCACCACCTTAGGTTATAATACATTCAAGACTTTAAACTAGTCATTTATTCAATTTATTTCCCATGCAGTGAATAACAAAAATAAATCATATAACTTAGACAATACAACTATGCATAAAAATACTTACGTGAAATGTTATCCACTAATATATATTAATTACAATGATTTCTATAGTCATTTATTAATTAACATTAATATATCTACTTATATATATATATATATATATATATACTTAAAACAATGGTTAATTAAATACAATCTATTTAAAAACAATTTTATTATTATAATAATAATCTTTAATTATTATTATCTATTTCTTATAGTTCAAATAACAATTTTGGAATCCATCAAGACATCATACTATTTTACTATTCAACCAAACATAATAAGGTAATAATATAAGTAAACACAACCAAATTCATTTTTAATCCAAATAAGATAAGTTATGTAAGATCACAAAACATAGTGAAATCACTCAAACAATCACACGATCATCAACATCAATAAAGATTATACTAAGAAGTATACTAAAAATTATCTAAGGAAAAAGTACACAAAACATGTTATAGTATCATATCAAATAATTATGAAATGATATGTGCTAAGTGGTGTGTCCAAGGGCTTTTAGATTCACTCTCTGTCAAACCCTAACATTTCCATCTAACCACCCTCTCTAATGATACTCTCCCTATGTGATGCAGAGAGCATCTCATTCTATACTCTTTCCATATCTTTGACACCTACAATCATCAACTCATGCCACCAAACTTCTCAATCTACTATGTATTTTAAATTCCCTCACAAGGTTTAATATTATTCTCATACATGATCCTATGCTCTAAGAATATTTTAATCCTTTTTTTCTCTCTATATTTAGGCCCTTCATATATCTCACACTCATTCATACAATCACACACTAGTCTTCATACTACATGCTTAGTTTCAACTTTCTCCTTTTTTAACTCAAACACATTAAAACTTGGTTCAAAACAATATTCATGTTTCCTTGATCCATTCAATGTTCTTGGGACCATCTCCCTACTCATTCTATCCAGCTCTAAACTTCTTATCAAACCACAAAAATTCCAAACACAACACTTTAATCATTGCTTATTCATTGTTCTTTTCTCATTCCCTAGTAGCATTTTTTAAGGCTTTTTCCATCTATACAAATAAGTACTATTGAATCTTGAGAAACTATGGAAATTTTTTGACACCCTCTATCATCTTTTATCTCTCCATGAAGTTGCATTGACTAACTCACCTCCTAGATACCTTTTCGCAGTCTTGCTCAGACCTAATTAGGTCTCCTTACTCCTCATTTGTATACAATCCCCTGTTATCATACATTAAAATGTCTCACTATTCTAAAACTACTTAAATCCTTTAGATCACATAGAAAACTAACTGTTCACGAACTTTCATCAATTTTTAGTTTATTTCACCCTAACCTAGGGTTTCCCTGTCTACATAGACTCAAGAGGCTTCCAAGTGGGTTTAATGGATCTTTTAATACTTTAAAATCTTTTCAAGACCTAGATAAGGTCTTTCAACCTATTTCTAACCCTTCCAAGCTTTAAGTTCTCTTGAATGATTCCTAATCAAATTTAAATCATGATTTTTATAGTGTTTTTATAACATAGTCTACCTATAATAAACCAACACAAAGTATTAAATGCACATTTACTTACTTGTTGATTTGAAACACTTCTCCAAGGTTATATTCCCCCATGATATACTTATCCACAATAATCACACCACCACTAACCTTCATCATGCTTATAATCCCTTATGGAGATCACATATAGAATTCTTGACTATATCTTGTAAACATAGCATACACACAAATTGTTGTCTTAAACCTTGGTTCTTTATTGGAAAAAAACATAATTTATATGCAATAAATACAACTAATCATATATCTCTACTCCTTTGAACATTATAAATGCACGTTCTCTTACTTAGACAAGTTGTTTGACACTAATCTCTCAGATTTAATACAACTTCATAGAATATGGATATAATCCAACAATACACCAAAATTTGCATTTAAATAATAGATTATTTATTCTAAAATCTCAAAGGCTTACAATCAATAAATTTACATTCGCAAACTAAGAGCAATATAAATATATAAAAGTATCACTTCAAACATGTTAACTATCATTGATTCCTTCTTTATTACATTGTCAATACTATTGCCATGGATAGAGTACAAAATTCCTCATTTTCACTCATTCTTCTCTCTCCTCCATACCTCTTCCTCCTCCAACCTTCTAACTAACTCCCTCTATGAATATATCACCTACTCTACTTATTAAAACTCATTTCATACATGAGAAACTACTTTCTTAGATAACTAACTTTCATGTGAACTACCTTGACATGGTGATTACATTCAAAATTCTTGGTTTATGCCACCTTCCTTATGAAAAGTATGTGTATATCCTTTATACACCCACCTAGACTCAATTAGGGACTCTTACATTCATTTGATAACATGACACCTTTTGATAATTACTTAAAAAAATCTTAAACATACTAACATATTTTTAATATTCAAATGCCCATTTTGGTGGTTAAATGTTGAAGGGCTATCAAAACACACTAAAAGACTAATTTAATGACTCCAATTCCCTCAAGGGGAACCTAAAACATCCCTCACACACATTTCACACCTAAATTTCTACTGATGATCATGTTGACATGGACTTGTATGATGCTCCTGCATCATACTCTTAGGCAAGAAAGAATTTGGGCTCAAATGAACTATTGTGTTCTTCTTACGGGTCTTCCAGTTCATGGTTCTTTGATATTTTCCATATGCTTTTACTCCTTCATTCTTGATCTATTCTTCATCTTTTCTCTCATGTTTTCCCCTATCAAAGATAATTTTTCTTATCTTCTACCATTGCTTACTTACACCAATTAGAATTTGATGTACACTCATATATTGATCCTTTCCTTTGTCATATGAAATATATATGCCCCAAAATACTACTGATATAACTATACTCTAATCTTCCCTTTTTATCATATTCATGCTTTCAATAAAAAAAAGGTAATTTCTTGCCTACCTGCCTCAATCTACGTCATTTTTGCCATCAATGCTTCTTCTTCACATTTTTCATCCTCCATCATGTGGACCTCAACTACTGCAACCTATACCTTCTCTTCATTTTCAATAATTTCACCATTTAAGGCTATTTTTAAAGCTTCCATTTCCATTTCTATCTCTATTTTCTCTTGAATCTCATAAATAAATGTGTAATCAAATGTCATACCTTCTTCATTGGTTTTTACCTCTCTTCTAAAGCCTTCAATGAGGCCTTCAAATTGATTTTTTTATTTGTCTTTCTCATCACTTAGTTGGATGCCACTAGATTCTTTTTCCTCATTCAATCCTTCCTCATCTTTATCAAGGTACTGATCAACTTTATTCCCTTGATCACTCATTTTATACTTCATCATTTCACTCTTGACTTGCTTACAAAGCAACCTTTTCTGCTCTCTTTCATCTCTTATAAATTTCTTCTTTCTTCTCTTCATCTGTAGCCTTATTGACCACTTGAGTGTCTTATTCTTCATTACCCATCCATATTATGGGTTCTCACTTTCCTTCATATTCTCTATGATGAGCATCAACTCCTTTAATTGTTGTCTTACCTGTATCATCTTCTTTTCCATCTCTCTTCTCTTGGTGTCTTCTTTCACCTTCCTCTCTTTATGGTATATCATCTCAACCATTCCCTATTTTATCTTTTCTCTCACTGTCCTCATCTTATCCTTCTCTTAATTTATTGGTCTCACCTATACCTATACCTTTTTGACAAGCCTCCTCTACTTGTTGACTAGCAGCTGATTCACAATTGGATATACTTTTCTTGATCAAAATGAACAAGGAGAGTAACCATGGATTTGTACTTTCTACCTCATTTAAATGTCAACCCAAGGATGTAGACATTATAGAATAATGTCACTATATGTGCACACTCAATCTCTATTTTGACATTTTAATAATTGTATCTAAGATGTTGAAGTATAGTAAATGAAATGCTTGAAATGAAACATAGACAAAGTATGGTAAAATAAATGCTTATGCATGGAAGCTTACTTAAACAAATCTTAAACAAAAATGTAATTCACATAATTCAAAAATGAAACACACACTACTCAAGGAAATCAAATAACATGTTTACCTAAACAAATGAGTTGGACTATTGTTGTAACCTTCCAAAGGGGGCCCTTCTTTCTTCCAACTCTAGGTTCAACCCTTCTTCTTACAACACTAAATTGAAATTATAATTACTCACTCATTAATCAAAAGTGTAGTAATAAATTTTTACAAGAAGTTGCAATAAAAATTATTTAACATCATGTACTTCTGAGAATCTCTATTCAACATATACTATTATATATATATATCTCAACTCTACTACTACATATCTATATTCCACATAGGAGATTGTTTTATGAAAAATAATATATACATTCTATTCTAAGATACATTTGAATTGGGATAACCAAAAATGGTTTCTTTCACTAAAGATGTCCTTCATGTGAATCTTGTGACTTTGTTGCAGGATAAGCAAGGCTATTTTATTCTTTAACCACTTCCTTATTCAGACCCATGGAGGTTAGAGTCATTTATACAAGTTAGTTAGAAGAGAATCAAAATCTATTCATTCACAGTTCTAGTCACACAATGTCTATATTATGGTCTATGTAGTTATATTTATTTTGCTATAGGATGATTCGTGTTATATACCTATTTCTCCAAAACATCTTCAAAACACATTTATAGAAAAAACATCTTAAAGCAATAGACAACCATCATATATTTAATTTCAATACATAATTTCAACTATTTAAAAAAGTTTGAAAACATAATGCTATATGGCTTATGAAAGTAGGAAATTGATATGGAAAAGTTTTCAAAAGCATGGTAATCAAGAATGATGAGTATAATAGATAGACACGATAAAATGACATTTATGGGGCTCATCACACCCCCCAACTTAAGATCTTGATCAACCTCAAGAACCATACTTTTTCATTACCAATTCACAAAGAACTCTAAAATGCATGGGATTTATATCACCTTAGGCAAGGTGACCATAAAATCTTGGCCTCTATTCAAATAGTTTCTAAATTTTGGCTTGTCTAGCTTCATCCACTGGGGTTTTGTCCTACCAAGATGGAAAAAGGGTGGTTAGAACTTTAGGTTCAGAAATTGTGATCCCATGTCACTTTCAAGAAGAATGTATCTTATGGTCCTAGTAAATGATGCATTTAAATTAAAAGGGGAATAGGGATATCTCTTTCTTAGTGTTTGGGTGAGCTCATTCCATCAATCAGTGCATGATTCTCTTACATTAGGACCAATTGAAGTTCTCAATCTAAAATAAAAATCTTGGACCTTATCACAATTCTTACCAAACCAAGTTCTTGCTTCATTCTTCAACATGATATTATCCCATTCTATGAAAACAACATCAGGTGCTATTGATTCACTCTTGATGACCAATTGGATTTCATTCTCCTTGTTCCTGTATTCTTCTATTTCTCTTCCTCTTCTCTATTCATTCAACAAATATGATGAAAATGCTTATAATTGGACATCTCCAACATATAAATTGTGGTTCCACTCTCTATCATATAAAACAACATAATTTTGTAGGTATAACTCACATAATTGTGCTTGTTCTTCCTGTGAACTTACTTTATAAATAGAAAAGAAGGAAAGGGGATCAATAACTTCATGGGGCATATCACAATAAATTATCATAAATATAAACTTGTGCCATTGTTTTTCAAGATAAATTGAATAAAATTTTGTAGGAGGCTTGAAATCAAGGAGTTCTTGGGTTATACTAGCCATCTCCTCAATTTTATATTTTAGTTTGGTGATTCTCTCTTTCTTCAACTTATTTTCTTATTTTAATTTTATATTTTCTTTCCTCAATTTCTTTAGAGTTTAAAATTGATTATCCATCTAATTAAATAATTGAGAAGATATTTCAAATGAGGAGTGGTACCTAACCTCTTGGGTAGCTTTAGGTTCCTCTTTTTTATTTACCTTTATAGAATATTGTGGAATGTTGGTTGTAGGATGATCTTCAGTAGAGCGTTACAACTGACAAGTTGCTGCAACAAGTGCATCTAATCCTCCAATATATTGATCTTGCAATTGCTTCCTTAGTTTTTCAAATTTCTTATAGGGATTGTTCAAGAGTGAAAAAATCCATTTGTCTAGTAGGTTAATCTAATTGTTTAGTTTCTTCCTACATGGGTTCTTCATGTAGCTCTTGTTCTACTTCTTCATATACTAGTTCCTCATATAATTCTTCAAAATTGTGTTCAACTTGTTCTTCTTTCTCATACATTTCTTCAAGACTACGCTAAACTTGTTTTGCTTCATTATGCATTGGACTTCATGAAATTCTTCAAAATTATGCTCAATTTGTTCTACTTATTCATGATGGGATATTGGAGAACATTCTTCCTCGTCCATTTCAGTTTCTAGAGATTCATTACTACTAGTATTCCATTTTTCTCCAAATTATTCATTTATTTGAATAAAAGAAGAAGGTTTAGTTATCATTTTCCTCCTCAATCTTTGATATCTATGAGGACTAGGGATTATCTTGGTCTTTTTGGAATAAGGTGGAAGTTCCTCCTTAGACTCATCTAAATCAAGTCAAAGAATGAGTTTTTCCTCTTCATTCTAGATTCCCTACCTCTGGAACTTCCTTCTTTAGTCCTTTCTATAGGATCTTATGGTAATATATGGATGGATTCTTTTGATATCTATTTTTAAACCTCCAATTCTTCTTCTATTTCATTTCCTTCTCTATCACTCTCTCCATTTCCTAGTACTTAGATAAATTCCTCCCAAATGATGTTGGGTCTAGTTATTTGCAAACAATCTTAAATAAGTAAATGGATGAGGCAATGGTGGGAAAGAGCTTTAGAATTACCTTTTTGAAAAGACTAATATTTTTGTGATCATGTGAAGAAAAAATTTGGGAATGTTTATCTCCATTCTATGCTGTAAATAATTTAAGAACTTGAAGTGTGGGCTATGCAGCATAGAATACCTTCCTCCATAGATGAAATATATATAGATAAACTCAATATACTTAGCCCATCTTCTCGGTAGAGACAACCTTGAAATTCCATAATTTAAGGTTTTCAAGTGTTCATTTACTCTGATAAACTTTTGTCTCTCAGCCTCAACATCAAATTTGTCTAGTCATTCCTCTCTTGTTCTTGGTAGTCCCGTTACTCTGTTGATGGTTGTTTTTGTCAACTTTACTTCCATCCTTTTACCATGGCCAAGATATTACGTAATGTACCAAAAATTCCTCTATAATTCCATCATTTAGGGCCTATATTTTTTCTAAATATTACACCCATCCTATATGTTAGAACAAATCCAATATTTCTAAGTTGTTGGTCAAGGGGGTGATATCCAATGGTTCATGTTTCAATAAATCACATGCCATATTATGTGAGTCACGGGTCTAGGTGCTTACATCAAGGGTTTTGGGATATGGTAGAATTATTTATAAATTTTGATTTGAGAGGTGAAATAATTCTTTTTAATTAATGGAAAATCTCCCCCTAACTTAATCTGTCACTTATCCTCAAGGGATGAAGCTGACATGCAAAAAACCCTCATGGTAAGAGCAAGGGGTGGTAGTAGCAATTGTGTCAAAGATCGAATTAGTGAAGAAGATGGTATGTGAGCATGATAAGGAGAGGATATAGTGGTGCATTAATAGCATTAAGTCCCATCACCTTTACAAATAATTAAAATACATGACAAGAAATAAATATAGAATAATTACCATATTACTTATAGAAATACCTTTCATAAGTGTGGCAATGATGATTCAAAGTGGAAGTCATGGCATATGCTAGAATTTGAGTGGGAGCAAAGGTGTGATGGATAATGGAATGTAGGAAGACATCCTATAGTAAGATATATGTCCTATAGCAACAAGTGGTGTCCTATAGAAGTAAGTTTTATCCTGCAACAACAAGTTTTTCACCTGTAGGAAGATGGAAAATGTATTTTTACTCCAAGGGAATGAATCTTCAAGTAAAAACAATTGAAAAAAAAACATTTGTATTGTATTAGTGCCTTTTTTATTTTTCACTTTTTTTTAATAAATGTCGATTAGCTAGTGACCTAGTTTTTTGGGACAACATTCATCAGCAACACCTAAAGGTTTTCATTACTAATTTTTTAATTTTTTTTTTCAAATTTTGTGGTCCAAAGTCACAAGAATCTAGAGGGTAGGATTTTATTCATCCTAAACCAAGCCATTGTGAATGACTTTTTCTTAACTATAGGAAGCTTTATTACTCTTATAAAATATTAGAGAAAAGTTTACAGAAATACCCTTCAGTTGTAGGATAGATTGATTTGATTCATGAAGAAGAGATGGATTTTATTCTTCAAGAAGTTGGTGAGTGATATTTTCCTTTAAAAATGGTTTCTTGTACATCTTGAGTCTATGGCCATTAACAAGTAGTCAGAACCAAATAAATTTAATGGTTGTGAGATTTACAACTCTATTGTTAAAAACTTGTTCAAACTCATAAGGCCCAAGCCAGCTAGACTATAACAATCCTTTATGATCCTTGTATTTAGAGTTAAAACTAAGTGCCCAATCTCCTAGTTAGAAATTCTGAGTCTTGATGTTCTTATCATGCCATCCCAGACGTTATCTTTGGACTATTTTAGTATAATGAAGTTCTTCCTTCCTTAGTTCATCAAGTGCATTTAGCTACATGATCTTATCTTGTTGAGCTTGGAAAAGACCCAAGCCTAAAACAAGTGTTGTCCCTAATGTCTTATATTCAAACTCAATGGATAGAATAAGCTATTTACCATAAAATAGTTCATATGGAGTGAAACCAATTGTAGTTTTCCAAGTGATTCTATAAGCCCAAACTACTTCTAGAAGATGAGTTGACCAATCTTTTCTATGCAAGATGATAGTTTTAGTGAAGATATTTTCTAGTTCTTGATTTGTCACTTCCACCTAACCATTTGAATGAGGATGGTAGGAGGTAGATTTCTTGTGTTTGATTTCATATTCTCTTATTAACGTAGTTGTGAGGTCTGATGTGAACTATGTACCTTGGTCTATGACTATTTCTCGTGATACTCAATAGCATGTGAATATTTACTCATTGAGGAACTCAACTACCTTCTCATCTTAGGCATGGATTAAGGCTTTGACCTCTACCCATTTGGTGACATAATCAGTGCACACCAGTATGTATTCTTTGTTGTTGGATTTAGAATCAATGGGACCTACAAAATCTAGTCCCCATTTGTCAAAGGGTTCTAGAACCAGTTATGGTTATAATGACCTTTCATTAGAGTGAGTGGGATTTCCCATATGTTGGCATTGATCACATTTGTGGGTATACATCATGTCATCCTTATGCAAACAAGGCTAATAATATCTAGTAGTGAGTACTTTTATAGTAGTTTGTTTGGTATCAGAATGACCCCCATAAGGTTCATCATGGTAGGATCTGAGAATGTCATAAGTCTCATCTTCTCAAATACATCTCTTCATAACTAAATCTAGTCCAATGACAAAGAGATATCTTATAATCTAAAAATAATATCTACTCTTTTGGATTAAGTGTTGTTTATACCTAGGTGAGAAATGTTGTGGTAGTGATCTTGTAGCAAGATAGTTAGTAATATCTGAAAACTAAGGAGATTGAATTGTTATAACAAATGAATGTTCATCAAGAAAAAAATAATCAACAATAGGACTATGTTCATCATTTTTCAACTGAGATAGAAAATCTACTACTACATTATCCTTACCTGGTTTATCCACAATGGTAATATCAAACTCCTATAGCAAAAACAACCAACAAATTATCCTACCTATTATAGTAGGTTTGTTCATTAAGTACCTTATTCCTACATGATCGGTGTGGATGAATACTTGGTAACCTATAATGTAGTGTCAAAATTTATTAATGGCATAGATGACAGACAAAAATTCCTTCTCTATTATAGTGTATTTAATTTTAGGCCCTTGAAGATTATTATTGATAAAATAGATTTCATAATTTAGAGTTTCATCTTTTTGGCCAAGGACAACTCCTAAAGTGGTGTCAGATGCATCTGTATGAATGTGAAAAGGCTTTTTCCAATTAGGGCCTCTTAAAATAGGAGTTTTTATGAGAAGGTATTTGAGTTACTAAAAGATAGTTTGAAAATCATCAATTCATGTAAATTCAACATCTTTAGTAAGCAATCCAAATAATGGTGTGGAAATTTTACTAAAATCTTTGATGAATTGTATATAATAACCAACATGTATTAAGAAAATTCTAACATCTTTATGCTTTTTTGGTGTGGGTAGATCCTTGATAATACTTATCTTTGTTGGGTCAACTTGAATTCTAGTAAGGGATATGTGATGCCCCAACACAATCCTTTCATTCATAAGCATGTAACACTTTTCATTGATCAAAGATAATTGGTGGTCTTGGTAGCATTGAATAACTTTCTCTGATTTGATTAGAATTTATTTGAATGTCTGCCCATAAACATTGAAATCATCCATGCATATTTCAACACAGTCATGGGAGAGATCAAAAAATATGACCAACACAACCCTTTGAAAAGTAGTTGTAGCATTATAAAGAATAAATAGCAAGATGACATAAGCATAGGTTTCCAAAGGGTAAGCAAAAGTGGTTTTGTCTTGGTCTTGTGGAGAAATCATATTTGATTATAACCACTATAGTTGTCTAGGAAAGAAAAGTACTTCTTACCTACTAATGGATCCTTTCTAGTAGCAATATTCAACTCTTAGTAGTCAATACAAATATGCCATTTACTCCCTTTCTTAAGGACAATAACTAGGGGAGAGACCACTAGCTGTCTGAGATAGGATAAATAAATCCTTCATCCAAGAGTTTTTGTAACTCAGTTTTTACAATGTCTTTGACTGCAAGATTCATTCATCATTATGGTTGGTAAATAGATTTGATTTCTTCTTTAATGTAATTATGATGCATGCATAAATATGGGGGTATTCCTCTCATGTCATGGTAATCCTAGGAAAATGTTGTTATGTGCCTTCTCAACATTGTAAGTAGATGACTTTCTTTCTGAGGTGTTAAGGAAATGTTGATGTTGAGAGGTTTGTTTGGTAGGATGTCTACTTGCTTTGTTAAAGAAAGTATGGTCTCTACATTGGTGATTAAAGGAGCATAATTGTAATGGTGGGGAAGTAATTGATGGAATGTACAAATATCTCTTTCAATTTCAGTAAAATCATTCTCAGGAAAGGTATTTTGTAGAGGGCATAGTGTACATTCCAATAGGTTGGTGGCTACAGGATCCTGTTAATAGGTGTTTTTTAGGATACCAGTAAGGATAGTGTTTTCTTCTTGAGCCTGTAGAGCTAGAATATGGTCAATTATGTGGAGATTCTATAAGGAAACAACTTCTTCAAAGTCATTAATCCAAAGTATTGGTCCATCATTTGGGGAAGGTTGAGTTGGTGGATACAATACCAATTTCTTAGTGTCATTTCCATTAGAAATTACTATTTTTCCTAACCTATGCCAATAAAATCATCGGTGATACCTAACCATGGATGACCAAGGATGAGAAGATAACCTCCCAAATTTCTATTCAAGTACAAGATAATAAAGTCTATTAGATATTTCCAAGAATCCATAGTGATAACAATGTCCTTAATAATTCCTTCTGGCTTAACAGTTGATTTGTCAGCCATCTGAAGGATGATGGGTGTTAGATGAAGAGTGGTAATATTTAGTTATTTCATGGTCTCTATGGTCATCACATTGATGGATACACCCAAGTCAATTATATTATTCAAGATGGGTTGGTCATGGATGCTAAAATTAACTACAAGACTTTTTAGATTATAATATTTTAGAGGAACTATATTTCCCAACATAATATCTATTAGTTGGCTAATGACCTAGACTGTTTTAAGATCCTTATTTATTTTTAGTTTTTTCAAACATAGATCTCAAATAGATTTATTTTAGATAGGAACATCCTTTATTACTTGAAAGAGTGGGATTTTGACACATACATTCTTGATTTGTCCTAAAATATCAAATTTAGGCTCTTATTTAGGATGTGATATGTTCAATCTCTCTAAAAAGAAAGATTGTTAGTTTCTTTTTGATTTTTTGATGGACTTGGCTCAAGATTGGCTATGGTTGGCTATGGATTATTATGGAGTGGATTTGGTTGAAAATTAACTGTGATTATGTGTGAGGTGGGTTGTGGAATAACATGACCTGAGTGAAGTTAAAATTGATTAATATCTAGGGTATATGTTGGATATTACATTATTTTATTGGATTATGTCAGTTGAACAAACTTATTGGTAGGATTATGGATGGGTTGGGTGGATAATTGAATGGTTTGAATAGGTTGTTTGGTGTTTGGAATTATGGCCTATTGTTTTGGTTATTGTATTTTCTATGGAAAGCCTTGATTTCCTCTCCATTGTTATTTCCATGGATTAGAGGGATAAAACTATTGTTATAATTATCTTTGTTGAGGTTTTTGTCTATTCTATTACATCCATAAGTGATTCTATAGTAGCTTCTAATTTTTTTGGGACCAATTTGGAGTGGGTATATTCATCCAAGAATTGTATTGAGGATTATTTGAGAATTGAGAATTTGCAAACATAGAGTTTGATAACATACCTAGTCTTTGTACCCATAGTTTCCATTGAGCCACAAAAAACACTTGGTTTTCATCTTTTCCTATAGAATGCAACTCTATTATCTTAGTATTTTCCTCAATTATATTGACTACCTGAGATTTCATAGAATGGCATGTGCAATCTACCTTCTTCTTTCTAAATTCAAGGTAATAGGTGGATAAGTCTTTCTCAGTTTTTTCTTGCTTCCATCATGTATTTAATGTATCAAGATGAGTAGCTAGGTGATTGATGATATCTTGATTCATATCCTAGCACAGGTTCCTAACTTCACCTTTATAAAATCCTAAAATAGATGCTATAGGAAGGGTTCCACCCCTTTTTTGTTTATGGTTGACATGGAGTAGTTCATACATAAAACTGTTAGTTCATCAAATGGCAGTGTAAAAACATCACCACTAGACATTAGATCCAGTGCCTCTAGACAGTCATCTCTAATTCCTTTTAAGAATATCATCTTAACCAATTTCTTGTCTATTTTAGTCTATTTTTATTTTTTAAATATGAACAAAAATTTTTCCATATATTCTTCTAATGACTCATCATTAGCTTGTGTCATTTGGAAATGTCATCTCTCCTATAGTTTCTACCCCTACAATAGTCTTAGTATATCATCATAAAATTATCCTTCATTTCTTCCCAAGTATAAATGGTATCCTTTCCAAATCCCATGAACCATCTAAGTGCTACATCTTTGAGTGTTGTGGTAAATAGTTTTAATTTCTAAACACCTTGATTATAATAATAGCTATGACATAAGATGTCGAACTCAAAAATAAATGTATCTATATTTTTAGATGTTTTTCCTCTAAAGGTAAGGAGGGTAGTGTGAGGGATATTAGTCATGGGTACATTTCCATCAGGAGTAAGGATAGGAAATTTGAAATTAGCAGACTCATTGGTAGTGTTTTCTTCCTGGTGATCTCCTATGAATACTCTTTGTGTTGGTAGACGGGAGGTTGTTGCTACCCAACACTCAAAATTCTTATCAATTATTTTATTTCCTGGGGTGTAGAAGATGGAGACTTTGTATTTTTCCTTAGAAATTTATAGCTTTGTATATAATGGGGATGGTCTATAGGTTTTAAAAGATTCTACTAATGTCTTGGCAAAGAGTCTCTAAATTGGAAGATTATATTGGCCTGGTGTTTCTTCTAGGGGCAAAAATAGCTTTGAATGCCTCTTTAGCAAGAAATTTAGGTGATAGAGGGAAGAAAACTTCAAATTCCTAAGTATGAGGTGATAAGGTGGGAACTATCAGAGGTGATGCATGTGGGTCTCTTCCAGGGGTATGAAACTCTTTAAGGTCTCTAGCTTGTGCTACTAATCTAGCCAAAAATTCTTCCTTCTCTACCTCTTCTATTAACAACTGTGAGTGATCTTTAGGACTTCCTTCATACTCCTTAGTTATTTTTGTTAGGGTGTGGAGCTAAAAGCTTCACCAAGGAGCAGACTTAAACAGGTTCGGGTCTACACAGACACCGGCATCGGTCAGGAGCGACCGACGGCGGTCAGTTGTAGTTGCAGAGGCGCTGATGTCGGCAGTAGGGTCGGCCAGCGACGGTCACAGGCGAACAGGCAGGAACCGACGTCGGTTACCTGTGTGTCCAGAAAGTGATTTCTGTGGGCAGAAGCGAGTGTTTGCATGATGAGTTTGAGTTGTAGACTCAAGCTCGCGTCTCTATTATTAGCAATATTATTTTTAGAGCCCTTGTTGAAGAGGCTTAACTGTTTGTTGTAAGAGCATGCTCAAGTTTCCTATTTCTATATGTAGGAAAGATATTCTTAGCTTAGTATGAGAGTTGAACTGTAAGAGTAGAACATTGTGAATGTTTGAAGGACAGTATTGAGTTACATCAATCTAGGTTGTTGGATTTGAGTGTACTTGAGAGAGAGCTCTTGAGGAATAGAGATCTAGTGAGAGATCTTGTGTGCATCTGAGAGAGGTGTGGAAGAATGAAGTTTCTTCAATTGTATTCCTATTGTAAATAGTTTTAATATAAGTTTTCTGGGTGTTTTCTTGTATATCTTGTTCTGTGCTATTTATCATTCTAGTTGCTTATCTATCTGATTTATTTCCACATTTATTGCTTTCACAAGTGTAATCCATTGTTGGTTGATCCACCAACAAGTGGTATCAGAGCTCAGGTTCACTAACAGGTGGTTCAGATCTGTGTAGTGTGTTTGGATTACAGGTTGCTCACAGGGGTTTTTGCAAGAATTTCTGTTTGAGTGTGAGAAGCAATGGCGGAAGAAAGTAAGTTGAGAATGGAAAAGTTTAATGGCAAGAACCATCAACACTGGAGAATGCAGATAGAGGACTATCTATATCAAAAGGATCTTTACTTACCATTAGGTGGGATAGCAAAGAAGCCCAAGGACATGGAGGATGAAGAATGGGAAGTTCTTGACAGAAAGGCTCTTGGGTCTATAAGATTGAGTCTGGCCTCCACTATGATATCTAATTTGTCACAGGCAAAAACTATGGTAGAGTTAATGACTACGTTAGCAAATTTGTATGAAAAACCCTCAGCTTCTAATAAGGTATATTTAATGAAGCAGTTATTTAATTTGCATATGCAAGAAGGTGGATCTGTCTCTAATCACCTGAATGATTTCCATGGTATTGTTAATCAGTTAAGTTCAGTCAATATTGTGTTTGAAGATGAAATAAAAGCTCTTCTAATATTATGTTCTTTGCCTGAAAGCTGGCATGGCTTAGTAATGGCAGTAAGTAATACTGCATCTGCATCAAATATTTTGAAAGTAGAGGATGTTGTTAGTGTTATCTTGAATGAGAAAATATGCAGGAAAAGCACAGAAGAGGCATCCGGGAACGCTTTAAGTTTTGAGAGCAGGGGAAGGCAAAAAGAGAAGAGCAAGAAAGGCAGAGCAAGATCCAAGTCTAAAGGGAAAGGCAGATCTAAATCCAGAAATAGAAGGAAGCCACAATGCTGGAATTGTGGAAAGATGGGGCACATAAGCAGAGATTGTTGGTCAAAGCCTAAGGAGGACAATCAGCACGAAGGAAAGGAAGAAGCCAAGATTGTAGGTATTGCACAGGATGCTTTAATTTTCTCTCTGTATAATAATATAGAGTCTTGGGTATTAGATTCTGGTGCATCTTTTCATGCTACTCCTAACAGGGAATATTTCAGTGACTATATCCATGGAGATTTTGGAATAGTGTACTTAGGGGATGATGAGCCTTGTAAGATTACTGGCAAAGGTAAAGTGCAGCTGAAGATGCATAATGGCAACACATGGGTGTTGAGAGACGTGATGCATGTTCCTAGTTTGAAGAGAAATTTGATTTCTGTAGGTAAGCTAGGTGATGAGGGTTGTACAGTAACTCTCATAGCAAATTCTTGGAAGGTGACCAAGGGTGCACTTGTTATGGCCAGAGGTAAGAGAGAAGGTACTCTCTATTTGTGTAATTGTGTTACTAACAAATCTCCTTCAATTTTATCTACTTCAGATGTGGATGCTAAATTGTGGCACTCAAGGCTTGGCCACATGAGTGAGAAGGGGATGTCAATTCTTAAGTCTAAAGGTATGCTTTCAGATTTGAAAAGTATGGATCTAGAATTTTGTGAGCATTGTGTATTTGGAAAATAGAAAAGGGTTAGTTTTCTCAAGACTGGGTCTACTAAGAAAAGGCAGAAGTTGCAGCTTGTTCACACAGACGTGTGGGGACCGGCTCAGGTAGCCTCTATTGGCGGATCACGATACTATGTTACATTCAAGATGATGCTACAAGAAAGGTATGGATCTACTGTATTAAAAAGAAATCTGATGTTTTTGAGACTTTTAAGATTTGGAAAGCCATGGTTGAGAATGAAACAGGCAGAAGATTAAAGTGCTTGAGACCTGATAATGGTGGTGAGTTCTGCAGTCTTAAGTTTAACTGGTATTGTTACACTCATAGAATCTGAAGGCAAAGGACAGTTCCAAGGACACCTCAGCAGAATGGTATTGCTGAAAAGATGAACAGAACTATCATGGAGCATGCAAGATGTATGAGATTGCATGCTAGGTTGCCCCTAGAGTTTTGGGCAGAAGCAGTTGACACCGTAGTGTACCTGATTAATAGAGGACCCTCTACAACTCTGGATGGTGGAATTCCAGAAGAGGCATGGACAGGTAAAAAGGTAGATCTCTCATATCTCAAAGTTTTCAGTTGTGAAGCCTTTGTGCACATAGATAAAGAAAATAGAAAGAAGCTTGATGTTAAGTCTATGAGGTGCACGTTTATTGGCTATGGCTCAGATGATTTTGGTTTCAGATTTTGGAATCTAGGAACTAACAAGGTAATTAGGAGCCGTGATGTTGTTTTCAATGAAAGAGTGATGTACAGTGATCAGATAAGGAAGCTGAATCAATCTGGGCAGAGCAATAGTGAATTGGATGAAGTTATGGTCCAAAATGAGCTCGCGGGAAAAAGAAATAATCACTTACAGGAAAACACAGAGACCGACGTCAACAAGTTAGGAACTGGCGTCGATAGTACAGAAACCAATGTCGGTCGTACAGAGATCGACGTCGGCAGACCAGGCACCGGTGTCGGCCAGGAAGAACCGGCGTCGGCCAGTAACAGGTCTACAGGTGGCCGGGGTCGGTCACTGTCAGAAAATTTGGGTGGATAGATTGTTGAGAACGAGTCCAAGACACCCATCAGGAGGTCTGAAAGGGCAAATAAGCCTCCAATTAGATATTCTCCTTCTTTATTTTATTTATTGCTAACCGATGGTGGAGAACCAGAGAGTTTTGAAGAAGCATTATAGGTGGAGTCCAGGAGTAAGTGGGAGCGTGGCATGGTTGAGGAGATGGAGTCCTTAAGAGAGAAGCAAACATGGGATTTGGTTGAATTGCCAACTGGTAAGAGAACACTGAAGAACAGATGGACCTATAGGTTGAAGGAAGGTGAGGATGGACAGATGAGATATAAGGCCAGATTGGTAGTGAAAGGATTTGCACAAAAGCCAGGTATTGACTTTGGTGAGATTTTTTCTCCTGTTGTTAAGATGACTTCAATAAGGGTTGTATTATCTTTGGTTGCTTTTGAGGATTTGCATCTTGAGCAGCTAGATGTTAAGACAGTGTTTCTTCATGGAGATTTGGATGAGGAAATATACATGGAACAACCAGAAGGTTTTGAGGTCAAGGGTAAGGAGAAGTTTGTGTGCAGGTTGAAGAAAAGCTTGTATGGCCTCAAGTAAGCTCCTAGACAATGGTACTTGAAATTTGACAGGTTTATGACTGAGCATGGCTACAGTAGGTGTCAATCAGACCATTGTGTGTATTTCAAGAGATTTGATAATGGTAGATATATTATTCTATTGTTGTATGTAGATGACATGCTGGTTGCAGGGTCTCACATGTAGGATATCTCTGAGCTTAAGGTAAAACTAGCTCAAACGTTTGCTATGAAGGATTTGGGAGCACCTAAGAAAATCCTTGGTATGAGCATTAAAAGAGACAGGAAAAATCATAGGTTGATATTGTCTCAAGAAGATTATGTGGACAAGGTGTTGAAACGGTTCAATATGCAGGATGCTAAACCGGTAAGCACACCTTTGGCTGGACATTTCAAGTTAAGTAAAGAACAATGTCCTAATTCACATGAAGAGGTAGAGTACATGAGCAAGGTTCCATATTCTTCCACAGTAGGGAGTTTGATGTATGCAATGGTGTGTACTAGACCGGATATTGCCCAAGCAGTGGGAGTTGTAAGCAAGTATATGGCCAATCCAGGTAAGGAACATTGGAAGGTAGTTCAATGGATCCTTAGATATCTGAGAGGAACCAGCAGTAGACACTTGTGCTATGGAGGTTCAGATACTTCTCTACATGGTTATGTAGATTCAGATATGGCAGGTAATTTGGATGGCAGGAGGAGCACTACAGGTTATGTTTTTACTGTAGGTGGAACAGCGGTTAGCTAGATATCTAAGTTGTAGAAGATTGTTGCCTTATCAACTATAGAAGCAGAGTATATTTCAGCCACAGAAGCTAGCAAGGAGATGATATGGATGACACGGTTCATGGAAGAGCTTGGAAGGGAGCATGGGAGTTGCAGATTGTACAGTGACAGTCAGAGTGCAATCCATTTGGCCAAGAATTCAGCCTTTCATTCAAGAACAAAGCACATACAGCTAAGGTATCACTTCATACGGCAGGTATTGGAAGATGGTGAGTTGAAGCTGGAGAAAATCCATACAGACAAGAATCCTGCTGATATGCTAACAAAGCCGGTTACTAAGGAGAAGTTGAATCTTCATTCAACTTCTATTGGTCTTCATGATTGAGTTGAAGATGGAGGAGCTAGAAGATGTTGCTGTATAGGTACTGGTGCAGCTTGTTTATCTCCAAGTGGGATATTGTTAGGGTGTGGAGCTAAAAGCTTCACCAAGGAGCAGACTTAAAAAGGTTTGGGTCTACACAGACACCGGCGTCAATCAGGAGTGATCGACGTCGGTCAGTTGCAGTTGCAGAGGCGCTGACGTCGGCAGTAGGGTCGGCCGGCGACGGTCACAGGCAAATAGGCAGGAACCGACGTCGGTTACCTGTGTGTCCAGAAAGTGATTTCCGTGGGCAAAAGCGAGTGTTTGCATGATGAGTTTGAGTTGTAGACTCAAGCTCGCATCTCTATTATTAGCAATATTATTTTTAGAGCCCTTGTTGAAGAGGCTTAACTATTTATTGTAAGAGCATGCTCAAGTTTCCTATTTCTATATGTAGGAAAGATCTTCTTAGCTTAGTATGAGAGTTGAACTGTAAGAGTAGAACATTGTGAATGTTTGAAGGACAGTATTAAGTTGCATCAATCCAGGTTGTTGGATTTGAGTGTACTTGAGAGAGAGCTCTTGAAGAATAGAGATCTAGTGAGAGATCTTGTGTGCATCTGAGAGAGGTGTGGAAGAACGAAGTTTCTTCAATTGTATTCCTATTGTAAAGAGTTTTAATACAAGTTTTCAAGGTGTTTTCTTGTATATCTTGTTCTGTGCTATTTATCATTCTAGTTGCTTATCTATCTAATTTATTTCCACATTTATTGCTTTCACAAGTGTAATCCATTGTTGGTTGATCCACCAACAATTTCAAGATGAATTTATGATCGTGTAACAATGTTTGATGATTCAAGAAAAAAAATTCATATATAGTCCCCTTTACTTTGCATATGTCAACCACTCTTTTTTTTACTTTTTTCCCACTCTGCCTACACAGGGTTAGTAATATGGGGGTGTTTGAAATTTCCACTATTCTACTTGAAAAAAAAGGAAATTTAAACTATGAAAGTAAGAAATATTTAATCTATAAAAATAATAAGCTTTGAAAAATAATAAACTTCTAGAAATAATTGCTATCAAGATTGAAGATTACAAGTGTGTGACACCCTTCCTTGAAAATGGTGCCAAAAATGACTACAATTGATTCACAATTAGATATAATTCTCTTGATCAAAATGAATAAGGAG
This sequence comes from Torreya grandis, assembly GCA_037957365.1. Taxonomy (NCBI): domain Eukaryota; kingdom Viridiplantae; phylum Streptophyta; class Pinopsida; order Cupressales; family Taxaceae; genus Torreya; species Torreya grandis. Next base: position 4,212,257 of record JARHVA010000880.1, read on the forward strand.
AGAAACCATGGATTTATACCTTCTATCTCATTTAAATGTCAACCCCAAGATATAGACTTGATAGGATGATGTTACTATATGTGCACACTCAATCTCTAATTTTACATTATACTAATTGTATCTAAGATGTTGAAGTACAGTACATGAAATGCTTGAAATAAAAAATAAACAAAGTATGGTAAAATAAATTCTTATGCATGGAAGCTTCCTTAAAAAAATCTTAAACAAGAATGTAATTCACATAATTTAGAAATGAAACACACAATGCTTAAGGAAATCAAATAACTTGCTTAGCTAAACAAATAGGTTGGATTGTTGTTGTATCCTTCCAAAGGGGGCCCTTCCTCCTTCTAACTCCAGCTTCAACCCTTCCTCTTACAACTCAAAATTGAACTCAAAATTTCTCACTCATATTAATTAAAAGTGTAGTAATGAGTTGTTGTAGGAAGTTACAATAATAATTGCTTAACACAATGTACTTTTGATAATCTCTATTTAACATATACTATTTTCTATATATCTCTCAACTCTATTGCTACATATTTATATACTATAGAGGAGATTGTTTTATAAAAAACAATATATACATTCTATTCTAAGATACATTCAAATTAGGATAAACAAAATTGGTTCCTTTTCACTAAATACATCCTTCATGTGAATCTTGTGACTTTTCTATAGGAAAAACAAGGTTGTTTTGTTCTTCACTTACTTCCTTATTGAGCTCCATGGAGGTTAGAATCATTTCTACAAGTCAGTTGGAAGATAATAAAAAAAAATCATCCATAGTTTTGGTCATGCAGTCATTGTAGGATGGTTTATGTAATAAGATTTTTTTGTTGCAAGATGTTTCATTCTATATACTTATTTCTCCAAAACATCTTCAAAACACATTTATAGAAAAATCATCTTAAAGTAATAGACAACCATCATATATTTAATTCCAACACATAATTTCAACTATTTAAAAGAGTTTGAAAACATAATGATATATGGCTTATGAAAGTAGGAAATTGATATGAAAAAGTGTTCAAAATCATGGTAATCAAGAAAGATGAGTACAATAGATGGAAACAATAATAAGACACTTATGGGGCTCATCACTTGCCTCTCATGACCTCAATTAGGTCTCTCTCACTCTATAAACTTACCTAGGTCTATCTCAATCTCTTGTCTTTTTCTTAGGACTCCTTTATATATCTTCAATCTCTCCTTGAGCTCACTATTTATATTTCCAATATCTCTCCCTCTCTCTCTCTCCTTAACAAGCCTCACTATATTTAGGGCTGGTTACCACTCTCATATTTTCATTCACACCTTAACACTTTTCATGAACACATAAAAAAATCAAAATGAAAACTAAATCAAACATGTACCTTTTCACTTGATGAATTTCATACTCATATTCCCAAATAACTTTGATGTGTTGATACCAAATGATGTAGAGAACATCTCATTATCTACTCCTTCCATATCTCTAACACATGCAATCATCAACTCATGCCACCAAACTTCTTAATCTACTCTGCATTATCAATTACCTCACAAGGTTTAATATCATTCTCTTACATGATCCTATGATCAAAGCATATTTTAATCCTTTTTCCCTCTACCTTTAGGCCCTTCATACATACCACACTCATTCAAACAATCAAAAACTAATATTCATACTATATTCTTAGTTTTAACCTTCTCCTTTTTTAACTCAAACACATTACAGCTTGGTTCAAAACAAGATTCAAGTTTCCTTTATCCAATAAAGGTTATAGGGACCATATCCCTTCTAATTCTATCCCAATCTGACCTTCTCATCAAACCACACAACTTCCAAACATAACTCTTCAATCACTACTTATTCCTTGTTCTTGTTCTCATTCCCTAGTATCATTTTTAGGCTTTTTCCATCTACATGAACAATTATTATTTAATATTGAGAAACTAAGGACATTTGATAACACCCTATATCATATTATATCTCTCTATGAAGTTGCATTGACCAACTCACCTCGTAGATACCTTTTATAGATCTTGCTTAGACCTAATTAGGTTTCTTTACTCCTCCTTTGTACACAATCACTTATTGACATACGTATAGATGTCATACTATTATAAAACTACTTAAATTATTTATATCACATAAAAAACTAACTATTCACCAAGTTTCACCAATTATTGACAATTATCTCTTCCAAAAAGTGGTTTTGTAGTTTCTTTCTCCCTAACCTAGGGTTTCCCTGTCTGCACAGACGTGAGAGGGTTCCAAATGGGTTTAATGGATCTTTTGATACTTTAAAATTTTATCAAGACCTAGATAAGGTCTATCAACCTATTTATAACCTTTTCAAGCTTTAATTTCTCTTGAATGGCTCCTAATCACGTTCAAATCATGAATTTTATAGTGTTTTATAACATAGTCTACCTATAACAAACCAACACAGAGTTTTAAGTGCAAGTTTACTTACCTATTGCTTTGAAACACTCCTATAAGTTTATATTCCACTATGATATCTTTCTCCACCATAATCACACCACCACCAACCTTCATCATGCTTATAATCCCTTATGGAGATCACATATAGAAATTTTGACTGTATCTTGTAAATAAAGCATACACACATACTGTTGTCTTAAACCCTAGTTCTTTGTTGTAAACAAACATAGTTTATATGAAATAAATACAACTACCTTATATATATATATATATATATATATAAAATTTTTATCATTATGAAATGCAGATTTTCTTACTTAGACAAGTCCTTTGACACTAATCTCTCAGGTTCAATACTACTTCATAGAATATGGAGACAGTCCAATAATGTACTAACTTTTGCATTTACACAATAGAGTATTTGTTATAAAATCTCAAAGGATTTCAATCAATGAATTTAAATTCACAAACTAATATCAATACAAAGATATATAGGTATCACTTCCAACATGTTAACTATCATTGATTCCTTCTTTATTACATTATCAATAATGTCACCTTGGGCAGAGTAAAAAAATATTAATTTTCACTCATTCCTATCTCTCCTCCATACCTCCACCTCCTCAAACCTTATAAATAACTCCCTCTATGAATATATCACCTACTCTACTTACCAAAACTCATTGCATACACGAGAAACTACTTTCTTGGATAACTAACTTTCATGTCAACTACCTTGACATGGTGATTACATTCAAAATTATTGGTTTATGCCACTTTCCTTGTGAAATGTAAGTAAATCATATTTTAACACCCAAATAGACTCAGTTAGTGACTTTTACATTCATTTGATAACATGATAACTTTTGACAATCATTCAAAAGACTCCTAAACATACTAACATATTTCAAATATTCAAATGCCCATTTTGGTAGGAAAATACCAAAAGGCTATAAAAACACACTAAAAGACTAATTTAATGATTCCAATTCCTTCAAGGGGACCCTACGACATCCATCATGCACATTTCACACCTAGATTTATACACATGATCATGTTTACATGGATTTGTCTGATGTTTCTGGATCACTCCATCATGATCTAAAGGAAGAATATGTCTTACATCCACCTTATGCTAATGAAGGTAGTTAGCCCATAATATAATTATATACATAAAATAATGTTTTATAAGAATCAAACATTATCTCAAAGTATAGAATATAAAGTATCGCTAACTCATAACATCTAATCATGTAAATTAAGCAACACAAATTATCCCATAATTAACATATGTCATCAAGATTAATAAAAAAAATAGATAATTAACTATAATAATCTATGAATTAAATTATTTATTTATTTTAAAGAGAAATTGGGATGTGACATCTTTCCCCCTAAAGTTGGTCATCATCTTGATGACTTTTATTCAAACACAAGTTATGAATTTAAAACATTGTTTAATAGAAAATGATATAATAAGTAGTAACAAATCAAGCAAACAATGTGGAATAAGTCTACAAACCTCATCATAGTCCTCCCAAGTGGCATTATGCTCAGAGTATTGGTCCCATAGGACCTTACACTATGGCACTTCTCTATTATGAAAATAAATTTTGCGAGTGTCAATTACTCTAATTGGTTCTACCATGACCATATTGGGATTCATAACCTATTAAGCATTCCAATCCAACACATGTGAAGGATCAATGATATACTTTTTAAGATATGACACATGGAAGACATTATGAAAAATAGCTATATTTGGTGGGAATGCAAGCCTATATGTTACAAGTTTTACCATTTCCAAAGCCTCAAAGGGTCCCACATATCTCAATGAAAGTTCTCCTGACTTCTCAAAATTAATCAAGATTTTTTAGGCCTAACCCATAGAAAAGCTTTATCACCAAAAAAAAACTACATAGTTGTTATCTTCAGATCATTATATATTTTCTATCTATCTTTGACCTTGACTAACCTATACCTAATTATCTTGACTTGCTCTTCCATTTTTAAAAGCATCTCAGGTCTAAATACTACCCTATATTCCAACTTATCCCAATTGATTGGTGTTCCAAACCTCCTTCCATACAATGCCTTAAACAAAGCCATATTCAATGTTTATTAGTATGAGTTATTTTAAGAAAACTCAACCAATGAAAGATAATCTTCCCACTTGTTTTAATGATCCATGCAATACATATGAATGAGATCCTCTAAAATCTGGTTTACTTGCTCTTTCTATCCATCAATTTATTGGTGATATGCAATTTTGAAGTTCAACTGAGTACCCATAGCTAAATTTAGACTCAACCAAAATCTATAATTCATCTTTGAATCATAATTCAAAATGATCTTCTCTAGAAAACCATGTAACTAATACATTGTCTTTATGAATCTCTTTGCAATATTAGGTGCATCATCAATCAAATTACCCAATATAAAGTTAGCTACCTTGGTTAGTTTTTCAACTAATACCAAGATCATGTCATCCCTATTCCATGATAATGGTAACCCTTGGAAAAAATACAAATTAATCACCTACCACTTCCATTCTATTATTTTGTGTAAATATAATAATCCTATCAGATGTACATGTTTAGCTTTCACACACTAATATTCTAGACAATAAGACAAAATCTATTGCATCTCTCTTGATTCATTTCCATAAATAGAGTGGTATAAGATCATATATGAGCTTGGTTACTCATGGATATCTTGAATATGGGTCATTGTGAAGTTACTTTAGCACTGTGGTCTTTAGATTCTCTCTATTAAATACATATATCCTACCATTGTACTATAAAATACCATCACTCTCTATTTTGAATCCCTTATATCTATAATTTTGAGCATTCTTAGTCAATGCATTCTTAAATTTATCATAGAATTAATCTTCTAGTGAAAATTTGATCACTTTATATCTAAAATTACTCATGATAGTAGCCATGGCTACTATGTACCTTCTATGGCTTAAAGCATTAGCTACTCTATTCTCCTTGCCTTTGATATAGTTAATATAAAAATAATAGTTAGACAAGAACTCTAAACATTAATTTTTATGAGCATTTAGATTCAGTTGGGTGAAAATGTACTTGAGACCCAAGTTATCAGTGTTGATGATTAAAAATTATGCTATTTTTTAACACCAACAATGGGAAGTTTCAAGAATGTGGGACTTGCAACTTGAAACGACCTCCAAATTTTAAAGAAGTTGGCTCTTCTTTATATCAAGTGTATAATGGGAAAAGGGATAGGAATTAAATAGAAACACAAGTGCAATGAAAGAAACTCTAACTATGGTGATGCGCCTAAATTTAATTCGACCCTTAATTCTAAGCACAATGAAGCTATATGTAAGATTCAATTACAATAAAGAGCAATCAATGCATGATTAATGAAAAAGATGAAATCAATAGAAATAGAGGCTCACAACTTAGACTATTTTTTGTAGTGACATAGAAAACATCAACAAAGGCACATAACTCAGTCTTCTTATTAATTCTCCAGTCACATAAAAAGCATAGAAACATGCACAGTTACATAAACTTTCTAACTTAAGAAAATAGAACAAAGGCAAATGATATTCCTGATCATAGCTTAAAAAGTCTAAAAACTCTTGACAATAATTTCTCATAGAAAATTCTCTCTATCTTTTGATCCTTTCTTCTAGTGATCTCTACACCCCTCTTTATAGCATTGGATTAGCTCTAGATTGTCTACACATTCCCAATCTAACGGCCCAACTGAACTCTAACTGAACTAGAAGTGTCCAACATAAGATATTTCCTAGATTTCAAACGTCCTGTCTTTCTACAAGTTCATTGGCCAAAGTAGATACCCAGGACACTTCCCACTTTCAAACAGGAGATAACACTTGGTTGATTCCCCTACTTTTACTTTAAAACCTTTCTATTATTTAGGATGTACCAAAAAATGACACTTGGTGTGTTCCACAACACTCACTGAATACACACGGCACTTTCTGCATAACCTATACTCTTACTGTTTCTTCACTTAGAAGTGTTCCATCCTTGACATCTATCACCATCCACTTCTCTAAAACTTAAACAAATTCTATAGAAAATGGGATCCAAAGCACTTCTCACCTTAGCAACTTCAAAAAGGGAACAGGGATAGGTGGCACTTTCCACACATTTTAAACAAGGGACATGTGGCGGTATCCACTGCTCTTAGCTACCCTTTGAGAATCCTGTGAAAGGTGACACTTGTTAGTCTCCATATCACTTTGTCTATTCTATAGAAACATTCAGGCCTTATTTCATATTTACACAGATGGTGACACTTAGCGGCTTCCGCTTGCCTCAAAAATAGAACCTAGAACCCACCACAATCTTTACTTATCAATGAAACAAAGTGAAGATAATTCAGATGTTGACACGTGGTGGCTTCCATTCTCTTCAGTTGGGGATACATGGCATCTTCTGTTGATTTTATAAATGCATATTAAAACCTTCTGTGATTGCAACCTGGTGCCTTCTTCTTGATTCTGAGAAATCTTATTGGAAAGAAGCCTTCGAAATGTATAAGAAACATGAGACATGGATGCTGACACTTGTTACGCTCCACTGAGTTATTATGGGACACATGGCACATTTTCTAGTACTTACTAAAATTATGAAAAGTGCCTCCGTTGATGACACTTGGCAGCGTTCGCTTGATTTTGACACTTAGACAAAATTGAAGAAAAAATAAATTCGAGCCCGTGCTCTGAGTTAAAACTTCACTGTCTCAAACCAAAGTGTTCAAGGAAATTTTTTTGGATTGCGCGAATGAAAATCAAAATGAAACATAGAGTATTTTTTACTCTATAGTTATTAGTGACCCCAAGGAATTTTGAGCCTACTCAAAAATAATCTAAAACTCCCACATGATCAAAATGACAAAAATCACAGCTTCAGTAAAGCTGTTTGATAGGCAAACCACTCATCATTAGATAATCCTTACTTATTTTGCAATTCGTTGAAGGCTAAATCAAGGTTGATAATATCTTTGTGTGAAAAATTATGCAAAATTTGAACCATAGCCTTCAATTTAAATTCAAGCTGGGAAACAAGAATCAAAATAGCTTCTACTTCAAGTAATGATGAATCATCCATTAAATCCTAAAAAACTGCCTAATCATTCTGCCTAGCCAACAACAAAGGTTTAATTTCATCAATCATCAGCACAGTGTTGTCATTAGGAAAAGGGGAAGGAATACCTAATTACATTAAGTGTTCAATGTGTTGTTTCATTTCGCTGATTCCTTCTTTCATCACATCTAGAAGCTCTCTGTAATTGATTGTGGTGGAATTGCAATTGAGAACCTCATTCACTCATTTAGCAGCTACCATTCTATCATTAATTCCTGTTGCTAACAAAGTTTCATCAGTTGCATCATATAGCTTTTGTATCAATGTTTTAGAGTCCAATACTCTCTCAAAAATAGTAGATAGAGTGCTTTCAATTGAAGTGTCCACCTTTTCGCATAATTTCTATGCATTTAGTAGAAAGGTTAGAGAAGGCTTGAGCTGAATAATCTCCACATAGATTATTTTCCATATTGATTCATAAAGCTCCTTTACCAAATTTAACACCCCTACATTCTTTGGCCTATTGGCTAGCTTAAGTGTCAATTGTTCTACCCTTTTTCACTCGGCTTGAAATTGTGCCTGTATAGCTATGGTATTATTCTGCTCATTCAGTTGAGTAACTTAAAGCAGGCTTTCCTCACAAATGCAGGAATGTTTGAGACACTGTAAGCTTTAACTCTAATTAGGAAGTATTTATTCACCCATCAAGTCTCAAAATGGCATTAAACTTGGATAACCGTTAGCAAATATTGCTAAATCTTCATGGGACAGTGAGATAGACATGTTGTGCAAGTGGATACAGAAGGTACCTTAGGGAATTTAAAGATTTGGGAGATATTTAATATGTCAAGAATTTTGAAAATTTTGAAAAAGGCTCTGAGCTGTGGCTACATGTTTGAAGAACACTTATTTAAAATAAGAATGGGAAAGACAAAATAGAAAAACAAAGCAACACGAAAAGGGGAAACTACCTAACTATAATACATTAACCAAGTATCTTTGCCTCCCTCCTGGATCAAAAGAAGAATTTCTAAAGTCTCCTTCATGGTGAGATGACTTATGTTGCCAGACAAGTGGTCGAATGGGATGTAGCTCTGGTGACTTGCTCTCCTTGTATGTCACATTGATTGGCCTATAGTCGAGTAAATTAGAGTCAAACATGCTTCTAATATATACATACTCTTTTTGTTCTTGAAAGCTTGTCGAATGCTAGTTCTTCATATTAGCGTGTTTCATCAAGAAATCAATGGCTATTTGCTCATTACCATAAGACCTTTGATATACATCATTTATTTTCTTATCACTTTCTACCTCAAACTCAATTTCCATTGCATGATCAACTTCAGGGACTCTAAAAATATCATCTTCAAATTCACCAACCTCTTGACAGGATAAGTCTGAAATTTTGTAGTAATTTTGCATATTTATTTGAGTCTCTATGCTGTCTTGTTCATCCATAACTATCTCACATCCTCCTTAAAGAATATTATAACCTGCCATAATAAATTCAGACAAGTCATTCAAATCATGATCAAGTGTCCATGCTCCTCCATATCGTCTTGCAAATTGAGAAGAAAGTCAAAAATTATCTCTTCCTCATCAGAGATTAAGGCATAAGCTTGTGACTTCCCACTCAGAATATGGAATTCATGTTGAGAGACCTGAGGATTGATAGAAGAGGTATTTTTTATCATTTCTTCCCCTAAAACATTTGGGATTTTCTGATCTCTGTCAAATATGACATAAGTGCCCAGACCAATGGAGTCATAATTTCCATATGGGTCATTTTGCATTATAGCAAACAAATGATTATTTTCCTCTTCTTGATCATGTTCAGTCCATTCACCTAACTCCTAAATAAAAACCCTTTCTTCTTTATTCAACATAGCATTAGCTGCCTCTAATTTTGAGTTTGGTTCATTGGTGATGTGATCCTTATATAGTGGCTCAGATAATATCTTCATCTTCGAACCATATTTATTTTTAAGGATAAGATGAGATCAATCAAGTGACATATATCCTCCTATCTTGGCTGTAAATTCTCTGGATAAACATAAGCCAAATACAAGGGGTATATCTATAACTACTACATCTTGATCGACAATTATGTTGGGACAAGTATATAATTGCAATGGGAGTTGTTTAATTATCCCTATTGTTTTCACTAATTTTCCATCCAGTTGCATAACTCCTTTAGTGAGTGGCTCATACTTTATCTTTAAAGCATCAGCTATTTGCTTAAGCATTACTATGGTACTAGCCCCTAAATCTATCATTGCATTATGCAATAGTTTCTTGCCAGCTATCAAAGTCAAATAAAATGGTTCTGGTTTGGACTTGCTTACCTCTGGTGCATTGTTCACAAGGTTGTTGTCTGTAGATGAATTGTGTCTTTGAGCTTTTCTTTTTTAGCAGGTCTTTCTTTGATCCTAGTATGATTGGGCACTGATTGGACTTGTAGAGCTTCTTGTAATAGTGTCTTTTGTTTAGGGATAGCCAATATGTCCCATATTGATACTTGTGCTGGAGTCCTCTTTAATTGATCCACCACATTCATTAGTCCTAATGCTTGGGTCCTTGGAAAATAGGGATACCTCACTTTTTCTTGAATTTGTCCAAGAATCACTTGGTTCTACACTGGTTGAGGCACTTCTTGTCTAACAACTATGTTTCTTTGACCTTGAAATGGAGGATTATCCATAACTTTATTATTTGCAACAATAGGCTATTCCATCATTCTTCTCTTTGATCTAGTATAGTAGTCTAATTGCACTACTGGTTTCTTGGAAGCAGAAACTTCATTCAAGAATACTGATTCTTCATCTTCAACCCATGAAAATAAATCATGTTCAGGGGCTATTTATTCTTCTTGTTGTAGAGACATCCCTTGCATTTGAGCCATTAAAACTAAATTTTTCATACCAGAAGATTTTTAAGCTTGAGTATCAGAAGTACTTGCAAACTGTCCATTCATTCTTCTTTGCTTTGCTACCTTTTGTTGTAGATTACCCATGGGACAATCTCTGGGCATATGAGCATTATTACAAGGGAAAAACTAGGCATTGGTTCCATCTACATAATTATTTTGCCCTGGAATAATCTCCCTATTTATATTTGGGGGAACAGTCTGTGAGGGTGTAGGGACTACAACTAATTGGTTTGTTGGCTGAGGGTTATTTTGCCTTTGAGAACCCTAATATTGGTTTGCCTATGATGGGAATCTATTTCCTTGATAGCCTTGATATTGAGGTTTGGGGTAAGGATTCTATTGTCTCTTTATGTTAATTAACTCATTAGAAAATGTCCTTAAGATATTCTTGATATCATCCATCTCAGATTACTAGGTAGGGACAAGTTCTTTAGCAGGTGGTTGAGGATATTTATACATAGACATAGGTGGGGCTATGGAATTAGGTGCTTCTTGAGGTAATGGTAAGGTAATCTCTGGAAACATGGGCATGAGAGGCCTTGGGGGTAACTTTCCAGCATCTATTAAATTATTTTTAGCTCTAATTGTATAGTCATAAGCCTATGGCAGAGTCTGACCTCCAAGTGACTGAATCATGATTGATATATCTAAATTTAAAGCCTTAAGATAAAATACTATAGCCATACCTGGTAATGGTCTTGTTGTAGCTGGAATCCTTTTCCAAGTCTTTTGAAATCTTGAATTGAAGTCAGTCATTACTTCTTGTGGTGCTCTTTGAATAGTAATCAATTATTGCAACAGAGAAGATTTATCACCCTTTTCTTCAAATCTTTCAAAAAAAAGATCTGCAAGCTGATCCCATGTAGATATTGTATTTGGGGTCAAAGATCTGTACCATTTTAGAGCCTTTCCTTTAAAATAAGCTGCTAATAATCTTATAGCCACATTCTACTATGTGACCACATGTATAGGACATACATCAAACACATCCTAAAGATGTTCTTCAAGTGTTTTGAAATCTTGCCCACTGAATTTGGGTATAGCCTTCAAGGCATTTATTGGAATAGGGTCCTAAGTGGCTGGTGGTATTGGGAGGATCAAAGGACTACCAGTGTTCCAACTTGCATAATTCCTTGGGGGTTTAGGAGCTCTCATATTTAATCTTGGTATTGGTATAAATTGATGAACTCTTCTTCTTGGACTAGTTACCAATGGTGGAAAAAGAATACCTAGATTTATAGTAGATTGAGATCTTGTTACTGGTCCACAACTCTGACTCCTTGTAGCTCTCTAGTTCATATGGTCTTGAAAGAAACTTCAAGATGGTGTCCCACTGGGCATGCCAAAAACCGTTGATGATTAAAATTTCACTATTTATTAACACCAACAATGGGAAGTTTCAAGAATGTGGGACTTGCAACTTGAAATGACCTCCATATTTTAAAGAAGCTGGCTCTTCTTTATATCAAGTGTATAATGGGAAAAGGGATAGGAACTAAATAGAAACACAAGTATAATGAAAGAAACTCTAACTATGGTGATGTGCCTGAATTTAATTCAACCCTTAATTCTAAGCACCGTGAAGCTATATGTAAGATTGAATTACAATAAAGAACAATCAATGCATGATTAATGTAAAAGATGAAATCAATAGAAATAGAGGCTCATAACTTAGACTATTTTTTGCAGTGACATAGAAAACATCAACAAAGGCACATAACTCAGTCTTCTTATTAATTCTCCAGTCACATAAAAGGCACAAAAACATGCACAATTACATAAACTTTCTAACTCAAGAAAATAGAAAAAAGGCAAATGGTATTCCTGATCACAACTAAAAAAGTCTAAAAACTCTTGACAATAATTTCTCATAGAAAATACTCTCTATCTTCTAATCCTTTCTTCTGGTGATCTCTGCACCCCTCTTTATAGCATTGGATTAGCTCTAAATTGTCTGTATGTTCCTAATCTAATGGTCCAACTGAACTCTAACTGAACTGGAAGTGTCTAATAGAAGATATTTCCTAGATTTGAAACGTCCTATCTTTCTACAAGTTCATTGGCCAAAGTAGATACCCAGGATGCTTCCCACTTTCAAACAGGAGAGAACACTTGGTTAATTCCCCTACTTTTACTTGAAAACCTTCTTATTATTTAAGATGCACTAGAAAATGACACTTGATGTGTTCTATAGCACTCACTGAATACACACAACACTTTCTGCGTAACCTATACTCTTACTGTGTCTTCGCTTAGAAGTGTTCCATCCTTGACATTTGTCACCGTCCGCTTCTCCAAAACTTAAACAACTTCTATAGAAAATGGGACCCAAAGGACTTCTCACCTGAGTAACTTCAAAAAGGGAACAGGGACAGGTGGCACTTTCCATGCATTTTAAACAAGGGCCATGTGGTAGTCTCCACTACTCTTAGCTACCCTTTGAGAATCCTATGGAAGGTGACACTTGTTAGTCTCCACATCAATCTATCTATTCTATAGAAACATTTAGGCCTTATTTCATATTTTCATAGATGACAACACTTGGTAGCTTTTTCTTGCCTCATAAATAGAACCTGGGACCCACCACAATCTTTACTTATCAATGAAATAAAGTGAAGATAATTCAAATGTTGACACGTGGTGGCTTCCATTCTCTTCAGCTGGGGATATGTGGCATCTGCCATTGCTTTTAGAAAATCATATTGAAACCTTCCATAATTACCACCTAGTGCCTTCTGCTTAATTCTGAGAAAGATTATTAGAATGAAGCCTTTGAAGTGTATAAGAAACATGAGACATGGATGTTGACATGTTGCGCTCTACTAAGTTACTATGGGACACATGGAATGTTCCATAGTACTTACTAAAATTATGAAAAGTGCCTTGACTGATGACACTTGGCAGCTTTTGCTTAATTTTGACACTTAGACAAAATTGAAGCAAAAAGAAATTTGAGCCTGCGCTCTGAGTTAAAACTTCACTATCTCAAACCAAAGTGTTTTGGGACCAAATTTTGGATTGCGCAAAAAAATCAAAATGAAATGTAGAGTATTTTTTACTATACAATCAGTCTTGAGCTCAAATGGTTTTTCCAATAGATAATGTCTCTAAACTTGTAAAACATTCACAATTATCAGAAGTTATAGGTCATGAGGTTCATAATTCACCTCATAAGGATTCAGTTTCCTAGATTCATAAGCTAAAATTAAATGATCCTATCTAATAAATCCTCCAAGTCTATCCCCAGATGTGTATGTGATCATTGAGAATTGATTGTCAAGATCAGGAACTCTTAGCACTGGTGATAAAGTAAGACTCCTTTTCAATTACTAAAAGGATACCTTACACTTATTTGATCAGATAAAACTTTGATTATTTCATTTAAGAGAGGGAATTACATTAGCTATCTTATAAAAATATTAAATGAATTTTTTATAATAACCCTCTAATCGCATAAAACTTATTACGTCATGCACATTGTTTGGTATCGACCACTCCTTGATAGATCCTATATTTGTTAGATCAACTAAATTACCATCTATAGAGATAATGTCTTAGATACTACACTTTCTTTAGTAAAATTGCACACTTAGACAATTTGTCATATAATCTATGTTTTTGTAACATTGAAAAACCAACTCCAAATGCTAAAAGTGTTCTTCCTCATCATTGAAATAAATTAGGATGTCATCAAGAAAGACTAATGCAAAGTGATCTAGGTAATCTCTAAACACTCTATTTAGAAGATTCATGAGTGTTGTTAGAGAATTTATCAATCCAATTGGTAACACTGTAAATGCGTAGTGCTCATATCTAGTCCTAAAAGATGTTTTTGAGATATCCTCTTCTTAGATATTCAACTAGTGATAACCTAATCTAAGATCAATCTTAGAAAATACTATTTCTCCTTGTATTTGATCAAATAAATCAATAATGTGTGGTAATGAATATCTATTTTTCATCATCACTTTATTCAACATGCTACAGTCTATACACAGGTGAAGAGTGTCATCCTTCTTCTTGACAAACACAATTAGAGTACCCCATGGTGACACACTCGATCAAATTAGACCTTTCAACAATAAATCCTAAAATTATGCCTTTAACTCAACCAATTCAGTGGTTATCATCTTGTATGATGCTTTAGACTACAATTTTGATCTAGCTATGTTATCAATTGAGAAATCAAATTTGTGCTTAGATGTCAATCTTAGTAACTCTTCCATAAACACATCATGGAAGTTTCTTAGAAAAGGATAATTTTTGATAGATGGTTCCTTGGATTCTTTTGAAGTTTCTTGAGTTGAATGGTAGAAATATACCTTAGTTTCAACTCCATTTTATTGCCTTGAAGTTGTTTATGATTTTTGAAATCATCTTCATACTCAACCTTCTTCAAAAAATATTCAACCTTGGACTTATGATTTGAAATATAATTGACTCTTAGGATCACATCATATTATCCTAATGGTGTTGCATAAAGATATACTACTATAGTAAATTCAAGTAATCTAATCTCTACTTTGACTAGACACTTGTCAAACTTGACCTTTGACTCATTACCATATTTTATCGACCATGAATTTTCCATTTTTCCATCCCTTCTAACTAATTTACTAAGCACTCTAGGAACAATGATACATTATGTATCACTTATATCAATTAAAATAGAAATTTAATAATTTAATAAATTACCTAACAGTTCTATGGACAAAGCATGATACTCAACCTCTCATTTGTCAACAGCTAAATGAATCCATTCTTGAAACATACCTTATTGAGAAGCTGAACCCTTGTTATTTGATTTTTCCTAAGGACATTCATGATAAAAATGGTCACCTCCACAAATGAATAAACCTCCAACTAGTCCTTTCTTATCAGTTTGTTGGTTTCCCTTAAAACCATTACTAGACTTCATATTCCCTGAATCACTGTCAAACTTAGCATTTTGATTCCTAAACTAGTCCTTGGAATCTCTGATCCTGTACTTCCAGTTATTCTTCTTGAAATTTGGAATTTAAAATTATAAATTTATTTTTAAACTTATCTCTGACTTGGGCAAGACATTTTAGTTTCTATTCCTACTTGACTACCTTCTCAAACATATAATCTATGGTAGATGGACCATGCACTTTTACTTCACCACCTATTTTGGGTTTCAATCCCATGATAAATTTCTTGATTCTAAACCTCTCATATGCTTCATACTAAGGTACATACTTAATAATCTTAATGAATTTCTCCTAATATTCATTTATTGATAAATCTCATTGCTTAAGATTATAAAAATCCATAAGTTTTTGGTCAAAGTACATATGTGGAATCCATGATGACATAAATAGTGTCACAAATTATTCCCAAGTGATGGTAGTTAAGTTAAGTTCATCTCAAGCTTCTTGTTTGCCCACAAAGTTGTTACTTCACTAGCAAGTTGATAAGTTCCTCAAACTGATTTCCTGACTTTAAAATAATTATGAATCTTGAAATACTTCTCTATTTTTGTTAACCATACTTCAAATCCTCCCCCCCAATATAGTTTGATGGAACTTAGGTGGATTTACCTTTTTCATGTCATGTGCTAACTCTGCAAATACTTGAGCTATCGTATATTGTGGCACCTCCTCTTACCTCTAATCTTTAAGATGTTCATGATCATTAGGATACTCTTCAAGTTAATCTTAAGTATTCTCCTCTTCATGGCCATATACTTCCTATTCTAGGGTCATGATTCTATCCCTAGTCTCTTGCATGGTTACGAGGATTTGGTTCAACTTTGTAGCTTATTCAATTAAAAATTGATTTGGATCCACATGGGGTTTAGTATTCAAAGTACCCTCAACTCATGTTCTAGTTCACACCATTATTTTTCTTATATCAAGACAATAAGTTTTATGTTAGTAGACAAATTAAGTCCTAGTATTTGAGCCTCAGATTTGATACCACAATGCAACAACCCAACTGGGTTTTACCAAAATATTACAACATTTAAAAAAATTAAATACACATATTCAACATATATATTTCACCATGAGAAATCATATCTAGTGATATTTAACTAACTGCCTTTATTTAGTTAAACATTAAAGTTATAGCTAATACACTTAAATAAATATCACCATGTATACATATAAAAATCAGTAACAAATTAAATAACCATAATTACTACATTTCAACATAAATGATATAGTACAAGTTTAGCCACAACTGATAAAATATTATAGCCTCTACTATAGGAAGTACAATGCATAAACATTACAATTTCAACAATACATAAAATATCTCAAATGATAAAAATCTCCTCTGAGTAGAGTCTCCATGACTCAAGAGTCTCCATGACTCAAGCATCAATATGTAATCTCAAGTGTATTCTCAAGTATAGTACTCCACCTAGGAGGGAGAGCATCATTCGAGCACTTTTCCACACCAACCATAGACCATAGATCCCCTACACTATCTCCCAAACAAGGGGATGACGCTTCCTTCACAAATGGGTAGATAATGATAGTGCAAAAATCTAGAGTAACAAACAAGAACCCGTATGTCAAAGATATCTAATACAAAATGTGTACCATAATTTTTTTTTCTAATATGATATTCCACAAATATGAAAACTATATCAACATATAAAATGAAAATGTTTATCAAATAATTATTTTGGCCAAACTTTTTAAAGATAAATAATCTCTGGGATCGGTCAAATTCATAAATACCACTTCATTGGATTACCCCTTATCTTGCATTTATGGTGCTAATTAAGTTAGTGGAATCCATCCACTACTTAATTAGGTCATGAATGCAAGATTTGGTAAAATAAATAATAATATTAAAAACTAAAAGATTCATTCTTAATATTTCATTTAGCTAATCAAAAATGCTAAATATATAAATATTACAAAAATTCGTTTAATCCATCAAATAAAGGGAATTAAATCCAAGCATCTAGTTTATTATAAATAATAAATAGAATACAAAAATAGTCCTCAATATAACACACCTTCTAGGTAATGAGTATTTAGACTACTAGTTATTTTATCCATTAATCAACTTATAATATTATTTCTCCATGAAATAATATTATAACCCTAGCTAATAAATTGTTCATATTTTGCATATAAAAACAACCATTTCATACGTATAATTATGTTTTGTATTTAATTCCATAAATACAATGAATGCTTTATATTTAAACATTCTAATGATTTTATAATCACCAATAAAAGCAAACATCCATTATTTGTTGTTATTATAATTATAATCACCAATATAATATAATCACACACACACACACACACACACACACACACACACACACACACACACACACACACACACACACACACACACACACACACACACACACACACACACACACATGCATTCATATAATTATATTATACATACTTCATTTATATAATACATTATTAAGGTGACATCCACTATCTTTTGCCTTAATGTGTACTGTATACATGAAGTATACAATTAATTTAAAAAAAGTCCCCATAACCTTTTATTTAATTGTGAAAGCTCCATTCCCATAATAAGTAGATATATAAAATTTTCTATAATTCAAACTCTTTCACATTTATCTTTCAACATATTCAAATCATTTTAATCATAATTATCATTCATGCTTTGTCTACTCATAAAATAAAATATAACTAAATACATTCATTTTTACCCTATTTGGTTTCCACTCAGTCAAATAAAAACATCAATTAAACACCCAATCAAATACCTTCTCAGGTATCAACGTAATTTCCAAGATTTGGTCGATTAAGGAAACTCAACAAAATTTAAATAAATCAAATTGTTATTACAAATGAACCTTAAGAACTCATATACATAGTCCCTATACATCTATGCAAGGTATATGTACACTATTCACCTATATAGTCTCATATATATATATATATATATATATATATATATATATATATATATATATTAACAATGTTCATAACTTAACTCAGCCATATAACATTATCAATTCACTAATATTAATATTTTTATAAAACCAAAAAGTATCTTACAGTCAAACTATTCATCTACTTGTAACCAGGTAATACGAAGTGATTACAATGAAGATCTTAATTTTGAATATAATCTATTGTGATTAATTAGGAATCCATAACCAAGCTTCATATTCCAACTAATACTCAAACCTAGTCATATAACAAAATTATCCTTAAATTATAATACATGTGCAATTTTATAAAATGACTTAATAAATTTCATACATACATACATACATATGTATGTATGTATGTCTACGTGTGTGTGTGTGTGTGTGTGTGTGTGTGTGTGTGTGTGTGTGTGTGTGTGTGTGTGTGTGTGTGTGTGTGTGTGTGTGTGTGTGTACATATATGTATATGTATGTATATATAATCACATTTAATTTTAATAATTTCTCAAACATGTATTTTGATACGCACACATACAAATATATGTGTGTGTGTGTGTGTGTGTGTGTGTGTGTGTGTGTGTGTGTGTGTGTGTGTGTGTGTGTGTGTGTGTGTGTGTGTGTGTGTGTGTGTGTGTGTTTTAGTATAAAAACCTATATCCATAACTCCAAATTATTGAATTGTTTAACAGTTTGAATAAATCATGCAAACATAAATAATTAAGTCTATTTATCCTATACCCCATGGAATATATATATATATATATATATATATATATATATATATATATATATATATATATATATATATATATATATATATATAAACCTAGTTCAACATAAACATCTCAACCAGATTGTACATATACCCTACAAATTAAAACTTTGTTTTGACTAGTGAATTTAAATTGTTAAGGAAGGATAGGATAATTTATAAATACTTTTGACATCATGGTCAAGACCTACTATGCATTCATAACATTCCCAGGTTACCCTAGATTGGATATAGGGTTTTGTGGAGGTCGAGCCCTCCTCAAGGCCCTATGTATAGCCCATGTATATTTTCCCACACCATTAAAATATAATAACTAGTTACTTATCAATTTGAAAACCCATTCAAAAAACATATCACACATACAAAGGTATTTAATTACAAAACCAACTTGTTAAAATGTATGATTGTCAAAGAATGTCGAGCCTACAGCTGTGTCAATTCCTTACTCTTCCTTTTCTCCACCTTATGCCTTTTTCCTCTTAGAATTTTATGTCCTAAATTGTCCCCCACTCTCCCTTTATCTATTTTTCCATATTCCATATTTTTTCCACTACCCATATTCTTTGGCCGATTAAACTCCTCATTTTTGCATGCTCAAATAACTTAACTTCTCACAATCCACCTCCATACATATGCAATGAAACCCCATTATTTCCTCCCAAAACCATGCTTAACTCAAGTCAATGAATTATTACCCAGCTAATCATTCCCGATCCTTATTTACAAAAATCCCTAATTAACCATATTATAATCCCTTAACAAGTCTACATGCTTATGATTTAAAAAAACCATCCTCAACCACCTCATTCACTTAAGTCACCACCTTAGGTTACAATACATGTAATACTTTAAACTAGTCATTTATCCAACGTATTTCCCATATAATGACTAACAAAAATAAATCATATAACTTAGACAATGCAACTATGCATAACAAGACTTATGTTAAATGTTATCCACTAACTTATATTAATTACAATGATTTCAATAGTCATTTATTAATTATCATTAATATATATATATATATATATATATATATATATATATATATAAATACTTAAAACAATGGTTAATCAAATAAAATCTATTTAAATTTTTTTTTATTATCATAATAAT
>JARHVA010000880.1:4237500-4279334 GCA_037957365.1 Torreya grandis
ACTCAAAAACACATCATAAAACTACCATATAATTAGATGGTCATATATTGAATCTGTATCTATATCATCCTCAGAACAATCATTCACTATGATATAAAAATATGGCATCCATTTTGCATGATACAATTTAGATACATTGTATAAACCATGTAACAAGATATGGTTATCTTGACCCTAGTGATAAACATGTTGGACCCAAGGTTGTCGACACACTCAATGACCTTGTTATGACAATCTATCTTGGCTATATAAGATGTGAGCCCATCCATAGCTAAAACAACCTCATAATTTCCTAATTGTATAATGTGTAAGTCCATAATGGTAATATAAACACCTAGATCTAAAATGAAAAAACTCACTAATGAGTTAATAGACATCTTGGCCCTAATGGCCAACTCTACCTCCCAACTCTCAGGATGTCTAGAAGCCACCAACCTATAATGGTCCATGACTAAAGTGTATATAAAGGAATATGAGGCTCCATAATCAAATAAAAATTTAATATAAACTTTTTTAATCATACATATGGTATGAACGATAGTATTTAGGTGATTTACTTGTTGGTTATCCACTAGTTCATACATTTGATGGACTCAACCCACCTCACCTATTATCTACTTTGTAATCAGATTCTTATACCTTCTAGTAGTTGATGGTCTCAATGGGGAATCTCATGCATAATTTTTAGGTGATCTATAATTAAAACCAAAACCTATAGTTTGATCTTACCTATATGGGGTTATAATGATCTTCTACCTAGCTTTAGTTTTAGACCTTGATGGTCTTGCTTGCACATAATGTTGAGTCCATGTTATCCTAGTTTTATATTTATTCAATTACCTAACATTATTCTAGCTCTCGTGGTTCTAAGTTCACCTGTTCATAAAATTAGTGAATCTAGAGTGATTACTCTCTTGTTGCTACTAAAAGGGTCTTACAACTGACTAGGTAAGTCTTAATCCTTACCTAGGTGTATGTTGTATACCATGTGATCTAGAATCATGTCAAAACTACATCTTACCTAAAAACCTCTCCCAAGACTCATAATAATTCCACCAAGACTCTTCTAAAATATAATACCTTTCCACTACAACTGGTAAGGTTGATCAAGAGAGTATACACACTACACCAGCTAGGTTTGTATTTAGACCTTTGATAAATCTATTCACCTGAATGGACACATATGTGTAATTATCCACATCTATAAGTCCAAAAAATGACACTATATTGTGCCACTATACTTCTCCCTTATTGATCCTCATGTAACTCATCTACCTTATTCTAAAGGTAGGGATGTGAAATGTTTAAGACTCTAAAATTCTTCTCAAATAGCTCTGAAGTAAGGGTATTTATTTTCAAACACAATTTTCACTCCTCACCCTCCCATCCAATCTTACCTACACATCTAATTAAATGTGTATCTACTCAATATTTTCCATTGGAATAAAATTTGTGTAGGGTAAAAAATACATGCATACTATCCAACCATGCCTAATATTCACAAGCCTCCAAGATGACATCAAAATTTTGTGCATGAAGTCAAATGAAGTCCTTGACTAGATCTTTTGGTGTTGGGCTAGGAGGGTGCTCATAGTATCACCTCTCTTAATCCCCCAATCTATTATGTGATTCTACTATATCTCCCTCTACATGTTGGTATGATGGGATATGAGACATAATCCTCTCTCTATCATCCTCTACTTTTTGTCATGCCATGTTGTGAGTCCTCTACCTCTCACCCTATGTTTACTTCTATCCACCCTATGAAGGCTATGGAGAGTGCTTCTTTGGTATATATTGTACCACTAGTAACATTATATAGAATTCTAAGCATTTTATACATGACCTAATGTATCTGAGGCTTAAGTTATACTAGCCCCTATGGAACTAGAGGTGGTTGTGGAACTTGAGGTGGGTCTATAGAATCATTAATGTCATCAACATATTTTAGTAGTCTCTATCCTCATGTTATATTTAATAAGGAAAGGATAAACATTTAGATAAAAAAAAATTAAATAACCCAAAGTAAAAAACTAATAAGTTACCCAAAACTCTTGATGTTGAAAGTATGATTTGATAAAAAAATGTGATGCCAAAAAAACTAACATGATTGAACACACACAAAAATAAACCATTTTTTTTTTAGAATGTCCAAAGCACATACTGCTCACCTAGATTTCCAACAGTTGGATAACTAAAAATCAATAGACATGAAATGTGATGTAATAAGAACACATTCCTAAATGACATGGATTTCAATTCACATGTGGCCTCAAGGTAGCTTACATAATCATGTTAGCCCCACTCACTCAAATCAACCTATGGGATCTCAACAAACCTAATTCTCTCTGAGAAGACCTACCAAGACCCATATATCCAAGGCCCAAAAAGTATACTCTAATAATGTGAGTTGGGTTTGAGCAACCAATTTCTTGAATGGTTCTATCTAACTCTTTATGGTGATTAAAAATGTATTCAAGTGATTTTGTCTAATCATAGGGCTTAGTTCACACTTAATTCATAATTAAAATATATTTTTGACTTAATTATAAGTCATGGAAATTGATCAATATAGAATCATATAGTCCCCATATAACCTCCAATAGGTTCTAAAATATCTCAATTAACTGCTCTAAGGATGTAGCAACCATATTCACTATCAGATTTGATTAGTCCTAATCGTCAGATAAGGACAAGGTGTAAAAATCATATGAATCTATATGAGGTCCCATAAAGGTTTATAACCCTTCATTTAAACTTAGAGTTTGAAATTATGGAGGAAGTTTTGGAGAATGGATTACCTTTATTCATCCCTCTCCACCTTCCTCATCCCTGGATGATCACCCATTAATGGGTTATCCATGATTTTATCACAACTAGACTTATTTCATTTGTGAAAATGTGATGCAATACAAAGCTGTGTGAACCTTTTTTAGGTGCCCATATAAATTTAAAGTATTTATGTAGTCTCTAATTCTCACAATTGTCAAAATGATGATTTGGGACCTTTAAGATCCATTACAACATTAATGGCCCCAAGATAATTTAAGTTAAAATTAAGTATAGTTGGGTCTCTAAGTAGATATAATTAGATTTATAAATCAAGTATAACTATTTTTAAAATTTCTCATTTTCAATTATATTGCATAGGCATAGACTTTATTAAATTACAAGGGTTAATAGAATATATTTAATATATCTAGGTGATTTGTTATAGCCCATTGGTTAAGGCTAGTGGTGGTCAACCTATATTTTTATAAAGGATATAGTGGGAGGCTTAACTTCAAGTGGTCTCCCAACCATTTACCCCATAATTGTGGTAGTCAACTACCTAGACTATGGGATAGCCCTTTAGGACATCTAACCCTTGCCACATGGTCACAAGGGTGACCGATGGCTAAACATCCATCTTCCCTAAAATTAGGGCCCTTTTAAATGGCCTATAAATATTAAAAACTTTCTAATAGGTATGCAAAATTTTTAAAATAGTTTCAAAAATATCAAAGGGCTAAAATTATGAAACTAAAGTAAACAAGCTAAAAAATACCTAAAATTTTAATTAAAATTATTGCAAATGCTATGAAATGATTTTTTATGATTTGAAATGATTTATGGATGAAGACGTGAAAAACTAATGTTCTAATTTTATTAAATTAAAGCTATAGAACAATGTGATTTTACTAATATAATGGAAATATTTGAGATTTAGCATGCATGTTTTCAAACTATCTAGTTTGTCCATGTTTTTGTGAATTTTTTGTTGAATTTTTTTTGGTGAATGAAATGTTTTCTAACCTAGAAATAAATTATTGTATAATGGTTGTATTATGTATGTATGTATGTATATGTTTATGTACATGTATGTATGTATTCCCTACAAATGTGCAAAAACTAAGTCCTTTAAAAGTAACCAAAATATAATTTTCAAAGAATAGATCTAAATTATGTTTTGGTGTGTGTGCAGAAGAGAGAGAGAGAGAGAGAGAGAGAGAGAGAGAGAGAGAGAGAGAGAGAGAGAGAGAGAGAGAGAGAGAGAGAGAGAGAGAGAGATTTTATTGTGCTTTTAATTTTTAAAAATTAAGATAATTTAGTGAATAAATGAGATATTAATTACTCTAATATAATAAAAGATTATCAAAACTAAAAGTAAAAGACCCAAACCTAATCAAAGTGAGACCAGATGGAAAAAAATTGTTGTTGTAAATATTCCTTAGTATGATAGCTCCTCTGCTCAATGCAATCATAATAACTCTTTAACAAAGGATAAAAATGAAAAAAATGAAAGTAATAAGAAGAGACCAAAGGAGTACATAATCTCAAATAAGGAAGCAAGTAATTGTGGTTGGTCGGTTCACTAATTGCAAAGAACAGATTATTTTTAGATTAAGGTAAAATCAGGTTTTGAGGGGACCCTGAAACCCAAGTACAAAGAAAGAAAGATAAAGCCTCAACAACCACAGGCAGAACCTAAAAACTACTACAGAGAAGTAGAAAAAATAGGTTTTATATGGACTTGAAACCACCAGAGAGACCACCGGTCAAAACGCAGATTTAACAAAGATCTGGCTGCACCATAGACAGAAGATTACAAAAAGAAACCAGAGAACAGGACTAGTAAACATAACCAACAAGAAGAACCAGACTATTCTTCCAGTTCCAAAATCATTTTCACTGTTTCTTTACCTTTCACAACAGTAGTATCCTGAGTAGTAGTTGCTGCCAACTTGGCTCCCTCTTGTGTAGCCTTCTTTCTAGAGCTTTGTCTCATCCTTTTGGTAGGCCCCTCTAAGGATTTGGTCTCCTCGTTTACTCTTTTTCCAATATTGACAGCTGCAACACAAATATTGGACGTTACTTCCTCCATTTTCGTTCTATTCTCCTTAATGAGTTTCCGAAGGTTATTCTCGTAATCTTTGAGCTTGACCGGGATATCTCTTATCTATTTTTCCATGATGTTAATTTTGTTCCATGCAGCTTTCTGGTTATCTTCCATAATTTCCACTTTCCTTTTGAGATCCTTAATCTCCTTACATATCCAAGAATCAAATTGGAGAGAAGCCTCTGCTTTGCAAAGAACAGATTGTTGATCTAGTGGTTTTTATTCTTAAAAATTATGTATTTTGACATGAAAATAACCAAATGTGGGGGAAGATCTATTTCAAAACTGAAATTAAGTGGGCTTGGGTTCTATAGAGATTGAATACAAAAAAATTAAGATCCAAAATTAATTTAAAATTGAGATACTTGTGGGAGAAGAAAAGGTCTTGTAAGGGTGACTTTAATTGTTGGTTAACTAAAAGTCAAACTTAGAAAGGAATAAGAGTGGTCAAAATAACACTGGGAGTGAGATAGGCTACCATTAGGGTGAAAAAAATAAAATCAAGGGATAAATGTTAACAAATCATGAAAATTATGTGAGAACTCAAGTCTTGGATGCCAAATATAAGATAGGCAAAATAGGATGAATCTATTACATTTTTTAGGAGATGGAGATGAAACTTCATCATCATAAAAAAAAATTGAAAATATCACACTGTGTAATTTTTGGGTGCATACATATTTTCATCTCGAGATGACACCTTGTCATGAATTGATGAGGGTGTGGTCCAGAGTAGTGGCATACTAAAGAAAAAAAATAGTTAGAAATACTTAACTTACATATGTGGTACAACAATGCCAACTAAGACTCCATGCAACCTACAGACAAAAGATGGGAATTAAATGTAGTTGAATGAAAAAGTGAAAACAATGCTAGATAATCAAAACACATACTAGAATACTTATCATATATATGGGGATGATTATACTACTTGAACCATATAGTACTTGGATTGAATATGACACTGATTGTCATATACCTACAAAGATAAAAATGAAATAAAAACATGTTATGGAAGATAAACACCATTAGAATTCATTAGTTTTAAACATTGTTTAACCCTAAATTTAGATATGTGAGGTTATTTATAGTTAAGGAGATTAGAATAAATTTTACACAAGGATGGTGAAATAACCTAATGAGAAAGATAATTAATAAAACATTCAAATAAATAATATTATGAATTTATACAACTAAGATTGCTAAAAATAGTGAAATACAACTATTGATAGATATTGTAATAAATTAGAAACAAATGATACTTATCTTATTTACTATGCACATGCAAGTATAATATAGAACATGATGTAAGTAGACTGTAAGATGATCTTAGAACAATCATCAAATTTTGTAAATATCATTTTTGTGGCCTCAAACACTTGCATCAGATCTGGATAGTTGCATTGATGTAGGTGTTTGACTTTGATGCAAGTGTATTGTATAAAATACTTAATGGATCTGTATGTAACCAACTAAAACATTATATGTTTTTTGTCACATTTCTTCTGATGTATTCATATAGTGCACATAGGCTATTATTCTTTATCAAATGATCAAACCCCAATTCTTCACCTTTGAAGTGACTGTGGAAAAAATAGGTCAGTGAAATCATGGTGTCGAGCTACCCCAAAGACACTTATATAAATGGGCACTTACTACATATATATTACTTCTAAAATTGACTTAGACTTATGTAGTTATCCCCTAAGACAAATATGAAATGTTTGATAAACAACATGTAGTGACCTATATTTAACTTGGAAAATATGGCTCATAAACTACTCCTTAAATGCTTCAAACTTGTGTAAATATTACTCCTAGTAGATATATAATTAAGGATGAATAGGGTATATTTTATAGCTTGAATTCTTGATTGACTTCTTCTTGGTATATATCCTTGTGAGTTGTATGTGATTTCAAAGTGATTGTGAGGAATGAATGAGGGTTTATATTGTATTTATACCAATCCCTTTTGAAAATATATCTCACTAAAGCACTTACACTAAACTTCAGGATACATTTATTTTTTTAAATTAGATGACTTTTGGGCACTAGATATTTCATATGAAAAGTGGACACTTTCATTGACACAAGTGTCTATCTGGGACATAAGTGTCAAAGAATCTAGAAAATAGGTATATGTCCAAAACTAGCAGGGAAGGATAATAATCAAGTTTAGAAATTTTTACATAGTATAGAAGGCTTGGTGATCAGAATAATAATGGTCTGACTAAGAGATAAGTAATTTAGGAATAATGATATAGTGAATATGAGACTTTGATAATGGGTAGGCATATAGCTAAAAGTTACAACCATGATAGGTATTTTCCAAGTATACAAGACTAAGGTATTATGTAAATCAGATTTTAGTATAATACACTTTATCTTTGTGTGAGCCCAAATCATGTGATTTAGTGTTGAGTGACCTAAAACCAAGAGCATGGTTACATTTCATAATTAGTGTTCAAAATTAATAATTAAAATAATTTGAACATGCTTGAAAGTAAGAAGATCAAGGTTAGGAGTACATATATGTGTCGATGTAACCATCTTGCCTTTTGGAATTTTTATTTGAAAGGATGCTTCATTATGAAACATTAATGCTAAGATTAGGATAATTTGAAACCTACAAGTTCATATAATATATACTATGAAACATACCCCCTACCTTGTAATAAAGGTGAGTTGCAACATGGCCATTAAGCTTATTTCATATCAATTATGCAATCCAAATATGTGCATAATCTGGTGAGTATGAGAAATTTAATCAACTCAAAATATATATCTAATGAGGGTGGATGATTTAATCAAATCCAAGATATAATTTTGCTAAAGTTAGAGTAGTTAATCAAATCTAAATTATCAACTTAGTAAGATTGAGCAATTTAAATCAACTCAACCTTCCAAAGATGAACCAACTACTACATTATATTAGTTCGATAAAAGTCCATATCAATCCATCATAGGTATAATAATTATCCATAAGAGTATTTTAAATTTGGAAATTGATTTTATTATGTAATCTTAGGTGCCCTTTGCATAACATATGCACCTCATATTTGTCTCAAGATAAAATCTAGCTATGATAATAGTAATAATGTATATAATGATGCCACAAGTATGTATCTTAATCATATAAGTTTTAAATCTAGTTAATTTTAAATCGATCCAAGTGTGGAAGAAATGTTTATATGGCATGACCCCATTGAATCTATAGAATTTGAGAAATTTCTCCAATGTGGATAACATGTTTCCACAACATTCTCCCACTATAATCTAGAGAGTTTGAGAACTTGTGTAAATGTGGAGAAAATGTTTCCATAACATGCACCCATTATAATATGGAGAATTTAAGAATTAAAAAAGTGTAGAGGTCATGAATTTTTAAGAGGCTATGAAAATGTGGAATTCATGCCTCTATGACATTCTCCCACTGATATCCCCCCTATTTGAGGTGGGGGGAGTATAATGTGGTAGTTATCTTACCTCAAAAGGATAAGATAATTGTATAATCCATGTATGGATCATGTATCATATAAGAGTATCATGTATAGGTAGATATAACAATGAGGTACATAGTTTATGATCACATAAAGTCCTAAGAAGAATGATATAGATCATGGAAACATCTAGAGAGTAATTATATAAGATCAACAAGTAATAAAGTGCACACTAAAGAGCACTCAAAAACAAAGAAATAAGAAAATGATTTGAAGAGACCTTATAAAAGGGGCATATTAAAATTTTATACATAATCAAAGGAACATGACTTAGTCAAATGTCTAAAAAACATAGAATGACATTCAAATGTTCACATAAAAAAAATGACATGTTCAAATGTATAAATAGGAAAACATGGCATGGGGGCCACAATCAATGGAGAATATTCAAATGCTCAAACAAGTAATATAATTCAAAATAATAACAAGAAATGAACACATTCATGGAAGTGAACAAATGGAAAATTAGGGCAAATATAAACAACCAACATGAACCTCGCATACTAGTTCCTACAAATATGTGTTAGTAATCAATGTTAAGTGCATACCATATCAATTACATTATGAAATGTATAATCATGTATATAGGCATATGTAAGTATATAATCTCAATTGTGATAATATAAAGTTATCATAGAATAATATAACCAAGGTGTATCATGATTAAAGAAGCAGACGCCCCCAACATAATCAGGACATGAGTGGAGGGAAGGTCCAACATATGTATGTGCATATATCATATATCTGAGTATGCTTGTATCACACTCAAATGAAGCATTAAACATATGCATCTATAGGAAAGGAATGATATGCTATTTATTAACATGGATAAAAAAACATATATAATAAATAGTGCAACTAAAAGCATGTTGATGTTTTTGGTATTTTTGGTAGTTTGATTTTTTCTTATTTTTGAAATATTTAAAAAGATAAGCAAATAATAAATTTTCAAGGAAAAGTGCTACTAGAATCCAATGTACTCATTAAGGAGATGCCTCTGTGAATGTTCTATATCATATGTGTCATATTTATATGTTGTGTAATCAATATCATCAAGATCATATAAATATTATATATTATTAGGATCATAATCATAAATGTAATCATCATTATAGGAGACATGGAACTTCTTAGCTTGTTCTAAACTTTTGATGTGTCATTTTGAGAATCCATGTATGAAAAACCAATTGTACAATAGATTGGAGTTTCCTTCTTGAAAGTTTGTTTTTATTGATTTTGATTTTTTAACTTCTATTCTTGATTTTTTTGTAACACTACCTTTTGTAGTTATTACTTTTAATTTTTATATTTTTTTAATATTACTTGTTCTATATTTGACTTTTGAATCTTTTCTTATTCTATGTTTTGCATTTACAATTGTTTGTGTTCAGAATTATCATTTGGTACCCATATTTTCTATTTTGGAATTTGTGCTTTAGGAGAGGTACTCATAATGTGAGTGGGTTTTTTGGTTGATGTATCAATTACAAGATCACCAACATCTTTGTGACTTTGTATTTTATTTATTAATGCAAAACAATAATCTGTATGATGCCCATGCATTCTATAATATGCATAATAGTATTTTGATCTTTTTATAAGTTGTAGAGGAGGTAGTTGTATCACTTTGTTTCAAATAATTTCTCTTAAGATTTCACTTGGATTCTTATTAGAGTTTTTTTTCACTTTATAAATCATTTAGTGTAGATATATTTTTTTGTAGATTTTTCATTAGATATGAAAACATGTTGGGTATGACATTACTAGAGGATGATGCAAACACATGATTAACACTAGAATTTTTTGATTTTGTAAGTTTGTACTATAATTTTACAAGGATATGATCCTTGAAATGAAACACTAATTTTGATTTTTTAACTCTTTTATAAACGTGATCATAGTGTTTTTTTTAAATATTTGAGGTCTTTATAAGAACAAACCCTAGGTACTTTAGTTTGAATATGCATACACACATCATATAGATAATACATGGGAGGTGGATGGGTTTGAGGAGGGACACATTGATTAAATTCATTGGAAAACATAGAATGGGCCACCTTACCCTTTGAATTAGTTATATCATGGAGTTGATTAGAGGGATGGTATTTATCATCCTCCTTAGGGTTATGAGGATGAAAACATTCATTTTTATCCAAATTAATTATGATTTTAGGAAAAATAAACTATAAATTTTAAATTGTGAATATTTTGAGATCATAAATTAGAAAAAAGGTAAATCAAGAAACCCTAAGTCCACTAGGGTTTTGAGACCAAATGTCAAGATCACCAAATGTTTGAAAGAGTTCACAACATTCTTCAGCCAAGAGCTCATTACCATATCCATAGATGCTTCAACATACACATAAAGAACAAAACCAATTATAAATGAAACAATTAATATTCAATAAATTATATGAAAATATTATGCAAAATATATGCAAAATATATATTAAACTATATATTCCTTATTTAAATAGTCAAGGAGAATCAAGATGCAATCTAGTCTAAGTAATGTGAGATAAATCCACACATAGGATAAAACTAGGAAAAGACAAATAACCTAGCTAGAACCTAGCAAGCATGAAAAATAATATACTCTAACACTCCCCCCCCCCCCCTCAAATGAAGCTAGGAGATAACAATAGAGGATGCAGTGTGAAGTCATGTGTCCCTATGGACACCAATCCATCTTACTAGAGTACATAGAAGTTAAGTCACTATAACCACCAAGTCAAAGTAGGAATGGTGTTAAATACAAGGATCACTAAAACAAACACTACACTCTAAAATACTAGGTAGAATGATAAAACCAAGAAAACATTGCTTGAAAGCCTTCCAATAAGATGGTGAGAAGTGAGCACAAAGACTAATGGGGATTCCACACTAGTGTCACTACTGGGAATACCAAGCTAGTGTCACTATAAGAATCACAAAGAAGGCCATAGAGTAAAGTAAAAATCTTCATATGGGTTATAATAAACAAAGTGCCTGAATAAGATACCTGTGTAAAAAAGAGAAATCTAGAAAACACTAAAAAAAAAGTGAAAAATATACATATAACTCTCATAAAGTGGAGAAAGAAAAAACTTGTAAGAAAAAATCTCCCCAAAAGAGAGAAAATAAGAAGATAAATATATAAATCCCCCTAAAGATGATGTTGAAGTAGTATGTACTTATTAAAAGTCATAAAGGAACTCAATCTGCACATGTGGTATAAATCCATTACTCAATCACAAAAACAACTAACACTAGGCTTCACTAAAATTGATTCAATCAGAAAGACTATCATTGGTGATGAAAGTATAAAAGAGAATTGAATGTGTATGGAATGCTCAACACCTTAGAAGTAGAATTTACACCACACCCTCCATACTATTAATTGGGTGGAGTGGGGGATAAAGGTTTGTATGAGGGATATAAATCCACTACTTAAACATCAAACAAATTGACAATGTATACACTAAAATAACTCCATATCCTATTGAAAGAGATTATCAAATTATCAAAAAAGATAAGATGACACTGGAATTCACTAGAATAGCCACACTTCAAGCTATGGGAGACTATCAACTATCTAAAAAGTGGTTTTAAAATATAAAAATGTCTCTCAAAGATGATGGCCCATGGTGGTGATGGATTAGATAAGTAATTAAATAAATGAAAAGGTGTCCAGAATAGAGCATATAAATGTATAAAGATAGATAAGGCTGATCAACAAACCTCCCATGGAATTTTATAATTCAATGCAAGTAAAATATAACCCATACATAAAAAACACCAAATGGAAGCAAGGAAGACTCTTGGATTTAATAGAATAGCTCTACACAAGGAGACTCTTGGATTTAATAGAATAGCTCTACACAAGGAGACTATCAACCTATCGAATAAACCATCAAAAATCATGAGAGATGTTTTAAAAATAAGGGAGTAAAAAATTGTCTTCATAGAAGAAGACACTGAGGAATAGGCCTCGAGGAAACATGACACAAACTATCAGTGTGTCAAAGTATTGGTGCATGTTGTGGGCTGATGAAAGAGTGTGGAAAAGGGTGAAAAGAGCCATCATATATTAAAAACCACATCAAAAATATATCAGTAGCCAAAAAATAATAACCTACAAAGCCCATAAAAAAAAGATGTCGAACTCAAACAAAAAATTCCTCCAAGATAATGCATGTGAAAAATACAATACAAAAAGTGTAGACATCCAATTCCTAACACCATTTGTGTTGAAATTATCAATCTTACTCAAATTGCACTCAAATGCATATTTTAGGTCAAAATCCATAAAACATGTTAAATGGTCTGAACTTGTCACTTACAAGTGTTAGTTTAGGTCAAAGTGTTCCTAAATAGGGTAATGTATTTTATGGGATAGCTAACTTTGATAAAATCATTTCAAGTCTAGATCACTCTTTTCTTCTGATTCATTGGTACACCTCGTATACCTTTGTTATTTGGTGTTGACAACATCCTAAATGGGAATATGATTCCAACGCATCTAACATCACCTTCTAATTCCTCTCTAGTCAAATTACAACCCAATAATATGACTTTCTGACCATTCTGATTAATTGAGGATCAATTTTTAAATAATTGTGCAAATGTTGATTAACCTTGTTTAAGGCTAATTAATCCAAATCAAGAGCTTAAGTGGATTTTCCATGAGAGTTGTTGAATATTTATTTTTGAAATTCGATTCTTAGTATCTACATCATCGATTGACATCATTATTGGGAAGACATACCTAGATCATAAATGGCACATTTAAATGCCACAAATATCAAGATTATGGGTCACCTATGCCTAGTTAATGCCTCCCATACCTCTTTAATGCTTATATATCTTGAGTATATTTATGGATTAAATTTCAAATATTAGGATTATCCTCAACCACACATCTTCATCTCAAAATGGATGGTTCAGGTTGATCCTAACCAATCTCAAAAATCTATAAATAGAGAGGCCAGGAACATCATTTCCATGTTGTTTTGGTGCAGGGTTATTATGCTCAAATATCTTCAAAGATTGAATATTACAAATTTATAATGCTAAATTGTTTCCATAAAGCTTTATTGATAGGCTAATTTAGTGATTTGGAATCAAGAGCCTCAATTTTATGGAGTGTTATTGAGGAATTGGAGGAGTTTACCACCATTGTTGACAAAGACAAGGATGCTTGATCAAGGGAGAACATGTTTTTGAGCCGCATGGGCATGGTGAATCCATTTAGGAAGGTAATATGGTGTTGCTTTCTTTCATTTGTTTTTTTATATCCTTTGTAATTACCATAGGAATATATAGGCTTGGTTAGTTAGTTATTTATGCATGTTTCATTATTTATGGACTAATGCTTGACTAACTTGCTTTGTAATCCTCTCTATAAAAAGTAGTAGGACCCATATCACATGTAAAATCCTAGTAATGATAATGCACACTCAAGAATATGATGTCAAACTCTATTGAAAATGCATTCACAAGTGCAACAAATTATGATTATGCAAATCAAAAGAAGTAAGAAGGAAGTTTGTGTTGCCTGTGAGGGGGTTTAACCTCTTAGCAGACTAGATCTCACCCTTCAATCTTTAAAAAACAAAAAAATAAGGTAATTTTAAAATAAGGAATATTCCCTCAAAAAATTCTCATAACATATCAAATGCATCACCACTAAAATATCACCACATGAAAACAAACTGTAAGCACAAGGCAACACAACCAATGCAAAGAAACCCCCTTAGAATATGTCACTTTATATTTTAGTACATTTTAAAATGTGGATAGAATCAATGAATGGAAAATAAAAAAAATATGAACTTTTGAAAAAGATGACACTCAATTTAGAGCTATCGATCAAAAGTTATTACTCAATCAATTTACCTTAAATGAGGCCTATTTAATAAAAATTTGCACTAAAATTAAAAAAAATTGTGGATAAGGTGGACATAGCATTACAACCACTAATTAGTAAAAAAATAATAATAATAATTACTTCTCAAATCAACAAAATTAAAAAATACCCCTTCTTCTTGCCCCTATGAGCTCTCAAGTGAAAGATTAATCTCACTTAGGCCCAAAATTAAAGGAAAAAAACTATTAAAAGAAAACAATGCTATTTAAATAAAATAGACTTAAATTTGTTTTCAAAGTAGTTTTAAGAAAAGAGGATTAGGGAAAAATTATATTTTAACTTTTTATTTTGCAAAGAGCTTGAGAAGATAATGAGGCACCACCATGTAATGAGATGTGTCCCTCCACAGCCCTTGCTCTCTACCTCTACCATCCTACAACTCCTCCATTGATCAAGCATTCCTTCTTCCTTGATTGTTTATAAAAAAAATATCCTATCCCTTTGTATGGCTCATAAATCTAACTAAACTTCAACATTTTGTCCTGATTCGAAATCAACAGCTTGATAAGTTTGATGGGAACAACTACAATTTTGGAAACAACAATAAATACACCATCCATCAAAAAATCAATCATGAAACCCTTCACACATTTATCAAAAGGTTTTTGAAAAAATATAGGGTAATAGTTTGGAGTTGTCATGGCAATGTTGCTTCAACTTGGAGCTCTGCAAACCACCATAACTCCACACAATAAATGATAGCACTTTATGAGGTCACAATGTAGCATCCTGGCAGACTTGTTAGTTTGGTACAAATCTTGAGCCAAAATATGTTTGAAAAAATAAATTTTTGGCAATAGACATAAATTTAGGTCATTCTAACATCATGACCTAACAAAATTACTATCGATCGAAGGATAAAAGAGAGACATGATGAAATGAAGGAGGTTGAATCCCTTATGTTGAAAAAAATATTCTTCTCTCCTCCTCAGCTTTAAAAGTTCACTTCACATGCAAAGTGCAACAACATGACACCATAATTTTTTTTCTTTCTAATAAAAAATTCCTTTGAGTATGGCAATGATGGAGGTAATTTATTTGGGCTCTTGTGATGGAGTAGTGATGGCATAAATGAGGATGAGGCTATTGAATCTAGAGTGCAAATCTATGGAAGAAAATTCTCAATAACCTTGCCACAGGGATGAATATCGATATAGATAAAGGGGGATTACAGCCTATAAAAAGTTTAGAATAGCTTGAATCAATGGCAGAATCAATGATCTCTTCCAACATAAGCTTCCAATCTGGTATGGGGTCACCTTTTTCTCCTCACCTAATCATGGTAGATGCCTAGAAGATTCTCAAAAAATCTCTAGTTTATTTTTGTAGGACAAAAAGAACAAGTGATCCAACAAGCACAAGAGTAATGTCGATCATCATAATGGAAACAAGCTTACAATAAACCATGAATCTATGTTAAATATATATGATGTATGAAGGCAAGCATATAATGCCAAATCAAACCCATGTCACCAAAGAGTTCTCATAAATGCAAAGAAGTCAACAAATCCATTAAAAAAAGGCATGATTGTCTGTAGGTAGAAAAATAATTAATCAATATTTTCTAGATTTGAAAAAAAAATTATAGTAGAGGCCATATGATAATATCTAAAATATAAACAAAAGCCTATAAACTCATAATACATAAAATTGTAGTAGTGCGGTCAATTAGATCTTAACCATAAAAGAGATATACAACCAAGTCCAAATAAGACAAATAGAGAATGCAACATAAAATCATTGAGTAATGGATATTGAATGATGGATTTGATACCATGAAAGAGTTCACAACACTCTTTAGCTAAGATCTCTCCAAGAACTCATTACTACAGCCATAAATACTTCAGCATACACACAAAGAACAAAACCAATTTAAACAAAATAAATGTTATTCACAAAAGCATATGAAAAACATATGAAAAGGATATGAAAAATATATATATGATAATGTAGATCCCTTGCTTAAATTGGAATGGAGAACCAAGATTCAAGATAGTCTAAGCAATGTGGGATAAATCCACATATAGGACAAAATTAGGAAAAGTCAAATAACCTAACTAGAACCTAGCAAGCATGAGCAATGATATACTCTATCATGTTTAACCCTAAATTAAGATATGTGAGGTTACCAAAGTTTATGAGGATTATATTATATTTTACACAAGGATGGTGAACTAACTTAATGAACAATCCAATATACATAAAACTCAAATAAATAATATTTTGAATTTATACAACTAAGATTACTAAAAATAGTAAAGTAAAATTATTGATAAATATTGAAATGAATTTGAAACAAATTATACTTGGTTTGCCAAAGAAGAATTACAGTCACGTAAGCCACCCAAATTAACTGAGGAAGATATGGATCTCCTCAGACATATTGGGTACATAGAAAAAGAGCTGAGAATAACATATCAGCCTATAAAAGAAGCATTGATTGAAGAAAAGACTATGGAAGAAGAAGTAAAAAAAGAGGTAGTTCCTCATGACCAAGAGTTCCAAACCTTGAAACAAGCCATTAAAGAAATGTACAGGCTAAGGAACAAGATAATAGATTTGAAAGGTAAGAGAAGCTTAAAAACACTTCTGAAGGTAGTAAAACTTATAGAACCATCTATGGAAAAAGAAAGGTTATTGGAGGAACCTCCAAAAACTTCTTTGGAGGAACCTACAATAATTTCATCTACCTTACCCACGTATAACATTAGTTTACCCTCGAAGGAACTTATAGAAGATAATGCTCTAGATTTGGTACCTTTCTAAAATAAATTTTCTCATTCATTGACCACTTCAAAAATACCTATAGTAGAGGAAGTAATTAATGTGGATTTTTCAATGGTTATGCCAGTAGAAATTGATGACCTCATAAATTTTCTTAAATAAAAATTCAGTGATGATGAAACTTACCACAAGGAGTTGGTACAAATATTTAAGGTATATGTTGAAATAAGAGAGTAGCAAGATGAATTAAATGAAAGCTTGGAAAAGGCTGAAACTAGGATTAATTATTTGAAAGGAAAGATTACTAAAATGCATAAACCACTAAATTTTTAATGGAGTGTAAATCACCTTCTAGAGTGTATGTTTTCTACTTAGAAGAAAGATGGATTAAATTCAAATATGATAGGATCTATAATGATCAGTCCTACATGGTTTGTGACATTAAGTCTTTATTTGAAGTCTATATACATGATGACCCTGATCTCCAAGCATAGTTGAGTGAGTTTTACGTACACCAATATGTTGTACCCCATGATACAAATTAGAATCCAAATATATACTTAGGGGATGTCCAACTGAAATAATTTACTTCATATGTCCTTAATGAAATAATAAGAAAGAAATAGGTGGAGGAGTATCAAGAAAAAGAAAAAGAATCTACCCTAATGATTAGGGGTAAATCAGGTAATCCAAAAGCTATGATAGAAGAATGGATCTCCTTCATGAAATCAAGTACTCCATAAGCATGGGTCATAATAAAATAAGTAGAGGTTCAGAATCACTACCTGAGTCTTATGGAGGGAGATGGAAAGCAATTTTTTTTTCTTACTCTCATAGATGGGTAAAACTCTCTAATGCTTTGAAAAAAAAGGAACTTTATTCCACTCAAAACCTTAGGGAGGCCATACACAGGGTGTATATATATATATATATATATTGAACTTGTCAGGAAGAGAAGGATAAAATGGTTGGGGTTGATGTTTCAACCACCCATATTTTATTTCTCAATTCTTGATTGGGAGGGAGAGGTCCCAGCTGATAGAGAGGTAGAGAAGAAAATATGGAATAACATTGATGATGTTAAAGGTTTCTATATATTTTAAGGGATGGGATGCACTGAGCCCCTATATATGACAAAATTATATAGTTTCAAAATGTATCGAAGGCTTGCTCAAGGTTGAGCAAGAGACTAAGTAGAGGGGTGTGATGAGGCCACCAATTTATTTATTTTATAACCTCATCCATACCTAGTATATATCTTTTTCTATGTAAATTTCCATAAACATCCATGACTCATGAAAATGAATGAATGAATTTATGATTTTATGTGTGCATTGATATATATATCTTATGTTATGAATTAATGATGTTTTTTATTTGATTCCATAATAAAAGTGGATTCCACCTATAGGTTGCCCATAACAACTATTGGCTTCCACATGTAGGGTGCCCATAGAAACTAGTGGCTTCTACCTATAGATTTCCCATAACAACTACTAGTTTTCACCTACATGGTGTCATAATAACTGTTGGCTTCTACCTGTAGGTTGTCTATAGTAATTATAAGCTTTTACCTATAGGATCCTACAACTACTATGTAGAGAAGAACTATTGTTGTGATCAGATGTGATTTGATCTTAAGGACACATCCAACTATCATAGGAACCAGTTAGATGATTGAAGATGATCCTCCATAGTTATTGTATGGACTCCTCACATGCAAATAATCTTGGATATGCTACCAAAGATGAGTAAGATAAGGATAGTGAAAGGAGATAAAAGGAAGTAAAATAACAAAATAATAGGCCTAAAATAAGTAACTTAAGATACTAATACCTAAAGGTTGACTGGGGTAGTTCCCAAAGTATTTGCACCTTTCTTAGTTTAGTGTTTTTGGTTAAATCTAATAAAATTGCCTTATGTATTTAATGACAAAACCTAGATTAGGTTAGGTATTGAATAGATAATCACAAAGTAGTAGAATTTTAGAAGTCATTGCATTCTGAATATTGTAATCCTTTGTAGCAATCTTCAATTGCTATAGATCTGAGTAATGATAAGGTTGATTTTATAATAATATCTTGTAAGTCTCTTGAACAAGGATTGGAACTTAGTTCTGAATGAGGAAAGGCCCACTCAGAAGAAATTGCAATGAAGATCTTGACCCTCTTTAGTTTGAGTGTGTTGTGTAAGTTGATTTCATTATTAGTTTGATTATATAAAGTGTGATGCATGTGTGATTCATAAGTGTGAATTATTTTTATGTTTCTTTTATAATAATTTCATCGTATAACTATCTGGTGAATTCAGTATAAGTTCATTAAACTACAACTAGTAAGCAAGATAATCTATAGATCAATAATGCATATATAGTGTTGACATCCTTGAATAGACTACATACCCTAGTTGACAATTAATGTTAATCAGACTCAAGAACCTAGTATTAATTGGGTAATAATTATGCATAAAAATTTACACAAGCTACTAGATAGTGGAACATCACTCTCGTAGACATTTACAAGATCACATGTTTGTTAGTTGGTGGGCCTTTGAGAGATCACCAATAGGGTAGAGGATTATATATGGGTAGATCATTTTGGGGATGCTGACATACCTAACATGACTATGAAGACTATATTTATAATTTTGGGGGTTGAAGGATCTACTATCCCTAACCTATGAAAGGCCATCATTAGGATCCTTACCTCCCAACTAGTGGTAGATAAAAGCAAATACACGTTATTATATAACTAGTCACCTTTCATGTACTAGATCAAGGAGAGTGGGATACATTATTCATGGTCAATAGAGTTTTTTGTGCATAATTATAGGTACCTATAAATTTTCATATGACTGGGGGATTTATCCATCAACCACCCCATGTTCATCATGAGATGGGTCTATGAGAGGATGATCCATTATTAGATAGAGATAATTATTAGAGATGTTGGGGATATCAAATCCTCATGTTGGAAAGATTTGGAATCATTTAGATAATTGTCCTAGGTATTTAGGACACTAAAATTGTCTATCATAATAGTCTTGCCTTACTAGGGGATGATTGGTCAGTTGGAGGTTTACAAAGCCTACCTTGCAATAACAACATGATATATGTAGGTGAGAGATAAATGAATGTAAATTGAGGTGCACCCCATCACTAGGGTACTAAAATAATTTGGGATGCCTTTTTTATTTAACCTCCCTATATCTTTAGTGTTATATATAGGCATAAAATAATCTAGGGATAGGAGATATGGGAAGATAGATAAGCATCCACTAACACTAAGAGTTCCTATTCTGAGAGTGGTGAAGATGCAAGGGGAACAATAATATCCCACTAGAGGAGTGGGAGGTTAGGTACCTATGGCCTTCATAATGGTATTAATAGTTTTAGGTTAGTAATAACATGTGTCACAACCACCACCACCACAATAATAAGATCCCGTACATCAGCACCATGTAGTGGAAATGGAGGATCTATAGTTTTTTAGCTAGATGAGGAGGGAGGTGAGGAAGAGGATGATGAGGATGACTCAAACCTTGACTAGCATGAGGCCAATCTAGGTAAAATAGTTCATTTTTTATTTCATCTCTTTATGTATTTCTTTCTTTAGCATGATTACTTAACTAATTTACCATATTTATTCTCACACAAATAGATATGAAATCTATTTGATTCTTTATTTTATTGAAATGCATCTACAGACTTGAGGATTATTGTTAGGGACACCCTGGTTAACCTATTTCACTTTGGTATGGACTAACATGAGACTATATTTTGGTAGATCTAAGATTTACTACTA
This sequence comes from Torreya grandis, assembly GCA_037957365.1. Taxonomy (NCBI): domain Eukaryota; kingdom Viridiplantae; phylum Streptophyta; class Pinopsida; order Cupressales; family Taxaceae; genus Torreya; species Torreya grandis. The sequence goes on from JARHVA010000880.1 coordinate 4,258,315, forward strand.
GGATAGGTAAGCACATAGATGTTTTTTCCCTAACCTACCATGTTTCCATGAATATAGCCAATATGAAGGTGGATAATAGAATCTTGAAGGCAATAAAATTTTTAACAAATACTTAGGTTTAAGATATAACTAATTTTATTACTAGGAGAGGGGGTTAGGCTTCTTTGAACGAATGCATAGGAGGAAAGACAACCTCTCAGGGAGGGACTAGCAAGAGATGACCCAAGAGCTACAATACATGAGATTATTTAACATCAGGGCCTTTCCAGAGGATGAGGATAGGATCCTAGAGACAATATAATTATACACATTTATAGATACATTGTTTTTATTATTATTATTATGTTTAATATTTTGAGACACATTTTCCCTATGGAGGTAGATTGTACTATATACATGATTCTATAAACTTGAAACTAATATGATATATATATATATATATATATATATATATATATATATATATATATATATATATATATATATATATATGTGTCTATTTCAATGACTTGATATAAAGTATTATGTGTTTAATTTTTTGTATGTTCTTTCAATTTATACATTTTAGATGACTCAGTATGTGATATTATACCATGCATTTCTTATTTTTTGATAATGTTATGTAAATATGCTTATATGTTAAAATGAGAAATATAATGTATGAAAATGATGTAATATGATGAATATACACAAATATATAAATTTACTAACATATATTTTTATAGATGATGATAGAGTTATTTTGTTTACAAAACATATGGCTTTCAACTTGTAGTAATGGAATGGATGGGGGAAGCAGGATATATATGAGATGGTAAATGAAAACTATTCATCGAAATTTCATATAAAAGAGGAAGATGACCCAATTCTTAGAGGGTAAAATTTAATTCTTTCTAAAGAAAAAAAAACTTTATCAGCTTCACCTAGAGATAATTATCCCTAACATAATCAATAAATTGGATAAAGTTACCCTTTTTAGCAAAGGCATATAAACAAGATTTTTGAATAACTCTTATTGGACACTTTCTAATTTGACATTGCGTTTGATTTTATTTATTTTTATTTGTGATACCATACACTTAATCTCATGTAACTAGGAATAAACATGGGCTCATCACCAAATACTAGATGTACGTGAGTAAGGGCATCTCCCCCAATGCTAACTCCACAAAACTAGTAAGACACAAAGGCCCAATACCAAATATTAGCAAAGGGTGAGAGATGTGAGATTTGGATTTTTTTATAAAATATTTTGATTTTTTAGATGAGTGCATTTATTTATTTGTATCACATATTTTTTTAAGGTCCTTACCCCCAAATATTAGCCCCATGTAACCAGTAATATGCAAGAGTTCATCACCGAAGATGAAGATAGGAAAGTAAGGTTACCTATTTTTTAGCATGATAATTTTTTATTCTTAGAGGGAACCATAAGAGGATATTTTTCCATGGACAAGATTCTAGACAAGAATATAGGTTAGAATTTTCTATGTTTTTTAAGGTGTAGGGAAATAACGGTAAACTTTGCTTATAATAAATTAAAAATAACTAATATAATGTTAATTTTGATAATGTTTTCCATAGGATAATATGGTAATATGAAAAATGAGATGAGATGATAATCTACATTTTGAAAGTTTTCATTATGAAAAATGCCAACTAAATAATCACCAAACATGACATTTGATATACAAACATAACATGTAGACAATGGAAAATACAATGTAATGAGGGCAATGTGAAATACATATATCTAAACATAAAAGTGTTTAAGGTGAAAATAGTTCACAAATTCACCAAAATATTTTCCCTCCAAAGTGCATAACTAATAGGATCCATCCTTAAAATATTTAGTCACCAAATAAGGACCTAACCATTTTCATCTAAACTTTCAACCTTCTCCTTTATTTTTATTGATTCGACTATCAATCCTCATGATAAGGTCTTCTACTTGTATAGGACATTTGCAATCATACTTTTAAAGCTCAAATTACTACTAATAAGGAATTATTATCTTTATTTTTCCCTTTTTTATACTTTGGGAATTTTACTAGAACTCAGTGAGTAGTTAACTATGGTATTTTTATTTTGTATGAAGGAGAGAATACCCAACATTGAGAATTTTTGGGTAGTTATTAGAATGATGTTGATTTATATAGTGCTTATGGTTTTATTTTCTAGAATGATGTTGATTTATATAGTGCTAATAGGTATGAATTTGGGTTACCTGCTAGTACGAAGATACACATCCTAATTAGAAGGGATTACAATTCATTTTTTTGTTTAATTATTATGTGTTTGTATGATGTTTGGGATATGCTAGTTTGTGATGTTAGAGAAGAACTACCATTATATTAATTTTATAGTCTTTATATCCTTGATTTTTGTTGTATCTCATGATATTATGTATCATAGTTATGAACCAAAATGACAATATATACCCTAAGCATGGAAAACTTAGTTCAAATGCTAATATAAACAACTTAGGAATAATATATGAATAATCAAATCTCAAGTGTAAATATAACAAATAAATCAAGTGTAAGACTAAATACAGACATGCACAACTTAAGTACAAGATACACATAATTAAGACTTAAGGGTAAATAAAATGTAATATCACTACAACAATCGAGAAACAAAAGGCAACAAATAATAAACAATTAAAACCAATAAATAAAAAATAACAAAACAAAAAAACATAAACAACTATACAAAACAAAATAATAAACAAGGAACAAAATAAATAATAAGACTACAAATTTAAAAAAAAAAAAAACACCAATAAACAAAAACAAACAAATTAAAAACACATACAAATTATAAAAAAGTAACAAAAATACCAATAAATAAACAAACAAACATAATAAAATAAATAAAAACAAACAAATAAACAATTTAAATAAGAAAAAATAAATAGAACAAACAAAGATAGATAAGGTAAAGAAATGGACAAATAAAGCTATAAAAAAATATAAAAAATAAACACTCCAAAGAAAAGAAAAGCATAAAAAACAAATTAATCTAAACATGCAAAGAAAAATAAACAAACTAAGCTAAACAATTAACCATATACAAACAATGGTTAATCAAAATGTTAGTATAAATAGAATACCAATTATTCGTGTATGTGTTATAGAGGTGTTACTGTTGGTGATAGGATGACCCTTAATATAGGTAGTAATGACATAGGAAAAATAACATAGGAAAAAAATACTAATGGTTTCCCCTAGGATATATGGAATAGTGTCACAAATAATATTATAAATATTACCCCTAGGCCATAGGGGACAATGAATAAAACAAACAAAATGGGAGGAATAGAAGAAAAGGAAAGGGTAGTTGAGTTGATTCCAGGTGCACTAGGCAAGTGGATGTTGCCCAAATAATTACATGGACACAAGATCAAACGTGAACTTTAGGTCAAATTTAGTTCTTCTAGGATATGGGATAGAAAAAAATGATGATAATAAAACATGATTATCTGGTAGAGAAAAATGGGAATGGTCTCATATAATGGTGAGTGTGTATAAAGAGAGGGATGACATTGTTAATCATGAAATAATCAACACAAATAAATTGTGTAAGTGTGAGAGTATGGTTTGGGATAAACCCACATTAAAATACAAAAGATGAGTATCCATAAATGAATTGAATTAGTAATTCATAGTGTCTACTACATCTGTGGCTTGAAATGAGAATGAGATCACAAAATAGTAAAAGTGATGGTTGAGGTTACGTGTAAAATGGAAGGAGTGTTCAAATAGAAATTGATCACAAAATAGTGAGAGTATAAGAAAATCCAAGTGGTCATTAGTGCATCAAAATTGAATGCACAATGCTCACAACATGAACTCATAAAATGGTGAGAGTGTATGGTTAAGGCCAATAAATATGGGGAAACTAAATGATAAGTGGTTATTCATGAAATAGTTAAGAGTCACATAATATTTAAGGAAAAAAAGGGGTTGAAAAATAAAGGAAGGTGAAGTCTGAGTTACCCTGAGATAACCCATGTATCTAAGTGTTGCCTACATAGTCTGTGTGGACCTCAGGCCAATGCAATTCTCCTAGAAATAGGAGGAAGAAAACCAAGGTGGTCTAGAAATGAATCTAAATAGATAATATGGCCCATCTTAGAAAATTTTGATGGAATTATATCTTGCATGGAAATTCTAAGCCAATTTTCATGATTTTGTGATATTTAGGATTTTCATAGGTCTTTACAAATTTTTGGAGGTTTTTGAACTATTTCAAATGTTTTTTAAAATTTTTAGGCATATCAAATCAATTGAGAATCACGAGATACAAAATGGTACAACTCATAAAACAAAGAGAGCACGTCTTAGTTTACTCACAAAATGGTGAGAGCATGGCTTATCTTAAAATGCTCAAAAAATAATGAGAGCATGGAAAAGGGGTGACTAAGCTGACCTCAACATGAATTGAGTGATTTCTACATAGTCCCACAAGACCTCAAGTCTTTGTAAATCTACCTACACAAAAGGCATCTTACTAAGTACCAACAAGTTCAAGTATAGGTAAATGGAAATAGGGATGGAAAGGTGATGAGGTAATTCATGGTAAAGGTATTGCTCCTAATTTTCCAATAGGCAGTTATAATTAGGAAATAATGGCAAAGGGCTGACAGTGATACTAATTTACCCATAGGTAGTTATAAGTAGTAGCACAAATATATAATGTAACAACAAATGAAGGATACAAATTTTAGGATAATTGTCATACTGATTTCATATACTACCATTCAAATGTTTAAGCTGAAACACTGATATAACTAAATCTATCATCAACCAATAAATGTGTCTAAAGTACAAATGAATCAAAATGAAGGCCAAACATAATAGGTGAGATTAGGTAAAAAGAACTAGTTGGGGAGGTGTTAATGGCATGGTATAATGGTAAGGTGTATAGTATAAATAATGGGTATAATGTGGTACAACTTAAATGATCCTTGTAGACAATAATCCAAGTCCCTCAAGTGTAAAAATATTTGAAGTGTATTATGTTCATTGGTTCATCAAGTTCATCTCCTTTTGGTGTAGTGAGCTTGTATGCTCCAGAACTATAGTTACCAATAACTATATATGACCCTAACTAGTTTGGTTGGAACTTTCATTTTTCCATTGTCTTAGCATTGAAATTATTTTGATTTTATTTTAACACCAGGTCAACAAGATTGAATTCATGATGATTAACACATCTATTAAATTGGTCTTTTAACCTGTTCTGATATGCTTGAATATTATTCAAAGTAGACAAACATTATCCATCAATTAAATCTAGCTATTGCAAGAGAGCTACTATGTATTCCTTATTGTCAATGATGTGCTACAACAAAATTTAGAGATAAGCAACTTGACTTTAATAGGAATAATAGCCTTAGTGCTATAAATAAGTGAATAGGGTGTAGCTCTTGTTGGAGTATGGAATGTGATACAGTATGCCCAGAGGGTGTTAAATAGATACAAGTGCCAATAATGACCTATGTCATTAACAATATTATTTAGAATATTGACAATGGTTTTATTAGAAGCTTTAACTTAGACATTACCTTGAGGGTAGTAGGTGGTAGATAAATGTTGTTTGATGTGGTATTGGGCACAAAAAGATTCCACATTTTTTTTGAATGATCTACCATTATCATATATAATATGGGAAGGGATAACATAATGGTAGATCAGATGGTTGAATATGAATTTATATATTTGTTTACCTATTAGGTAAGTGAGAGTAATTTCTTCCACCCATTTAGTGATATACTTGGTATCATTTATGATGTGTTTATGGCCATTTGAGGATGTAGGATTGATCTTTCCAATGAGTTTGAGTCCCCACATTGAGAATGGCCATGGTGTTGTCAATGGTTTGAGTGTGTTAGATGGAACATAAATAAAATTATCATTATTTTGACACTTGACACACCTCTTCACATATGTAATTGTGTCTACTTCCATAGTCATCCATTAATAACCAATACATAGTAAGATTTTGGCTAGGATTGTCATGTTGGTGTGGCTCCACACACTCCTTCATGAACTTATATCAATGTTAGTTTGGATTTTTCCTAAGGTAAAAAATGAATTAGAGTTATATAAAAGTTTCTATGATACAAGGTTGGTCCAAGTAAGGTATAACATGAGGCTTTATTATAAAAGGCTTTTTCATGTGATAAGTTAGGAGGCATAGTTTGGTCTTGAAGATAGGGATCAATGTCTGAGTTTCAGGGAAACATAAGACCAATAATTTCATAGACCATCTCGATGGATGACTGTTTATGGGCTAGTGCTAAGAGATGTTTTAAAATAAATTGGTAATCCCTTGCTTTGTTTATGATTTAAATCATGCAGCCAAATTTGGCAATAACATTAGTTGTTATATTATTATCTCAAGGAATTTTTTCAAATTGGTTGCTAGAAACATGTTTCTTGAGAGTATCAACCATATCTTTATAAGGTACCAACTTCTTGTATATCATCTGATATTGGTCAGTGTATTAATTAATGATTAACTAATAATCATCATGCACTAGTAAATTTTGAATGTTCTATTATACTACTTGATGAAGCTTTGAAATGAGTGCTTTGTACTCAGTCATGTTATTGGTATAGGAAAATCCAATATGAAAGGACTTGGGAATAATATCCCCTTATGGCATAACAAATAATATTATAGGTTCTTCTACAAGCTAATCTGAGAATACTTAACCCTTAATGGCCTTATAATTAACATATTCAAATTCAAACTTGCTCAATAACATTATCCATTTTTTCATGCATCCCTATAAAGATGAGTTGGAAAGTAGATACTTGATTAAATCTACTTTGGAAATAATAATGGTCTTGTTGTTCAACATGTAATGGAGTAACTTCTGGGCTATGAACACCATTGATAAACAAGCTTTTTCAATAAGTGTATAGTTTTACTCATACATGACCAATGTTCTACTTAGATAATATGTGACATGATATTTACCTTGTTCATCTTATTGTGCAAAAAGTTCCCACAGAGCATTTACAGTTGTTGATAGGTATAGTATAAATGGCTTGTTTGGTGTGGGTGTAAATAAAATAGGTGGGTTAGCAAGATATTCATTAAGATGATCAAATACTTTTTGTCACTCTTTATTCTAGGATAATGTAATGCCCTTCTTCAAAAAGTGTGTAAATGGATGGAATTTATTAGCCAAGTGTGATATGAAACATTTGATTTATTGTATCTTCCCTTATAAACTATAGAACTACTTCAAGGTAGATGGTGGAGGTATTTTTGTAATTACATGAAATTTGGCTAGGTCAAATTTAATGCCCCTACAAGAGATAATGAAGCCTAAAAGTTTACTAGAAGTTACACCAAATATACACTTATTTAGATTAAGTTTTAAATTATAATCATGAATTCTCTCAAATATTCTTAGAAGCATAGATGGATGATTGGCACATGTCTTGGATTTACCCGTGGTGTAATAGACATAGTCTTCAATGATGTCATGCATCATATCATGGAAAATCATTGTCGTGGCCCTTTGGTTAGTAGATATATCATTATTAAGTTGAAAAAACATCACTTGATAATAAAACATTCCCCAGATAATTGCAAACATTATCTCGTGATGGTCTTTTGATGTAATCCTGATCTGGTTATATCCTAAAAATACATCCATTATAGAAAGCATTTCATATCTAGACATTGAGTTGATTATCATGTCAATATTAGCAAAGGAAATTCATATTTTAGGTAGGCTTTGTTGATATCCCTAAAATAAATGTAGATTTTGATAACTTATAGTTTCTTTCTCACTAGCATAATGTTTGGAATCCAATTTAAATAGTCAATTGGCCAGATGCATTTCATGTCTAGGAGTTTTTCCATCTCTTTCTTGACTAGCATAATAATACAAGGATAAATATTATATAACTTATATTTAATGGCTTGACATATAAATGTACAACAAAATGGTGCATAACTAAGGTGTGGTCTAAACCTGGTATGCCTGAATAAGTCCATGTAAATATGTCAACAAATTCCCTTAAAAGGGTTGTACAAACTTCATGCTTCCTTAGTGAGGGATGCACCTAGTTTGATCCAATTTTAGTCCTTTAGATTAAAAATTTAAAACTATGAAGTGTCCTCGATAAGAAGTGTATAACCATAATATAAAATAATCAACAAGGAGGTAAACTGATTGGCAATGAAAAATTCCTCTAGCCAGACTGGCTCATCTAATTCTCCCAAATAAGATGAATCAAAATATCATCATTATAACAAAGGCCATGAAAAAAATATATCTTATGGCACTCTTAAACAATATATGTCAAATATTGTCTCTCTTTGGTACTGATCTCTAATCTATAAATAGAATTTGGAATATAGGTCCATTGTGCTTCATAAGAAGAGGGGTGAACATCTTCATCTAATGGCACTAAAAATAAGTTTTCACCAAGAGACTTGCCTTTATTTTTAATTTTAACCTAATCATAAAGTGACTCAAATAAGTTTTCACCTTTAGACATCAATGTTTGATTTTGTTTTTGTTTTTGGATAGGGAAGTTTACCTGTTCTTTGAAGTAGGTGATGGGATCCAATCTAATAGAAAAGCCTTTCTTGTGATATCTAAGAGGAATGTGATTCCTTAATCCCATAAAGTCTCATATGGACTCATCATTTTCAAACTCATATAATGGAATTATTGACTCTTTTTGGTCCCAGTCTATCAATTGTAGATGGTAAAGGTTTAATGACAAAGATTGATAAACATGGTTAATAGTGCAAATAACATGGAAGTTAAAAAAGTTTATAGTGGCAATGTCATCATAGATGCTATAATTTGACCCTATGTCACTATCAACATCATATTAGATAATAATTGGTGTTGAAACATAAATAAATTATGTGGGATCACTCCCAAGTAGTTTAAATCCAATACCATGGGTTCCCTTGTACTTGGTAATTGAGACTAGTTTGATTGTTCTTTGTTGATGTATCCCTAGGCCTCTACATTCATAAGCTAGGTGATCCATAATATAATTAGGAATAGGATACTTGGTAGTTTGGTAATATTAATCTAAGTCATTAATGTAAATACATAAATCATCTTTAGCTAATGGGTCCAGTTCTAGGCTAGAGTCCAATTTGAAAATATTGGCCTTGTTCAACAAAGATTTTCCTTTAGTTTACAACTCCATATGAGTGATTTTGGCCTTAGGTATCCCATGAGCTTTTGGATTTTTTGGTAGTTTGTAAATATTTAATGCATTATGGGTAATTTATTCTCTGAGACCTTTGTCTATTATATAGAAGTGGTTGGAAATGTTTGGTGAAGGTATGGCTAAGGTAGAAGATAAGTTATATAGGTCAATGTCAATAGCTTATAGTCCTAATTCAATGGCTTTTCTTTTTTTGACTCTTTATCTTCCATATTTGGGAATAGAATTCATGCCAAATTAATAGTTATAAATTTTATATTCATCCTTTAGATGCTTAAAATACTAATATGGCTGAACATTAGTTGGTATAGTCACTTCCATTCCTAAATGTGGTAATTTTATACCTCAATGCAATGTAGAAGGTATGGCCTTGATTTCATGGATCTAGGGTCAGCCTAATAATAGATTGTAAGATAATTCTAGGTTTAAAACATGGCATAAAGTGTCATGGGTCAAGGACCAATGACCACTAGTAAGCTAATAGTACCTTGAGATTACCATTTTCATTATCATATGCTTGGATAATGATGGTATCTGGCTGCAAGTCAGATATTCTATATCCAAGATGTTTGAACAAATTTAGAGACACAATGTTGAGGCACCCAAACCGTATTACATAAAGATGAGTTTTACTATATGGTTTGATATATCTATGCCAATGTAAAATTGATTATTATGCAAAGGGCCCAGGGATGGCATGCCACTTTGGTCAAAGATAAGACATTGGCCAGGGGCCAAGTGTCCTACCATGGGTTGAAATTTTCCTAGAGTGATGTAATTTGGAATGAAGGATTGGTTTAAGTACTTGTTTAGGATGTATTTATGTATGTAGCAAATCCATCATGGATATATTTATGTGTCTTTGTTAGCTATTGCACAATATCATAGGTCTTCCCCTATGTTTTATCAATTAGTTATTTTTATAGGCATGGAAGGCTAAATGTGCTCACTTATAGTATTTAGATATGGTCCCTTAATAGTGACCTTGGATCATAAATTCATGATTGTGTAATATATATCTATTACTTGGCTTTGGTAGTTGGTTGGTTAGGTAATGAGGCCTAAAATGATAATTCTAGGGTAGTGTTGAGTTTGGCTACTAAAACTGTCTGAAGAAGAATTACTAGAATAAGGGGTTGATAAGCATTGCTTAGCTAATAGGCATTATTGAGAAAAGCTCTATGTCTATTAGTAGTTGGCCAAAGGTTTATGCCGATATCATTAACATGACTGCCTAAAATTTGTCCTACAACACTGTTTTAGGTATACACAACAACATGATGACCTCCTTGGTTAGTTTGGTATATTTTCCCTTGGTTCTAACCATTCTATTGTTTTTTTTTGTGGTTGGCATTATTAATATTGATTTTGTGGTAGATTTATCTATTTATGTTAATTTTTTTATTGGTATTAATGTTGGTTATTATTATTTTTATGTTGGGGAAATGGATTATGGTAATTACCCAAGTTATGATTTGTTGTAAGAGCATGGGTGTCTCTTTTTATCTCTACATTATCCAACATATTCTCAATTAAATGCCTCAGTTGGATGCACAATCATATGAAATGTCCTCTAACATAATGTTTCTCACAAAATTCATGTTCCTTTTACCAATCAGGAAAAGGAATCCCTTCAAGAAACAACTTTGGTATTGGCCAACTAATCATATTTACCTGAACCAATCTTTAGAAAAAAAATCAATGGGCTCACCAAGGTCAATGGATTATCTGGTAATGGGAAATATTATCCTTAGGAGAGGGGATTTCAATTGGTTTTGATTCTAAGGATATTGGTTTTGTGGAGATCCTGAATAAATGTATGGAGGTGGCAATTGCTGAGTAGGTAGAGGTAAATTAACAACTGATGTTTTCACCATCTAAACATGGTGTGATTCAATGACTCTATTTCCAATAAAATTATTATTATATTTTTAGGGTTTTGTTCTTTCATTATTGTTGGTTTGAGGTGGAATAAAAATTTACATTTAAATTGGGTTCTTTTTATGGTTTTAGCCTTGGTTTTGGTTATGGTTCTACTGGCCTTAATATTGATTTTGGCTTTGATTAGAAGAGGATAGCTTGATTATCCCTTTGTTGACAAGGGATTTATTAATATGTATTCATTTTTCTATAACCTCTTCAAATGCATGACCAAATTACATCTCTATATGGTAATACATCTCACTTTTTTGGCTCCTAGTAAATATCATGGCCAACTATTTATCTAAAAAATTATGAGTAAATCAACTTGCTAGTGCTCTCCAATGTTGCAAGTATGCAGTGAAGCTTTTACCAGTATTTTTTTTTATCTTGGCCCAAATCCACAACTATAATCTCATGATCCATATTATATGAAAAATGTTGTACGAACTTCTCCAAAATATCATCAAAGTCAAGTACATAATTCTTTAACAATTTTAAAATCCATTCTAAGGCTTATTTAGCTAGACTTCTTGGAAAGAGAATAAATAAGTATATGTTGTTATATGCTAATGGATAGAAATAAATAAATAATTATTTTATATACTCTTTAGGTTTGCCTTTGCCTTTGTATTTGTCAAATTTAGGAAGTTCATAACCTGATAGAAATGGTATTTATAGATATTCCATGTTGAATGCATAATAGCATATTTCATCTAATTTATTTATTTATTTATTATTATTATTTTTTGCAATTTGTATATATTTAATTTCATCCTTCATATTGCAATTCTTTGGAAATGAAGTTAGATGGAGTGGGTTTTTATTATTGAGGTTTCTCGGTTAAAGGTGGAATACCTTGATCAAGGTAGGCATATTATAGAATATTGGTTGAATTGGCCAGATGACTAGGTATACATATTCGTGCACTGGGATTGTACTATATATATAGATTACATTATTGTTGAAACACATTCTAGTTTAGATTGGCTACATAACCTTGGCTAGAAAATTATGGTTGCATTATTGGTATTTAGATCTATGGGATATGTTGGTATTTATGGGTTTGGGAGGTAACTTGATACCTACTCATCAAAACCTATTGTATATAGGGAACACATTATTGATTATAACCCTACTATCAGAGGTGTTAATAGTTGGATCCTTGTTAGATGTGCAATACCCCTTGGGTGAAAGTCAATTGTTGTTGAGTACCTAGTACCTATTGTACATAAGAACCTTATTATTGGTTAAACACCTATTGTTGTATATACACTTATTATTGGTTAGGCACTTATTATTTTGTTTGTAATTATGATTGGTTTTCCAATTATTGTGTTTTTGGTATTTTTTATTGACAACTATCACTTTTTGACCAATAGTAACACATTATTGGTTGGGCAATGTTTGTGATTATTGAGGTATATTAGTTTGCTCTTATTATGGCAAAACATTCATTACCTCAAATCGAGGTGGTGTAGTGTTCTACACTTGTTGTGGTGGCAATTTGGTTTGTTTTTGGATCATTTCCCCTATTGCACACTTGAGGAAATAATTGGTTGAAGAGTGGAGGTTGTTTGTTGATTTTGGGAAGTAGGCGTACCTATTCCTTATTGTTGCAATCCACTCATGGCATAGTTTGGAGGAGTATTATGTGTATTAATTGGATGTAAATTAGACCCAATTTTTTTTAGATTAGAATGAATTTGCATGTTATCCACAAAATTTTGAGTGATTTATTCCATTTGAGTGACAGTCTCTTTTATTAAAATGGGGGCATTAAACATGTCACCAACTATCATGTTTTTGATAAATGGATCTATATTTTGGTTTGTGTAGCCCAAAAAATTTATTTTTATCTATTAATGGAGTTATATTAATAATAAACATGTTAGAAACAACCCTTGTGTTAAGATTGTGAGATAGGTTGAGATAGTTTTGGTATGCTTGTTGTACCTATTCCATTTGTTCATCTATAGGGCCTTCCATTTTTCAAGCATACTTTGGTTCTGCTTTAGCATTTGGACTAAATATTGACTATAACTAGTTGATGCATGTTAGAATTATTGAATTCAAGGTGCATTAATAGGAGTTTTAATCAAACTAATTAGACTTTCATGTGGGAATTCTTACAAAAACTTGGCTCCTACTTCGATGGATTTAATGAAAATTTTAGCTTTATTCTCTAAAAAATGATGTTAATTTAAGTATGGATTGTATCTTGTCTATGTTGGTATCATAACATAGTATGGATCTTGTTGTTGTCTTTTTTTAATTTTAAGCATCATTTGAGCAAAGTATTATGCCATTTTCTCTTGTTCTTGGCTTGGATAAGAAGGTGTAATCACTAAATACTGCACTAGTGGGTCCAACATTTATTCAATGTATCAAATATTATAAGATGGATATGGATCTGTCTCATAAGCTACATCATAATATGACTCTTGAACAAAAGGGCAATTGGTCACAAAGCTCTCATGGTCTATATTATACATAGTCCCACTATGTGTGTAATGAGGCATGTTCAGATATATAGCTAGGTCTCATGAAAAACAAAGGGTCTAAAGACATAAAACAAATGAGGTCTAAAAATAAGTAAACTTTGGCTCTTTAAAAGAGGCCCAAAGGGTAAAAAAATTAAAGAAGGAAAAGGTAAAGATAAAATAAAATTGAAAATGGTCTAACAAAGTGATATTGATTTTCCCAAAGGTGGTTATAATCAATGGTAAAGGTAACACAAAATCTCAAAACTCATATATGGCTAAGGTAATGATTTTCCCAAAGGTGGCTATAATCATTTAACATGAAAAACAAGGTTAGAATTGAAAACAAAGAACTCAAAAAAAAATTAAAATAAAGAAATTAGCTTGAATGAAACTTGGCAAAATAACTCAAAAAACAATCTAACATTAAAGTAATTGGCTTGGATGACACTTGGTAATTGGCTCTCTAAGACTTGACACTTGGTTCATAAGAGACTATTTGAACAATAGAACTAGGACATTTTTTAACTCAACACAACAAACTTCAAACAAGGTACATGACAATAACTTGGCTCAAAGGATGCTCAAATAAGGAACTAAACAACAAACAACTTCTAGGTTTTAGGAAAGGGGTCTTTTAGATCAAATAGGAAATGAACGCAAGTGACACAATCCAAACATAAAAGGTATACTACCTAAGCCCAAATTAGACAAGGCTTTGGCATAAACCAAATTAATTTAGGGTTTACACTTTTAAAGGTTGAATTTAAATTTTAATGTAAAAAGACTTGAATGTTCTAACGCAAATGGGCTAGACCAAAATGGGTGGTGTGACTGTACGTTTGAAAAAATATATATAACATTGGTTTGGAACTTGGTTTCAAAAAATGACAAGTGATTTTGAAATGATTTAGTTAGGTTAACAATTCTCCTTTAAACAAATTGCATGCCAATGGTTTTAGACTCAAAGATCCAAGGTAAATGTTTGAGATGAAATGGGTAGTATAATGATGCCCTATGTAAACAAGTGACACACAAATGGTTTGGAAGAAATATCTAAGTAAAAAAGTGTGACATAAAATGGGAAAAGTAACACCTCTTAGGATAAAATCATGTGAAAATAACATGACGATTTTAGACTTGTTTTGACTTGACAATAAAAAATTTAGTCTAAAACACATGTAAGTCAAAGAAAATATAAATAACACTAGTGGATCATCCTATCCCTAAAATTGACATGGGTGTGCATAGCTTCTACCAAAACTTCTATTAATATATGAATGTTTGTGAGGAATTAAGTGTTAATCCAAAAATTAAAGTATAGGTGTAATTAGAGTTTTTACACTCCCTATCTCATAAACATTGGTATGTGGCACAAACTTACATTTAGGAACACTTGACATCTGGCAAGATGTTATGAAACGAATGGTGTTGACTAGAATATATAAGTTTAGAATGCACTAAATGGTCTCAAGTATGGCTAACATAAAGGCATAATCATGTCAACTAGGTTCATACCTAATAATTTATTATACAAAGGTTTATTCCTTTACACAGTGACTCGAATCATGTATTGCTTAGTAGAGTCTGATGTTTAGTAAAAATTGACCTGAGTTTTTGTTAGGATAAAAAAAGCTAGCCCATCAACCCCTAGAAATCCTAGTATCACATGCCACATTTATAACCCACCATGGAATGGGGTTGGTATAATTATTGGAGATGAAAACCCAGTTCAACACACCCCTTGATAACTTGTGAGGGAGAAACAAGCTCCTACCCACAAGACAAATGCAATAAAATAATATGGAAAGATTTTAGGTGTCATTTTGGGTCACCCAAGTCACTTATAACTTAGGGAGAGCATATGAAACATTCTTTCTGACAAGACCAAATAAACAAGGCAATAAACTAAGCACTTTTGGTCACTTGAGTTCCTTATAGGGGATGGTGGAAGAGCATACATGCAATAGTTTATAATTTTCCATAAACAATGAAATTTAAACTATGAACTTTGAAACTAGATAATAACAAAAACAAACATAAAGTGAAAAATATCTTAAGATCTCTAACTAAAATGTATGTTGTTTTTAATATCACTAACTTAAATATGATTAAAATTTGGACCCCTTGGCCTTGTTTTCACTTGTAAAAACTTTGAAAATACCAAAAGATAATTGTGATTATGTTTAATTTAAACACTAAACAAAAAAATATGTGATATTTTTAACTGTCTAATCCTCTCTCTCCACCTTAGTTCCTCAAAAAAATTTAGGGGGTTTACTTGTCTCTAGACCAAAAATCAAATGAGTAAACAACATTTCATTTTGAGCTCTTAGGTTTTTTGAAAACATAAAGCGAAGCCACCATTTAGCAGGGTGAAACTAATACTTTCACAAAGCTATTATTTTTATGAAAACACAAACACAAATAGAGAAAATGTTGGCAAATTCATCATTAAATAGAGTGAATCCTCCGATTAGGTCTAGAGAAGTAATGTATTACAGTTGAAAAATAGGCTAAGACACTGAAATCACATACAATTTTACCTTGAGAAGCCATTATTTAGTAGGGTCAAAGCCTTTGATTTGAGGTAGTGAAGTCATCATATAGCAAGTCAAAGTGGCCATTTTGAATATGTCATTTTTGTATAAATAAATATTGTTAACAAAGTCATATAATAATGAAGCTACCATTACATAGGGTGAATCCATAATTTAAAAAAAATAAAATGACATTAATTTCAAGTCTAAAACTCTAAACTTTAAGAATTAAATAATTTTTTTTAAAAAACTAAAGCTAGCATATCATTCTCCTTGGCCATACAGGATGCGTAATCCCACCAGGTGTGCCATTATGTATATTAGGAGTTTTAAGAGTAAATAAATGATGATTGGTTCCTTGTTAGTCTAAATGATAAAAAAATCAATCATGAAAATATACTAGAACTAAACACTCTTGCCTAAGAACTAGTGGGATCATAATATAGTAAATAAGATCACAAAATAAAGATTAAAAAACACAAGTAATTTACCTCATTTGTCAAAGTTTATGTCCACTTATTGGCATAAGGATGTTCATGCTTGGTCTATGAAAATTAGATTATTTAGCAATGCTTATCCATGTTGGTAGCACTTATCCAATGATCACTTGTGGTTTGGTGTGAATCTTGGCTTAAAATGGGCATTATAACACTACTCTTAAAGGCTTCTTGAAGGTATTCCAATAAAATAACCTTACACATAAAATTTTGTTTGCATATGGTATATGTACTTGTATTTATAGCTCTAAGAACTAACTCTAACCATAGGGAGGTTAGATTAAATTCTAACTTTGGTTGAATTTAAAATAACCTAGGATGAGTCAGGCTAACATTGGGTTAGGTTAAAACACTCATGAAGTATTGACACATTAGTTTCATATATTTATGAGACATGAAAACTCACTTTAGATATTTGTGAGGTTGTGACTCACCTTTTTGCAATATATAAGAAATAATAAATCACTTTATTAGCTCTTTTGACCATTGACTTCATATCTAGATAAAAAATCATTTTTTGATAAATGAAGTTCATTAATTTAACTTGGAATTTTTACTTAGACAAGTTAATTAAGATTTTTAATGTAATTAATCTTGCTTAGTGATTTTTAGATTTTGGAAATTGTTTTTAATGTTTTTAATTAATAGATCAACAAGCCAAAAGTGTCAAATTACTAATTCATAATTTAACTAGAGTTAAAAATAAACTAGTTCATTAGTGCATATAGGGTAATACACCAAATAAACTAGTGTTGACATATTTTTGATCAATTAAATTCCTTTCATAGATGAATTTGGGTAATTTAGGTGATTTCTAGGCTTAGATTGCATCATGTGCTAGAAACTAGATTGAATCCCCATTTAGGCATGAAAGTGGCCAAAATTGAGTGTCTATAGTTGTGATTGAAGTGGACTTGAGGCTATCATAATGTTAAAGGGCATTGCAGGTAATCAAGCAGTTAGTTTCCCCATATCCAAGTTTTTTATAGGAATAAAAAGGGGACTATGTTCATAGTTTCACCTTCATCAATGGTTTCTCTATTTACATAATTATTTTAGATCAAAACTTTCAAAAATAAAGTTTGATCTCTCCTCCTATAAATTTTATAATAAGGAGGGAGATTCATAAGGTAAAATAAATAATTAACATCCCTTGAATCTTACCATGGAGGAAACATGCCAAGATCAATATGATTAATCTAGGCTTGAGTTTGAGGAGTCACGCTACTAAGTGCCCCAAACATAGGGCATCAAGTAATGTTGAATAGTGGGAAAGAGAATTCATGAGAAAATTAAGGAATGAGATGTGGGAGAATGTCTTCATAAGGTTTGAGACTGAATCATAGTTTCCCACATGTTTTAGGATGATATCATCATCCAAGATGTTGTAAGGGTGGGGAGTTATGGATTGATATTCCCATGTGTGAGTTATGATATTTTATTCTTCTTCAGCTTCTAAATCCATAAGATCTATCATTTTGATCTTACCTTGAATTCCTAATTGGGGAGATACATCAAGGTTGGTTGTACTAGAAGTATAAACCTCAAAATCATGAGTACATACTAGTAAACATTGGCTGGTTTTATGGGGTTACATTGTGGTTATTTCTGGGTAACTCATACTTGATGGTTCATAAAAGGTTATGATATTTTTGGATGTTTATTTTAATGGGTTATAGGACCATTGAATTTAGCTTAGGGGTTTGAATTGTCATTCCCTAATAACATATAAACAAAAGTTTGCCTTTATTCTTTAATGAGTCTTTGAATGAATTTTTTATACTCTTGACAGGCACAAGTTTCAAGTCCAACCACTCATTAAAAGAGGTAATATACATTGGGATCATATTACCTATGCCTTTGGTTTTGTCCTTATTAACCAAACCCTTGTTGATTATTCCCTTGGTAAAAGGTTTAGTTTTGGAATAGTGGGAAATGGTCAATGTTTTAGAATTGGTGTTGGTTTTACATGTTGCATGGTGAAGGATGATTGAAATTAACCACATGAATTATATGTGGAGGATTTAGGTTCTTCATAAAATCACTATTATTTGCTTTATTATTATTCATGAGTTGTGGTTGATTGTTGTTGATAGGGTTTGGCTTCTTATTTTTGGTGATCATGTCGTGAGTGGGTAGCATACTAATTTATATTGATAACCTTTGGGCCTTAGTTATTTTAAGCATTATTTTGGTTCATGTTTTAAAATCCCCAATTATTTTGGTTAAGGGTAATTATACACCCATTGTATCCATATGTTCGATAGCCACTATCCATCACTTCTTGGTCAATTAGTAAAGTGATCTCAAGTACTTCTTCATATGATTGATAAGGGAACTTTTGTAAATATTCCCTCATTTACTTGTTAAGGGAATGGATAAATCAATCATATATCTATATTTGATCCATGTTGGGTATAATGGCAAATGGATATAGAACTAGTCACCATAATCATAATTAAATGTGCACCAGATTCATTATTCTCTTGTTTAATGTGGAAGAATTTTTGAATGATAATATTCATTAACTTGTTCATATCAAAGGCTTTAACGTGTTCATCCATAAGTTATCTAAAGTAATGGATAGAGGCATCAAGGAGATGGTAGTACCATTCAAGGGTAATTCCTTCTAGCATTTTGGGAAATGTTTTTACAATTACCCCATCCCAAGGTAAGAGTTACTTGATGGTGGTAGCATACACTTTGATATGTGCATTGGGATCTCCTTCCCCTTTAAATTTGGGAAGGTTACATATGGGACAAGGTAGAATACTCTTCAAATAATGTGATTGAGGGGCTATTTAAGATATTTAGCTAAGTACCTATAATAAAAGACATTGAAAATTTATATTGAAGGGGTGGGTTTGGATAAGAGTTGTTTACATGACCACTAAGAGGTAAAGAGAGTGTTTGATAGGGTGATGTTGAATAAGACATAAAGTAGTTATCCAACTAGGTGGACTTTTAAAACATATAGAAGTAGAGGGGTAATTAGTTAGAATAAATGGATGAATTTGTTAAATAGGAGTGTACATAAGTGGTTGGTTGACTGACACATAACTATAAGGCTTATACAGTGACAATTTTTTGGGTATCATATAGGTAGGAGGAACATAAGGTGGTGGTATGTTTATCACACATTAGTTAAAAGAGTGTAATTTGGTGTTTGATTATTTTTCACATGATTAAGATGGGTGTATTATGATAATTGATTGGTTACTACATTACTAAGATGGAGGTAATAAAAAATTCCTCCTAATGAAATTTAGATAGTTGTTTGATACACCAGAGGAGAGCTAGGTGCAATATGGTTAGGTACCTCATATGTAAGAATGTATCCTAGATTTTTGTTTTGAACATGATTGATTGGGGATTTATTAACAAGATATCAATATTGGGGATTTCTTAAAAATATATTGAAGTATTGGTAAGTTGGCAAATACATAACACTAGGAGAAGGATATACCTGATTGGGAGAAGCCTATGGATCTCTAAATCTCAAATGCAACTCACCAAAGTTGACATTAGTTCATTCAGATATGATTGATTATTTTGTTGAATGACCTCCTTGCTTTGAGGTTTAGGCAAAATATATTTAAATCTTGCATCTATTTGGGGGTTGAACAACTTAAGAGAACCATTGTATTTTTCTCAAGATTTATAGGAACATTTCAAATAGGAGTGGGATGTTTTTTAGATGCTTAAAGTTTGTTCAACCCATATTCCAAGTAAAAAATTCTTTCAATATACTGATTAAATCTCACAACACATTTTGCATCAAGATTTTACATGCAAATCTAAGGCATGGTTATTACATGAGGACTAGTCCAGTCCCATTAGCAAGGGTTATATTGTTAGATTTAGGATGGCTACTAGCAATTTTTGATGGATCATTCACTTCATGAATATCCACTCCTGAGCTAGTATGGTAATTTAAATGTTGGTTATGATAAGTCATATCCATATTTTGAGTAGGAGTATTAGTGTTCAAATTTAAGAGGGAGGCTTCACCCTGGGGTTGAAGTCTTCTTATATAAGTGCCAAAGTCTATACTTATTTCAAAGATATCATTGCCAAACATATTCAAGGGCTGTATAGATACCCAAAAATTCTAGAAAAGTTAGAAGGATGAAGAAAGGAAGAAAATATGAAAACACAAAAGGGTAAGCATTTCACATTGTGTTCACTAATTATTTTACACAAGGAAATTGACACACTAACCATGCACTCGATTTCTCAAGGTATGATCGAGATAGATGACGTAATGCATGGATTATGGGTAAATCTTAAGATTGGGATGATTATTTGAATGAATGAGGTTTTAGGTGATAAGAAACATGGGTTTATTGTGATGTA
>JARHVA010000881.1:0-17500 GCA_037957365.1 Torreya grandis
AGTTGGCAATGCCAAGATCCATATCATGTATTTATATTACTTTCTTGGATGTCATGATGGACATCATGTTCCATCCCTGTAACTAAAAACTAACTAGACTTCTAATTTTAGTTTAGTAATTTTCACATGCTATTACATTGCCATATCTATCTAGGCATACCCCTATTGATCTAACAATATCTCAAATACAACCCATTCTATATCTTGAGATATCTTATCAATTATCATTGTTATATCATGTATCTATATAACATAACACACTTGTAGGGATCTTTCTTTTGAGGGTATTCATTACAGGGTCTTTATTCCTACCCTCAAAATAGGGGGCAACAAACAAGGGTTTTTGTCATAGAGATTAGAGCTCTTAATGATTGAAAAAGTAGCATTTAAAACACCCAAAATAATAACCAAACATCAAACTAGACAGATCAGATCAAGAAGATAGTCAAGAATCTAGAGTAATTATTAGATTTAGCCCTAAAAAATAGCACCCAACTTGGAATAAAAAATTGATTCCACTAGTGTCCACTTTTGGTTCTCCTATCCAAACAATAGAAAAACTAGATTTTCTAGAAACAGACAGAAAGGTAAGTTTAGTTATAGTTTTGTCAGCTATAGTTTAGACTAGATTCAATAGTTTTAATATAGTTTTTATCAAAGAATCTAGATATAAGGGGAATCAAACATGGCAT
This sequence comes from Torreya grandis, assembly GCA_037957365.1. Lineage (NCBI taxonomy): Eukaryota > Viridiplantae > Streptophyta > Pinopsida > Cupressales > Taxaceae > Torreya > Torreya grandis. The sequence goes on from JARHVA010000881.1 coordinate 693, forward strand.
CATGGATCTCAATTTTAGTTTTAGATAGGGATGTTGGTATAACTTCCAGATCAGAATCCATGTTTTAGACAACAATGATGAGGGGTAATGTGCATGACACATTTGTTTTATTTATTTTCAAGTTCAGTATTACCTAGTCATTCTTAGAAATTACATGACTTATTCCATCTATAGGTGGTTGGCATCATCTTGGAATGGATTTCATATAAGCCTAAATTTATGAGTTTTTAAGTTCTCATGTTCTTGAGTGGCTTCCATATAAGCCTATTTTCTAGTTTTGGAGTGGCTTTCATACAACCCTAATCTTCATCTTTTAGAGTGGCCAAGAATGGCCTAGTTTCCAGCATACATTCAGTTATCCATGCCAACATTATAAAATCATAGTACATTCATGGAATTCAAAAGCCATCTCATATGACACACATTTTAATACTAGTATCAGTTTATAGCTTCACTTCATGAGGCAATGATGGAGCCAAAGGAGTAACTAGCCTTTTTATTTTTAAGCCACCTATTTAGAGGGATTGGACACATAGTACAAACATTGATCAACACATGAAAGATCATCTAGATTCACTTAGTAGGTGATGATGGAGCCAAAGGGCCATCATTTACATTCTTGAGCCACTTTTAAAGAATTGAGAACTCAACTCCGTTCATGATATTACTCTTGGTTCAACATACATATAGCATCACCCAACACATCTAACATCACTCAATAACACAGCATGTTTTATATTTGTTCATGTACCCAGTGAGGTGTATTCATTCATTTTTATTCCTTTCTCTCTTACCCACCTTTATACATTCTTATTTAGATATAGTGTATCTAGTTATAACTGATCTACTCTTTATTTTCTCTTATGGATTTACATTTCACAACATGCCCTCTCTATTCACACGAAACATCACATAGCTTCATATATTTCACTCTTGTAGTTAAGTTCAGGTATGATTTTTAGATTTACATTTCACAACATGCTCTCTCTATGCACACCAAACATCACATAGCTTCATAGGCTTCACCCTTGTAGTTAAGATATAGTGTATCTAGTAATAACTAATCTACTCTTTATTTTCTCTTATAGATTTACATTTCACAACATGCTCTCTTTATGCACACCAAACATCACATAGCTTCATAGGCTTCACCCTTGTAGCTAAGTTTAGGTATGCTTTCTATTTTTCCTTTATCCTAGTATTTTGCATTATTACATTACTAGAATAAAGAAGGGGCAAATTTAGTCATACAAAATTCAAAAAATGCTAACTTGAGCATGAATAATGACACCCAACCCATAGGTCCCTCTTGCTTTCTCTCATGACCCTCATAGGCTTATTTTCATTGATTATTAGTCATCCATATCCTTCTAGACTCAATCGCAGCTGAGCCAAGCTCCTCTATCCATGACTAATCCATCCCCCCAAGCCCCATCTACTCAGCATAATAGTGCCACACTAAGACTATAACACCAATTCCGCTCTTGTCCACTTTTAACACTATTGTCCAAGTCCATTTTTGGCCCTAATGGTCAATTCCTTCTAGTTTCCCATCCTTATCCTTATTGGCATAATGTGATCAAATTTAATCCATGACAAATAGAACCTTATAAAATCCCATTCAAAGATCATTTGGAAAAGGTTGGCAAATATCACTAAGCAAGCAAGAATACAAGCAAGACCACTTAAGAAATCTTCCCTATTTTTTGCATATAGATAAGAAATACACTTACAAGCTTATTCAAATTCCTACACTAGTCCCTAGCCATCTCAAGTACATCTAGTCTATCATTATATATCTTTATACACTCAATTACAAAAAGCACATCAAGTGGGAAAATAACATATGGCTTGCTCCTTCTTTGAGGTATTGATATGTAGGTAGCATGCCCACACATGGGATGTGAAGCACATCTAGTGCATCTTACACACACTAACCTCCCCTCTTTCTCAAAATTGGTCAAATCACAATAGAATATATGGTTTGAAGAAATAATATACTCTATAGGGAGCTCTATAGACTTTTAGCTACCAAAACTTCATAGATAGGGTCACACAGACCTACCAAAAAAAAAAAAAGCTAAAATCCTTAGGAAAATAGTGGTAGAGGTGGAATACATCACTGATGCCACTCCTATCTAGTTTTGGCTCTCTTTTCCAATTAATAAAATGAAGTCTATTTCTTAGTTTGCGATAGTGTCTCAATCCTGCATAGTCAATATCAACCTTTGTCTCAATTAGATCAGCATAGTTCTAAGCTAAGTTATATTTCTCTCTATTCACTTGATATTTTTAGAAAGTCTAAACCATAATAATAATTTAAAAAAAAATAAGTTAATTATGGCATAATTATTGACTAATTTTACTACTCAGACCCTTTAACTAAATTAGGAATAATACACCAATATTCCCAAAACTATTAAAACAACTATAAAAAGAGCCCCTCAAAAGGCCATAGAATATTTAAAAATACATAGGATATGATCCAAATCTTGGTGATGCCTACTACACATCATTCATTTATCTATTATCTTATGGATTTCAATATTTACATATCCATGATGATTCAATCCATGGGAGGGGATACACTACTTAATGGTTATGACACTATTATTAGGGATAAGAATTGCCTTATATAGGCTATGAATATCTCTCTTAGACCCCATATGCCTTTAGTTCCTAATGTATAAGCTCCTATTCCCACTATTTCTCCCATCCCCACACCCAAGCATAAGCAAGCTACCTCTAATTAGCCAAGAAAGTCAAATGATGTAGTTGTGATAAAGGCTCTTAGAGAAGAGGTCCAAAATCTTGAGAGGCAACAAAAATAATAGAAATGGAGATATTATCAAGGTTCTTATCAACCACATCAACCTTATTAGTCTTATGAATCTCCTAGACCATATTTTCAAGGCCACTCTTAAGGACATGGGAAGTTGACTCAAGGAAGACAATATAATGGTCAAAATCAAAATGTTCCTTCTAACTCAAAAGATATTTTATGTCCAAAAAAACCTTGTGAAATATAATGGAGAGAATATTCCATGTGATCAGCGTAATGACTCATCCACCTATGCAAATGAGACATTCAACCAAACTTGTATGGCACAATGGGGAATAATGCTTACCATGACTCAAGAAGAGATGCCTAGTGAAGGATAAATTAATGGGGAGAATGGTCAATTAGAGGACACCTTGGTAAACTATCTTCAATAAGATTTATGTACAATTAATTACCAAGGGAACCTAAACATAGAATCAAATCCTATATATGCAAACACAAGGTCAAAGAGAAAAGTTGTTGAAGAGGTATAAAGGATAACTCATGGTCCAAACATGAACTCTCCAACATCCCAAGGGAAAGGTGTGCCAAATATAACCCCTATTACTTAGGTAAATCATATATTTTATAATGTTAAAGCTCCTCCATGGATTAAGTAACACAAGGTCTTGGTAGTACTATAGCTATTAAAGGGCATGATAAGGTTGGAATCTCTCCTATAAACATTGGTGAACAAATGAAGAAGGTCCATGTAAGAATCCCAATGTGGGATACATTATCTATTCTTGGACAAAGATATCTACTCCAAAATGAGCTCTTTAAGCTCAATATAACACCTAGGCAACCTAGTGAAAGAAGGGTAATTTTGGAAAATGTATTGAATACTAATGATGGGAAGCCAACCAAAATTAAAAGAGTTGATAAACTTATTCCTTTATAACTTTCTATTATCATTATAGATTAATTGGTTCATCATTACTTAATTGATAATATGGAAAGCACCTCAGTCATGCTCAAACAAGTAGCTGACAAGCTACACTTTAAGTACTACCCAAAATCTAAAGGTGTGTTACAATTAGATAGATCAACAACTAAAATAGTTGGCATCATTAAAGGTTTGTAGCTTACTCTTCATACTTGTCCCACCTTCTCTATCTCACAATATGTAGTTGTGGATATACCACCCCACTTCATTCTATGTTTGTTAAGGGATTTTTGCTGCTAATATTGGGGGTACTTGAATTAAGATTGGTTCTATATGGCATTTAGGACTACGTATGGTGCTAAAGTTTCAATTTAGTCTAAACTTTTAGAAATTTCTCATGTGGAGCTTATGTACCAAACACATTTAACATGAATTTCACTGTCACTAAGGAGGGAGAGCATCTTAATGATCAAGAATCTTTGGCACTTTTTATGGCCTATCTAATCTTTTCCTTGATGAGTGGGGATATGAACATTATGTGTTTGATACATATAAAATCATAGAATAGACAAGTATGAGAACACATATTATTCATGAAGAATGTGATGAATTACCCAAAGTAAGCTCTGATTATACTTTTCAAAAGGATGCATGGGGAAATTATTTTTTGCATATGGATGATGATGATGTTCTAAATATAGTAAAGCATGATAGTCAAAATGAAGATGTAGTTATACCTACCAATGAAGAAGAAATTCATGAGCATGAGACTCAATGAAGATATGATGATATCTAGTAGTAGTATTATTCTACAATGTAGGAATTCAAAGAAGTGACTGGGCTTGATCCTCCTCAAAGGAGACATAGACTTGATTATGAGGTCAATGATGGGTCTAATGAGCATAAAAAAGAATATGAAATCCTTATCAATTAGAAGATAACCCTAGAAGAACATGATCAACTAAAGATAGAGGCTTATGAGATTGATGAATAATGTAGACACCAAGTTGATCATAATCAATTTGTAGATTTGTTTTTCAAAAAAAAAGTCAAGCTTGATGAATCTAGACACCTACTACATCATAGTTAAAATGAATGTCAGGTTTTGAAGAGATTTATGATCCCTAAGGAGCACATTGGGAAATTCCAAGTGGGAATATAAAAGGTTAAGCAAGATGCAATTTTACACAAGCCTCAAAGATATCTAAATGAATCATTTAGATGAGATCCATATGATGTAATTTCAACTAGTACAGGTTTCAAGAATGGTAAGTCACTAGATCACCCTAGTGAGCAAGTTGTCATTGATAACCATTCATCCTATGTTGGTTTATTCTCATTAAATAGAAAGGATTATAGAAACATTATTTTTTATCTTGGTTGAATTCAAGGAATTATTTCATCACTTCAAACATGTTTAGGCTTTGTATATAATACATTAGTTGTGTTTATTTTCCATAAGTGCCTAGCAAAATGTTTTGTGTGAGTTTATTTTTGTGTGGTTTTCCCTGAATGCCTTTGGCATGTTGTTTTATTTATTATTTTGTGGTGTGGTGTGAGTTTGAATATTCAATAGTTATATGAGTTTCATATTGTAGCATGAGAGTGACTCCATTTCCCAATGAAAGGATAAGGCCACTAATATATCAACATTATAGGCATGTTACCTTTATAAAACACCAATTTGTTAACCATTTTTGACCCCCAGGTCAAAAGGGTCAACCCCTATAATTTAAAACTTGTTCATAGGGATTATAAAGATTTTAGATGGTCACCTTGGCCTTATAATATCCTTCAAGTGGTTAATTGATTCCTTTCTTAGCATTGTTTAAGGTTTTGGTCTCTTTATGTATTTGTATAATTTTGAGGTCATCCAAGAACAAATGTTTTCTATCATGTGTGTTCAATGTTATGTCATTGTGATGAGTCATCATATGAGTTGTATTCATGCCTTTAAGGTCATATAACCATGTATTAGTCTTCCACCATCTTTGTAAACGCAACCCAAGGTATTTTAAGTCACTTTATAAGCCAAATTTGAGGAATAGTACATACTTTTAAAAATAAAAATCACTTCAAGAGATATTATAGCATGCATGGTGTTAGGAGGTGGTCATAGAATAGTCATAGTCTAAAAAACATGTAGTTTAACATCTAAAGATAGAGAATCATTCAAAAGAGGAAGTTTTTAGTCACTTATATGGACATGAGGATCCACCTTCAGGTGAAAATGCATATAATAGTGTATTTTCAACTTATTTAGGCCATTCAAATTGGAAATGAACTTTCACAAGTGTTGATAGGTCAATAGATGCAAAAATTAGTCAGAAGCCTAGCCGAGCTCTTCACAAGCTCAAGAAGGCCAAACATTTGTGCTTGGTTCATGAACATATAAAAGAATTGGGTCAAATTATTATAGTCATAAGAGGGAACCCTCATGGGCTTAAGATTCATGAAAATATTTCAGGGTTTAAGAGGCTAAGATATATGTACCATTGTTAACAAGATATGCATCCAAAAACCCCTAGTAAACCCTATACATTATTAGGTTATGAGAGTCCTAAAATAAGATGTAGTTTACTAGGGTTTTATGAGATCCAATAAGATGTACATTATAAAAGGTGTATGAGAGTCCTAAAATAATGAGAGAATTAAAGAGGTAATGGATGAACATTATTAGGTTTGAGAGATAAATCCAGTCATCATACATGGCATAAAACATGAAAAACGTAGACCTAAATTATGATATAAATGTATTTTATCTAATATTAGAGTTTTAAGGCCTAAATTATGATATAAATGTAGTTTATCTACACTTTTAGAGATCCAAGACTAGTGGAGAGAGTGTGGTTTCAAAACTTAATGCTTAAGACACCCCAATGATCACCTAAAGGGAGAATAATAAAGTTTGTGTAGTTTGAGGCCTTAAGTCAACATGGAAAACATATAAAAGTGTATATGTGAGATTAATAGATTTGATTCAAGATATGTGAAGGATGAGAATTTTTTATATGGTAATTATTCAAAACACATCAACCTCTTGATCACCTACAACCATGTCTTAAATAGACGTGAGAGAGAAGATGTATGCTTGAGATTGATAAAATGTTTGCAAAGGATGATAAAAAGAAAAATAAAATATAAATATTATCATAAATGTAATTGAAGTTACAATTTATTTGTATAAGATGTTCTAAACTCCAAAATGCAGTCAAGATAATAAATGACTACTAGAGGTTTGCTTGAGTAACTCAATTTGGTTTTCAAACTTGAGAAGAAGATGCATTGCATGATAGTGGAGTTGGGGTTTAGATGGATATAAAAGGTGAAAAAAACCACTATATTTCAAATAATACCTAAATAAATGTCATAAAGGATGATAAAAATAAATTACCTTTGAACCTCGTAGTCACTATTTAATTAGCTCCTACAGGCTTGCCTAGACAAGTGAAATATGCCTACTTGGTTTGAAGAAAATAGGTATGAGGGAAAATAAATCAAATGAAAATGATTCTATTGTGATATCATGACTTCCATATGACCCTTAGAGCCAATGAAAATGATCTCAAGGTTGATATTTCTTTTTAGGCCTCGTAAGCTAAAGACCACACACACATGCCTATATGTAAAATGTTACATCCTGATTCTTCTATAAACTTGATAACCCTTTCATTTGTGGATTTTATGGTTTTTGATTGTATGATTAATATTTTGATAATCTATATTTTATATAATGATGTAATGGATAGTTATATGTTTCTTATTTTCATGATCATTAACTTCTTGAGTTAGTTATACTTGTATGTTATGTACATGATTATCATGATTACTTAGTTCATTACAACAATATATTATGGATTTTATCTTGATTCAAAATAACCATATTTTTTGTTCTAAGGTGGATGTAGGATAGAGTTCATCCCTTATACTATGATGGAGGGAGATAATTAATAGAGAGGGTGGAGTAGATGGATGTGGTTTGAGAGATGATAGAGTGAAAACTAAGAACCCTACACACACCATAAATAATAGAATATGCTTTTTATTCATTATTTGATTTAAATAGTTTGTAGTTTATTTTAGTTGTTATTATGTTTGTTACATTTAAATATGGTACCACACTCTAATATCATTGTGTGTTTACAATTATGCTATATTACTTTGCTTACTTCATGTGATTATGTTACCATAACTCATACTTTAGAATCCATGAATGTCAATATTGTGATACAAAGTATAAGTCTATTGTCTTTGGGAAGTATTGTCTTGTTTGTATAATACATTGCTATAGAGGAGAAAGGGACTTGATTTATTTGTGATTTATATGTTTATTAGTTTGACTAAGTTAAGTTTTGAACATGTATGTAAGGTAAGGGTTAATGTGATTAGGCATGATCATTATGCTAAGTTCATGTTGTTATGTGAAATTATAATGTTTAAATGATTATTGTGGAAGTAAATGTTAATATTCATAATGCTTAAAAGCATTATTATTAATTAAGAAGATTCACGAAATTAGGGATAAGTGGTGTTGAATTGAGTTCTTTGATCCTTTACGCAAAATAAACACTTTAGTTTGGATTGCATGGTAAAATGTTTGATCATGCCCATAATTATATGAGTTATCTTATGATGTATGGACTTATTCATTGATCTCACATTCAATTTGGTGGATGTATTTTGGGGGTTTGTTAGTAGGAAAATAACATGCATGAGAATAATATGGGAGAAATAAATTCCTAGAGAGATATACACATGGAAGATAGGAAGAAAACGGCAAAGGGGTTTGAGTAAGATTGGAAAAGAGCAATACAAATTTGGCATACCCTAGAGTTTCTTTACCAGGTAGGGGTTTTTATTGGCTAAATTCATAGTTTTTATTGTTTGAATTAAATCAACAAGGTGGTGATTTGTTTGAATAAGGTTTTATTTTCATTATTTTGAAATTTTCAGACAAATAGGGGGTTATATACTTGGCATTAGGGACGGGCTCGTCCCATTCACATATCCAAATATATAACTCTCAAAACCCTAGTTAAATGACTATGCATACTGAGTTCTATACATATATAATATTCTAAGTCTTTTACAAATATAATATACTGAGTTCTTTATAAATATAATTTATAGAGTTATAATGAAGAAATTCTATGTATTTTGGAAGGGTTAAATAGAAATGAGAATATTTGGATGAGTTGAGTAAATATTTATAAATGATATTTAGAGGATGGAAAACCCTACATATGAAACCCTAGGTAAGTTTCAAGGGTAGATTGAATTTTTAGTTGAGTTTAAATGTAGATCCTATTTTGGGTTATGCTCAGTTTATTAAATTCAATATTTAATCATTTCATTCATTATACAAATGTACTAGTTTATGTTTAAATTGGGTCAAGATCTAGTGACAAATAACTTGAATTAGGGCACAATTGAGTATGTAAAGATTGATTAAGTTGAAAAATTATAAGGAAAAAGGAATTAAAAAAAACCTAGCTATGATCTAGTATTTTCTTAAGAATCACTTCAATTGGAAGATTAATATTGTGAGAAGAATAACACTAGGATTGTTTTGTTTCATTTATGACGTTTGTACCTTGGAATAACTAGAATTGCATAAATATATAGGGGTATATACATATCTTCTAAGGTCCTGGGAAAGTTATTTGATGACTTGTGGATATGCGTATATCAATGTGTGTGTGTGTGTGTGGGTGTGTGTGTGTGTGTGTGTACACACACACACACAAACACAAACACACACACACACACACACACACACACACACACACACACACACACACACACACACACACACACACACACACACACACACACACACACACACACACACACACACACACACACACACACACACACACATTATTTTTATAGTTATTTTATTTACATATATAGTTTTGTTATATTGTGTTGAAACATAAGGAAACTTTAAATGGGGAATGGCTATAGTCTAGTTATTTAATATATTAAAAATATGAAATCCCATTTTATATGGTTATGAAGAAGGGTAAAGTCCATAGTGAATATATTAATGTTGTGTAGACTTATTACATATATATATATATATATATTTCTTTTATTTACATATATAGTTGTGTTATATTGTGTTAAAACATAAGGAAAATTTAAATGGTGAATGACATATATATATATATATATATATATATATATATATATATATATATATATATATAGTTCTTTTATTTACATATATAGTTGTGTTATATTGTGTTAAAACATAAGGAAAATTTAAATGGTGAGACTAGTTATTTAATATATTAAAAATATGAAATCCCATTTTATATGGTTATGAAGAAGGGTAAAGTCCATAGTGAATATATTAATGTTGTGTAGAATTATTTTACACACACACACACACACACACACACACACACTCATATAAAAATACCACGGAAGGACTTATGGAAAATTGTTGAAATATAAATAAATATATCCTTACATATATATGAAAATCTCTCTCTCTCTCTCTCTCTCTCTCTCTCTCTCTCTCTCTCTCTCTCTCTCTCTCTCTCTCTCTCTCTCTCTCTCTCTCTCTCTCTCTCTCTCTCTCTCTCTCTCTCTCTCTCTCTGTGTGTGTGTGTGTGTGTGTGTGTGTGTGTGTGTGTGTGTGTGTGTGTGTGTGTGTGTGTGTGTGTGTGTGTGATGGGGTTTGTTATGACTATGTACTATTTGGGGGTACTTAGTTGGTCTAAGAGTTATTTGGATTTTAAATTCAGTTATATAACTAAAGTTTATTATTTTTTAGACATTAGAAAAGAATTAAATTTAGTGATATAGTGAGAAATTGAATAGTCACACACACACACACACAAAAAAAAAAAGATATGTGTGTGTGTGTGTGTGTGTGTGTGTGTGTGTGTGTAACATTGATAGAATGCTATTCTAAATCAAGTATACCAAATTTAGATATACATATTATGTTCAATGATTAAACACGTTATATGATATAAGAAATAAATATGAGTTTAGTATTTACTTGAATTATCAAAGCTGAATTTAGATGTGAAAATAATGGATTCAAGGAACTTCCAAATATGCAATAATTATGATTAAATACAAACCATATTAATTTTGGTGAGTATTTGAATAAGCTTATTGATGCACTTTGAGTATATGAAAATAAAGTGATTTTAGGATAAGCTTGTAAATAATGTTAGATGGATGAATATCATTAAGATAAAAGTTGCACGTAAATACTTTAGTAAAACATGAAATATGATGCTTAGTTTCACTTGAATGGTATGATTGTTTTGAAATCTGTTTATATAGCTAATATTATGTTATAAATAATTAGATGTTTGGAACTATTATGTTATATTTGATGGATTAAATGCAAGTATTTTGAGACTTTATTATATTGACACATAATGTAGCTGCTAGTAGGGAAAAACTCATTATGAAATCAATTGGTTTTAATATATTTAAATATATGAACCAATCTACTATTAATGACCCTAAATAAGTGAGTGAGATAGATTCCACTTATGTAATTAGCGTCACTAATATGTAGAAATGGTGTAATTTTAATGAGTGGTGTGTCTGAAATTGAATGATCTTCGAGATCAAATAACTATAAGAAAACTTCAGCCAAAGCAGTGTTTATGGTTAAAAATTATCATTTCATTTGTTTAATTTAGTTTACATGTTTTGTGTGATATCTTGTTATAATGGGTTTCTTTACGATAAGCTGCATGTAATATTTATCTTATAGTACATGGGTTATAGTTATCACTCTTAATTCTCGCATAATTATTATCTATCCATCTATGAAGGGAGGGCCATTCCATATTTGGGATATTATGTTGGGGATCAATGTTCCATGGTTGGTGTGAAAAAATACTCAGATGACGCTCTCCCTCCCCTTAGCAGTAATTCATTATAGACTACCCTCATGATTACTTATTGATGTTTTGAGTTCAATGAGACTCACATGCTCTATGGAATAGTATAATTGTAAATTATTATTAAACCATTTATTATGTTTAAAATGTATTATTGTGTTATATTTGACCACTAAAAAAGTTGTTTGTAATATTTTATCAATAGTGGTTGAATTTATAAATATAATTTTATGAATTAAATATAGTATTCATTTTTATAATCAGCATTTTACTTGATCTTATGATCATTAGTTAAAAAAATTAGATCTAGACCTTGATTATGGTTAACTTAAACTAATGTATTTAGTTAAAGATCACTATGTTACGATTTAAGTGTGATGAAATCTATAAATTGAATTAGTGTAAATGTTTAAAAAAATTCTACCTTATTCTAGTAAAACCCAATGGGATTGTTACATTGTGATATTAAAGTTGAGATTCAAACTCTAGGACTTAATGAGTTCACTAATACAAATGTATTCTACTTTTAACTAAATAGAATAGTGGTGTGTGGTAGACTTGGAGGTGAGGATAATTCAAACACCAACCCTTTCATGGATCCAAATAAATTTTCCATTGAGCATGTTGCAAAATTAGACTAGATCCTCACATCCATGTATGAAACTAGGGACCAAATCATGGCCTTAGAATAAGAATTACATGGACATGTTGAGGAGAATAATTAGGAATAACCTAAGGAACATCCTACTAAGTAGGAAAATATTCAAGAGAATAGGCATGAGGAGGTTCCATAATATTCAAAAATTTGAGTAGCTATAGAGCTATCATAGGATATGAAAAAGGTGAATCCACCCAAGTTCAATGGAACTATTTTGGGAGATGAAGCTGAAGAATGGATAACAAAGATGGAAAAGTATTTCAAGATTTAAAATAAATCTAAAGTCAATAAAATTTTATGGGGAACATATCATCTTGTTGGATAAACAATAACTTAGTGGGTAAATAAGAAGCTTGAGATGAACCTCGATTCTACCACCACCACCTGAGAGTAGTTCATGACATTGTTAGGTTATCATGGTTTTCTCAGCTACATTTTGATTAAAAGTTGATGGATTTTCAAAACCTTAAGCAAGAATAACTTTTTGTGAATAAATACTAGGTGAAATTCAGTAATGTCCTAAAGTATGTCCCTCAATATCAGGTAGATGAGGTATTTACATCAAGAAGTTCACTATGGGATTACAACCCCTAATTGGTTGTGAGATAGATGTGCATGGTCCATATATCATGTATTAGGTCTTGAAAAGGTAGTTAAATAGGAGAAATTTTTTAAATCTCTTGCTTAGGTTAGAGATAAATTCAAGAAGAAGTTTGGAGGTCCTAAAATGACTTTCTAAAAGAAGAATTGGAAGAGGAGTGGAGACTCTAAGAACCATTTGAAGAACTAGAATGCTAAGTTTAACAATAACTGAAGAAATATGAAACCGAAAAATGGTTTCAAGGGAGTTTTTAAGGGAAACCAATAGTCATATAGGAGAGGACCACCTAGAGGATGCTTCATTTGTGGAGGTGATCATTACGCTAGAGAGTGTACTCAAGGTAAATCAAATGGGAAGAACAAGGGTTCTACCTTACAATAGGGAAATTTTCAGTAGAGGATTGATGAATATGTTGAAAATCATAAATCTAAGTTAAAATATTATCCTATTGAAATGACATGTATTTTATTTGATCATCTAATTTCAATTTTTTTTCACACTAGGGATACTGGATGTTTTATTGCTCCTAGAATGTTTAATAAGTTGTCAATAAAAGTTGAGATTATGGAAAATGCATGGTTATTATAGTAAAATAATGAATCAAAGGTTAAGGTTGATAAGTGTTTGGTGGAATTTGAGATTAGTTTCCCTAAATTCACTACAACATTAGATCTATATGATGCACCACTAGGGTCATATAATGTGATCCTAGGAATAAATTGGATTGTTGTGCATAAAGATAATGTTGATTACCATCTAAAGAAGGTATAATGTTAGTATGATTTTGGAAATTAGACATAACTTCAGGGTGAGAAAAGAGAGTTAGAACTTAAGACAATTTATGCAATTCAATTGAAGAAAGCTAAAAAAAGGTATGTCAGGAATTTATTGTTAAAATAAATGAGATTGAAGAATCAAAGGAATCATCCATTGAGGATTATCCTTTTTTTAGGAACTTTCAGGATGTGTTTCTAGAGGAATTATTAAGATTACCACCCAAACATGAGTTTGATTTCTTGATTGACATAATACTTATATATGAACCAAAGTCTAAGGTACCTTCTAGGATGACAACTACATAATTGGTTGAGTTAAAAGCTCAATTTTAGGAGTTGTTATCGATAAGGTTGATTTGATTGAGTGTGTCATTATGGGGTGCACTAGTGGTGTTCATTAAGAATAAGGATTGTACTCTTTTATTATGTATTGATTATAGGATTTTCAACAAGACAACAATTAAGAATAGGTATCCATTACCTCACATTGATGATCTCTTTGATAAGATGTGAGGGATAACAATTTTTTCTAAGATTGATCTTTGAGAAGGGTATCACCAGCTAAGAATTTGAGATGAGGATATTCCTAAAACAACATTCAAAACTTGGTATGGGCATTATGAATTTACAATGTTGCCCTTGGGGTTAAAAAGTGCTCCAGCAACATTTATGAATCTCATAAATAGTGTGTTGAAAGATTAACTGAACCACTTTATATTAGTTTTTTTGGATGATATACCCATATATTCTAACAAATAGGAAGAACATCTTCATCATCTAGAACTAGTTTTGCATCATTTTTAGAAGCACAAATTATATGGTAAGTTGTCTAAATATGTGTTTTCTATAGGAAAGTGCAATATTTGGAACACATTATCTCTATAGATTGAATTTCAATTTATCTGGAAAAGATAAGAGACATAATGGAATGGTCAACACCTCAAAATGTGCATGAGGTTAGAATTTTTATGGGATTAGCAGGTTATTATAGGAACTTTGTTTCAAATTTATCAAAAATATATAACCCAATTACCTCTCTTCAATAGAAAAATTAGAGTTTTGTTTGGTCAGACAAGTGAAAAAAAGCCTTTTAGGAGTTAAAAAAGAAGCTTACTTCGACACTTGTGTTAAGAGTTCCCAATCCGAATGGTCAATTCTTAGTAATCACTGATGCATTTAGGAATGGACATTAAGGAATTCTTATGCAAGATGGTTTAGTTTTAGCATACGAGTCTAGAAAGCTTAAGCCTTATGAGTTAAATTATGACACTCATGATCTAGAACTTACTACAATAGTACATGCCTTGCAATTTTGGAGGCATTATTTTTTGATAAATCCATTTGATCTCAAGACTTAAAATTTGGGAGTCAAATATATTTTTACCCAACCAAACTTGAAATCACATTAGAAATGTTGGTTATAATTCTTATATGATTATGATTTTGATATTAATTATATCAAGGGTAATGAAAATAGAGTTATAGATGCCCTAAGTCATAGAAGGTACATAACACCCTTGGCTACTATTAGGATTAATTTTCATGATCAGGTTATTAAATTTTCCCCTAGAGATGAATTATATGATCAGGTTAAGAAATCATTATCAAAGAATGCTAAGAGCCCACAGTTTAAGGGATTCAAGCTGGAGAGTGATGGTCATTTGAAGTATATGGTAGGATGTATGTACCTGATAGATAAAATTTGAGGAACATGGTGCTAAAATAATTGCAAAATACCCCTTATTCAGGACATCCTAGAGTAAATAATCCCATAGCTGAGCTAAGACCTCTTTATTTTTAGAAAGGGATTGAAAATGATGCAATAGATTTTGTATCTCAATGTTTGGAATGTCAACATGTGTAGGTTGATCATATGTATCTGGTAGGACTATTATATCCTCATGACATACTAGAATAGAAGTGGTAATTAATTAGTATGGACTTTATCCAAGGTTTGTCATTATCATAGAACCATCATGCTATGATATTGGTGGTAGTTGAAAAACTAGGTAAGGTATCTCACTTCATACCAATTAATTCGACTAATGACGCACCAATGCTTGAAAAGAGATTAATGAAAGAGGTGTATTGATTGCATGGATCTATAGAAAAGATCATTTTTTATCAAGATCCGAAAATAAATTCTAGATTTTCGTTGAATTTAAATTTAGCTCTAGGCATGTAGTTGAATTTCAATATTATATATCACTTAGAAATAAATAGACAAACAGAGAGGGTTAACTAAGTTTTAGAATATCTCTTTAATGTATTGCATGGATTAATAATATAGTGGGAGGAGTACCTTCCATTGGTTGAGTTCACCTACAACAACTCATATCAATCAGCATTGAAAATGACTCTATTTGAGGCATCATATGGAAGAAGGTGTAGAACACCAATCAATTGAGATAAGTTAGAAATAAAGTAGTCTTTGGACCTGAAATGCTTGTGGAGATGGAAGACTAAGTTAGAACAATCAGGAAAAGGTTGGTTGAGGCCAATGATAGACATAAAATTTATGTTAGTCTAAAAATAAAAGTAAGATAATTTTTTGTGGGTGATAAATTATTTT
The DNA here is from genome assembly GCA_037957365.1 of Torreya grandis. NCBI lineage: Eukaryota > Viridiplantae > Streptophyta > Pinopsida > Cupressales > Taxaceae > Torreya > Torreya grandis. Next base: position 16,887 of record JARHVA010000881.1, read on the forward strand.
TTTGGGTTAAGCTTTAAAAAGCTCAATTAAGTTTGGTAAATCAATGAAGATTTCACCAAGATTTTTGAGACCCTTAAAGGTTTTAAAAGTGATCAATCATGTAGCATATAGGCTTATTTTGCCACTAGTTCTAGCAAATTTTACATAATGTTTTCTATGTTTCCTAATCTTAAAAAGTATGTTGTTAATTCTTCTCATGTATTAGATTGGAATGCTTTATAGTTTTTGGACCCAAAGGTGGTCACAGTAGAACCAATAAAAATAATTGACACTCACAAACTCAATGTGTATAATAGAGAAGTGTTATAGTGCAAGGTCTAGTGGGATCAATATTTTGAGGATAGTACCACCTATGAGGATTATGATGAGTTTTATAGGTTTTTGCACATTTGTTTACTTAATATGTTTGTTGGATATTATTTAATTTTCTATTGAATAATTTATAATTTCAGAACTAATGTTGGAATAAGAGTCATTAGCATAATGACCAACTTTGGTGGGAAGGATGTTACATCTTGATTCTTCTCTAGACTTGATAAGCTTTTGATTTATGGATTTTATGGTTGTTTATTAGCTAATTACTATTTTGATAATTTGGTTTTTATATATTGATG
>JARHVA010000881.1:22500-142500 GCA_037957365.1 Torreya grandis
CACCTATGGATAGTTGAATAAAATTTTCAACTTGAATTTTTTGGCATTGGTTTAGGAGTTATGGCCTTAGGGTTTATGAACAATCATTAAGAACTTGAACTGCTCTAAACCCTCTTAAAACCATAATAAGAACTCGATGAGAGAGATTGGATTACAAGGTGCATGAAATGAGTTGGATTAATTTTGAAACTTATTGTACATAATTCATCACTCCATGAAGATTATAACCATGACATTTTCTTGTACCTACACCTATGCTGACACATTAAATACTATGTTTTTGTAGCAATTTAGGCTCAAAATACGGTGTTTAACCTCATTGATAGATGAAAACCATTGGGTAAGATGGATTGATGTGTATTATACCTCTTGAGGTCCAAAAATCCATACATGTCACCCTAGAAATGCTCCTACAGGTTTGATTATTGAAGGCAGTGTAAAGAATGCTTGTGAAAGACTTGGTTTTTTGGCCATTTCATGGTTCTCCTATCTACACAAGGTTTCAAAAGCCCAAATTTGGCATGGAAAATTTTAATGGGGTACTAAAATTTAATATAATATTTAATTTGAGTTTCACATGTGTGGAATAAATGTGGAGCAAAATATCAATTATTAGGCCTAGATACCTAATTAAGGCCTAATTAGAGAGAGAAATCAGGTGAATAAGTACACTTCCACTTAGATCTAGGTCATAAAAATTTTCATAGAGATGTAAAGTAATAATGGGTACTCAAAAATATTCCTATTTTTCCAATATTATTCTTAAATTGTCATACACAAGGATATTTGTGTGTTTTTAGGGCTACAAGGAATTAAAGAAAAGTGCAAGCTTTGGGTGCAAAATGAGGTATTTTGGAGTGTTTTATGGATCCAAATTTGTTGGTTAAAGCATATTATGACTTATATAATCCTTCCATGGAGATATATTTCACTCATGAATATTAAATCAAGTTTTGACGCTTTTCAGTAAGGAGAGGTGTAGTAGAACTAATGGGTTTCAAGACACCTAAAGAATTATGTGATGATCACCATTGAAATTTAAACATAATAGGTATTTAAACTAATTAAAATTTTCAAAATAAAAGGTAAAGGGTAGTTCATAGTTAATTGATGATCAAGGAATGCCATTTATCATTCCTCACTAGCTAAGATGGGCAGTTTTGTATGAATGATGAACCATTAAACTCTCCTATGCCAACACCCTTGAAAATTATGATCAAGAAATGCAAACATCTAAAATAGGAGTTTATTATTTTTAAATATATCTTTCATGATAAAAAATTGTCAATTTATCTTTCTTATGCCTCTTTTATCTCTCTCTCTCTCTCTCTCCCTCATTTTCTATATATGTTGCCTTTTTGGAATTTTTAATCTATCCACAGATTGGTATGGCTTAGCCCTATTGAATTAAATATTGATTTGCCTTTGGAATAAAGAATTAAATTGGTTTTGGATTTCTAAATTATTTTATTAAGTGTATGAATTAGTTTTTTTATTTAATGGCAAGTGATAGTTTATTTCCTTGTATTCATCTATCTCTTTCATGCTTTGTGTGAGCAATCTATTTTCTAGCAGGTCATATGATGTGTATCTAAAAGCTTTGTGTGATTTTAAGTGTAACGAGGATTATTAGTGCACATTATCAAGATAATTAGTAATCCACATTGAATATTAAATTGCACTCTACCTTCATATTGAAATATTTTATTATAACCTTGGATTTTAAGATCAGTTTTATAGTTGTTTTCCATAGTGCAGATTCAAGAAAATAATGGAGTTTACATTGGTGCATCACCTCCATTAGATTAGTCTTTAGTCTAATTATATCCTTTTTCCTTATAACCAATTATGTTAGTGATTAGTTTTAGGTGTTGCATATGGGATCAATCCCATAATATAGAGATTTACCTCTTAGAATTAATACCCAAGCATATGAGGTGTTTCCATGTTATTCCAAATTTGACGAGGCTTTAGTATCCATCCTTAGGGTGAAAATTTGGATTATAATAATAATTTAAGGTTTAAATAATATTTATCCCTTACTACCTTGTAAATAAAATACAACTTGGAATCTAATATTTTTATAGACTCATGAAAAGTTACTACATTGCCCCATTGTAGCTAAGACAACTCTTGCATCGTGTATTGAACATACAATATTGTAAAGTGTCATGGTTGAGAAATGACCATCATTTATTATATCTTGTGGGGCTTATATTCTTCCCAATATATCCAATTTTTTTTTAGTATATTTTAAACCATGAAACATATTATTCACATTACCCTCGATGGCATTAACTATGTAAATCGGGTTTTCTCGAATCTCATCATCTTCCCCATGCAAGGTACTATTTTTCGTCAATGAGAATAGCTCTTGTTCTCTTGTAAGTTGATTATATTTTCCTCCCATAGTCAGTTTTATTATTTTAATTATCTTAAATTTATTAGAAGCTTCATCAAATGTGATATTTAATCTTAGTTTTTTTTAATGATAATCAAGTCCTGTCTAGTCAATTGTTCACAATGCATCTATTGGATCAACAAATTTGTCACTAATATGTCCCTAGGATAGGTCTAGATAAGAGATGAAATGGTAGGAGATGAAGGGTTGTGTATAATTTTAATAATAGCAAAGGGGTCTTATGAGGGAGATGAACTATATGGTGTATAAGGTTAAGGTGTAGGGAATAGTGAAATGACAATTTTATCCTTAGAAATCTTGGTTTGTGGAGGAGTCTTAATGACACATTTTATGATATTATTAGACTCATGGAATATAAATAATGGTGACTCTATTTGAATACTTTGTGTCATTGACAACCTTACTTGAGTATAAGTATGTGTTTGTAATAGATATGTGCCAAAAATAGATGGGGACACCAAATATTCAAAATTTGGACATGCCAATGAGGTATCTATGTTAGTTTATAAAAATAGGCTATGTAATGATAGAATGTGTTAGTATTTGATAAAATGTTGTAATTTTTATATGAGTGATAATCATGGTATTAGTAAAGGTAGTGACACTAGTTTAAAAAATAATGACAATAGTGTTGACTAAAGAATCAAATGAACTAGTATAAATTGCATTAGTTGAAGTAGTAGAAACACTATACATAGTGGGAGAAACTTACCTTGAGCTTGATGAAGTTGTTGCAATTGAAGTGGAAATGGGAGGGATAACTGAGGTGGTTGGAACAATAATTAGAACATAATAAGCAATAATTAATACTGAATCCTATGTATCAGCCATATAAATAATCATATGAGGAATATATAAAACAATATTAGAAGTGGAAGAGGTAGGAATAGGAGATCCTTCCCCATACTATTTATTAATGTCAATAAGTTTCATATTTTTTATTCCAATTGATACATGTTATATTTCCTTAGTATGAGAGTGACTAATATCATGTGTTCCAAACGTTACCTATGAAAGGGCCTTTTGGAAGGCATGTAAATCATTATCCTCCTCGATGTGATCCTCATAATGATCCTCTATGTTTTCCCATTTAAATATGGATCATAATATTCCCTTGATGGGTCCTCTTTTGAAGAGTCTTCTAGATGCTCTTCTAATAAATCTTCCCCTATAGACTCTTCTTTTGTGTCTATGTAAGTTATGCTTAATGATGTTATTGCATACACATCTCTTCTTCTTGAGTGAACTTATAAGGTTGTAGAGTGGTGGGAAAAGTTATACTTACTTGAGTTGTTATAAGAGGGATAACTATAATATGTCTTGTGGAAGGAGAAGGTGGATGACTAATAATTGGTGGTGGAGATGGTGAGACTATGGTAGTTATTGGGGTGAATGAAAATGTAAATTTTGGAACCAAGGGTGCCCCTCTATCAATAGAAAAATCATATTTCTCTAAATATTTTGGCTTTGGGATATTTTTGATGAACCTTGCTTTCAATTTTTCATCTATTTCTTCTTCTGTGTCATCGTCCCCTTGAGATTGCTCATCTTGCTTAATAGATTCACCATTGAAATCTTACTCTATTATTTATGCATCATCTTTCATGATGGAAGGATCATATTATATCATGTAAGAAATCATCATTGACATATCAAAATTCCTCATCTTTGTATATAATTTAGAGTCATCCTTAACATTCAAAAAGATAAAATCATGTCAATACTCATAGTGTCCATAATTTTATTTGAATTGTCTTTGGAATTTATTTATTTATTGCATTATTCTTTGACTACGGTCCTAAAACTTGAATTCAACTAATATGAATTTGAAAGAACCTTTATGTTTTGATGTCTTTGTTGATTGTTCCCAATTCTAGTATTATTGTCTCGTTATGCTAAGGGGTGTATTATGATAATCATATAATTTGGCCCTCCTCATATTCTCATCAACATTTTTAGACAGTCGATAAGTTATCTCTTACTCAACCAACTTGTCTAGTACAAGCCTAAAAAAATAAAATGGGCCTACCAGTGTACCCTCTACTTTGATAACTATGTGATCTTGGTAGAACCAATAGTCACCCATTGACTTGAGTGATATCTTGATCTCTTTAAATAACCTTGGCATTGGTTATCCATTAATTGATTTGTAAAACATTATATATAAATTATATGCTACCCTCTTCATATGGTGTATGTATTTATGTATGTGTATATGGTCAAATCTTTATCCCATTAGTACCAAAGGATTGGTCATAATAGATCTGAGAGTTCTATAAATAGTTTCTACTATATAAGAGAGCCTATATAAGTTATTATTTGTTTGATTATGCATTACCTTGTGATATTTTAGGTTCCCCAATTGAGGGATGTCCTTACAATCTAGAATTATGGATAGTAGTGGGACCTAGACTTCATCCATAAAAGAGATGGATGGTGAATAATGAGTTGTGTTTAATAGAGCCATGGCAATTCTGACACCAAGTCTGAATTAGATAATTAAGATTTTCTCCCTCACAGTAAAATTATTGGGATTCTAAGCCAAGATTATTGGGGAACCCATAACATTATTATCTTTGAACCACTCATTGACTATTTTTTGGTTGTATGGGATGTCTAGTTTTTACAATCTAAAATACTTCTCAAAGGCTAAACTAGCCACATATGCCATTGGATGTGTACTATTATTTTTATGGGAAATGTCCTTTTTATATTTTTTTGATATAAATAAATTAAAAACTAAGTGAGCAAAAGGAAATACCTCAAGCTTAGCCACTACTTTGTGAAGTCTAATAGCTTCATTGAGAGTTAGGTTATCCTCATATTTATGTGGTTAAATGTCTTTTATCTCTATGTAGAGGGATAAATAATGTTTAAATGCATTTTTTAGAGTAACCTTGTTGAATTTTATATCCTTAAATTCTTGTTTGGTCCTAAATCATAACATTGAGGGAATTCATTCTTGGTTCCTAGCCTCCATTATCATCCTAACTTAGATCTATGCTAAATTTTGAAAATTATGGGTTGTAGTCGATATGGATCTCTAGATAACAATTTCAAAATCTTAACTAATTCAAAAATGCAATCTGATTTGATTTGAAATGTGGTATATGGTCTACAAGCAGTGAATTCATTAATAATATCTCTTTTATTCATGATAATTAAATATCCATTAATAGCCATTGTCAATTGTCTATCAAATTTGATTTTGATTTTATGACATAAGATTTCATAGGGATTGCTTGACATGAAACACTCTATATTAATTTTGATTTCTTAGTCACCCTTTTAATATTTTATATGTCCATCTCTCTTTTACAATTGTCATGATATCACTTAGTTACAATATTTATATTTATTATTTGTAGATAATTGTGTCCATCATGAAGCATAGCCTATAACTATCTCATTATAGGATGTGTGGTGTATTTTCACTTTATCTCTTGATTTATGCATGTCATTGAGTCTTTAGGTCATATCAGTGTATAAATTTTTACCAAATGGACATGCGGATTAATAGCTGAATGGAACATGGTAGTCCATCACTACGTCACTTGGTTTGTGTATTTGAGATTTGTTTCTTTGGTTATAAGCTCTTGTGCAACAAGATGATGACATGGTATGATCTTTATTAGTCTATTGGTCATCTATATTTTATAATTTGACCTTTGGTTCAAGTCTATGATAAAGTGAGATGATAACAAGTGGCATGATCTTGCTTAGTCAGCTAGTTGTTGGTTTTTATACTTAGGACTATGAGCTAAGAGCTACGATGCAACAAGATTACTCCACATGGACAAATATCGCTTAGTCTAGTATTCACTTGTTTTCATAACTTAGTTTTATTCCAAAGACATCTTATGAGTTGAGATGGTGACACTTGGCATAATCTCATGTAATTAGCTAGTCGATAAAATTTGAAACTTAATGCATAGAATAGACTTCGATACACTGTGATATTTTTTACGAGAGAGGGACACTTGTCATTTCAAAGTTGATTTGTAAAGTAGAAATGACCTATAAAGTAAACATGATAACTTGGATGATAAATTTTATTAGTTTGGTTAGTCAAATAAATTAAAAATAAAAAATTGACCTTTTCATCAATTATTACCTTGAGTTTTAACCAAAATTTATGAAATAAAAAGTGAACAATAGAAATTAGGACTTGGTATGTTTGAATTTTTTAGGGTCAATTTATGTCTCAATGGGTAAAAAACATAATAATTTTAAGGATATAGGGTCCTTGTTTCAATTTTTTAAATGAGGTGTGTTGGTCATAACACACTCCTCAATGGAATGACTACTAGAGTTATAAACTAGACACCAATTTTTGGTTTAGACTACTTATTCTTGTCATTTTATTATTATATATTCTTACATGGAAGGAATTTGGAGCTATTATTTGGTTTATAATTCTTATTGAAATATTTATGTTTTTGATTGGTTAGAGACTTAAAATATTCTATCTTAGTCTTAGCCTTGTCCTTTGTTTCAAAATTTCCATAAATTCGGCTTATCTGATTGAAGAGATCTTTAAGAAATCAATACATGACAAAAAAATGTGTTATCAATCCCAAAAAATACTTAAAAACAAGGTTTCATTCTAAATCATGGATCCTAATATTAAAAACAAAAGTATGAAAAGTATTTTTGCATTACTTGACATATTATTCTTTGCCTTGGGGAAACTGAGAGAACATTTTTTACGGTCATAATAGTTTTTAATAATATAATAGGTTTCTTTGAGTGCTTATACTTCCATGTGTATATACATGTGTCTAATTTAACTTCATATTCATGGTTTTCATGTGAAGCAAAGTTATTTTCTCACCATTTCATTACTAATAAAGAATTTTTCAGAAGAGTGAATGTAATATTTTATTAGTTAGGTACTTTATTAACCATGTAATATGAATAGATAAAATTAAGCTAGTTATTTAATGCATACATATAAATTTTTAATTCAAACATAAGGATGTATATATACAATTATACCTTCTATGATGTTTAACCACAAAATGGTCAATGAGAATAATAGGTGTTGGAAGGAGTCTACTACTTAGGTAGTGAGAAATGGTCAATGAAACTTTCTCATTCATGTACATGATATTATTCTAAATCATTCCATTGTATTTATAATGAATCCTTTATCATATTCTTGAAAATGTTTGAATTGGTGTTGTTGAATATTTAACTCCCATTTTATGATGTGAAGGTATATTTATGGGTCATTAAGATCGAGCCATAGCTTCATGTACTCAAATTTAATATGAGTGGACTTATAAATAGATACAAAGTTCATATACACCATGATACCAATTGAAAATGATAAAAAGTGTCAAAGCTCCGATACCACTAATATGGGGCCTAGAAGGAGACCTAATGGATAACATACTCAAATATATTTAAGAGAGTTATGAACTAAAACAAATTGTGAATGATATAGGATATAAAGGTTCAATGCATTAAAAACTAAAAAAATAAAATAAGATGATGAAAAATAAAAAATAAAAATGTCATAGCAAAGTTTAATTATGTTATTTTTTGTCTAATACCTAAGAGATCAAATATGCAGTGGTTATGTAGTCCATAACTTTATTCTTGTCAATATAAATAACTATAAATAATGGAAATGTACATTGATATAAATTTTAGGAATATAAAATTTCAATTGAACCATTAAAAGAGTTGGCAACAACTTCTTCATAACCAATGAATGCCATGATGTCACTGACTACCATTATTGATAAGCTGAGATCTACAATACCAACATTACACAAGCTATGTAGTATAAAAAAAGTGAAATTAAATATTATAGATTGGACTGTAGGTGTGTAACCCAATGCTAATGATGCTTAAATTAGCATGATGTTGGATATATAAAAATGATGAACTGCTATAATATATGTTGATCTAGATACTCCTAGATAAGTGATTTTATGCTTGTATTATATTATGGTTGAGCTTACCAAAGTTATTTCATTTTCAAATGTTTCAATATAAATTCTATAAATATGATTACAAATGGTATACCTTATTCAAATGAAAATTATGAGCAATATATGTATGATTGTGATGAGGGTTGTGATTATGAAGTTGAATTAGAAGAGAAAAGTAGAGACTATTCAAATAAAAACATTAATTATTTTGTTATGAAGAATCCTATTGATATTTATATAATATAAATATGTTTAAATAATTTGATTGATAAAATATTCCTTCTTCTTTGAATGTTATAGTATTTAATAGTCAAAATACTTCACTTGATTATCCTTTTTCCCATCCTATTGCTTTGAATTATTAAAATGATTATGTGCTTTCTCATATTTTATCTACTCAACAAGATTCCAAAATTTCAAAATAAATAATATGATAAATTTAATGGGTGATTTATATAGGCAAGTTCAAATAATATCTCTAAGGTTTCAAAACCCTAATTCTAGGGTCACATATCATAATATATTATTAAACCGTTTAACACATGGTGTTTTGGCTTATCTTTTTCCAAATGGTTTCATTGCACCCAAGTTCACATTATTTAATGGAAAGGTGACACTTATCACCATATTACGTCCTTCTATGCCTCTTTCTTGGATTATGTTAATAATGATAAGTTATTATTTGAGATTTTTTCAAGAAGTTTAAAGGAGTATGAATTATATTAGTTTTTTGCATTACCACTTGGATCCATTTATTATTTTGAAACATTAGTAGATTATTTATTATCCAAATTTTAAGTGAATACTAGATCCAAGGTTACCTTTTCACAATTGGTTCAAGTCACATATTCCTCAAATGAAATTATCAGTGATTATTTGCTAAAATTTAAGAAATTTACAAATAGATAGTCTTACCAATCACTAGATAGTGAAATTCAAAGAATGTTTACAATAATAAACTATTAATTTTCATAGATAAAGTGGTTTTAAATATTTATCTATATATCAATGAAAAAATTCATGCCATTAATATGATTGATATTGGGATCCTAGAATGTACACATACATATAAGACACATGTTCTACATAGTTGTAGACATGTAAAGTAACATTTAAGTTAGAACAATGTACTTGTGACCACTCCTTATATGCACTTATCTCATGCCTCATTCCATGGTTTCTTAACCACATTTTATTTACTCATAAGTGGATGACCCATTCCTACAAGAGACTAATAATCTCAAATGTCCCTATTCCTCATTCAAAATAGTTTAAGCTTATCCCCTAATTGATCCATACTCCCAACTCAACTATATTTACTCATCAGACAAGGCCACACCATTTGGACTATCCCACTCCTAGGTCATATTGATTATACTAAAATCTGATTTATATAGCAACATAGTATTTTACACTTGGAAAATACCTATCATAGTTATACCTTTCAATTTTAGACCTACCTACTATCGAAAAGATTGTGTTCACTATCTATTTGTGACTAATTGATTATCTCTTAGTCTAGCCATTTTTATCATAATGACCATGCCTTATATACTATGAAAAAATCTTTAAACCTAATTATTATCATTCACTACTAGTTTTTGATTGATACATGTTTTCTAACTCCTTAAACACTTGTGCCCTAGGCAAACACATGTGTCAACATAATTGTCCACTTTTCCTAAAAAGTGTTAAGTGCCCAAAACTCATCCAATTTATAAAATAAACATATCCTAAAGGTCAACCTAAGTGAGTTAATGTGAGATATTCCTAAATTGATTTATATATATACAAGATCAACCCTCATTCATTCCTCACTTGGAAATCACATACAACTCACAAGGTAATATACCAAGAAGCAATAAATCAAGCATTAAAGTGAGAAAACCTACCCTATTTTCCCATATTTACATATCATCCATAGGATCATTATTTCCACATGTCTAAAGTATTCAAAGAGTATCCCATGAGCCTTATTTTCTAGGTCAGTGTATGTTTTTTCTTATTACACATTTCATCCTTGTTCACACACAAGATAACATGTAAAAGAGAAATACATAAGTTTGAGGCCCTCTTTAGAGTATTAGCTATGTGATAAATGCCCATTAATAAAGGGTTCCTTCAGCTAGCTTGACATTATAATCCCACTAACCCAATTTTTCCATAGTCATTCTAAGGGTGAAGAGCTAGGGATTGATCATTTGATAAAGAGTGACAACCTATGCACATGATTTCAAGACTTAAAAATAAAGGAGATAGAAAAACCAAAAAGCTCTAGTTGGTCAAATATAGATCTAGTCAATATTCTATAGAGGACACCTATATTAGGGTTAGGCATATCCATTGATACAATTGTCTAGATTCGACATAAGAGTCTGAGTCCACATAAATAATATTTCCAATATTTGATGACCATTTAGGGATCATCTTCTAATCCACTTCCATCTTGTTCTTGCCTAGAACTGCATGTGCATAGTAAATCAACTAAGTATCATTTGTTTCTACTTCATTGTAATATATGTAATTTACTATTTTTAGTAATCTTAGTTATATAAATTTAGAATAGTATTTATTTATTTATTTATTTTCTATTAATTTTCTTGATTATTAGGTTATTTCACCATCCTTATGTAAAATTTAATATAATCCCCTTAACCCTAGATAACCCCATTTATCTAAATTTAGGGTTAAACATTTTGTGAACCCAACATTTGGTAACCAAACCCTATCTTTCCCTAGGGTCTTCTAATTTTATTGACTATTGTAATTATTTAGTTCTAAATTTCATTATCATGATTGATTATTCCCTAAAATTCATATGTCTTGATTATCTTGTTCTTGTATCAATTTTAAAACATTTAAAATTGCTAAAAAGAGATTCTTCCTCATAGTCCTAAGGAGTGTGGTAGTTACCATCCCTCTAACTAGGTCCATGCTATCACTTATTCAATGGGTAAGGTGGCCCATCTTATTATGCTGAAAGAGGATTTCCAACAATCCCTTCCTAAATCCCTATATTATAACATCCCCACTGGGATCTACTTAGAATAACATGATATTTTAAAAATTTAATCAATGTATTATTTAATTGTATTTCACCATGAGAATCTAATTAGTGATATAGATAAAGAACTTTAATTATGTTAATTGTAAAATAAGCATGTGACATCCATCCATCACTGATCACTATCATCAAATAAAATAAGACATAACTGAATATAGAATGTAATTACATATTTTCAGCCACAATTGGTACAAATATATAGCCACTATTGTCAATGTAAAAATAAGTAAATAATTAAAATTTAAATAGTAATAATACAATATAATATACAATATACAAGGTTCCATGGAGCATGAGTTTCCTAAAACTCTAGTATTTATGGAAATATCAAGTGTAATCTCCAAAGAAGTACTATTATGAGGGAGAGATCATCATCTGATCACTTTTAAATACCAAACACAAACCCTCCATACCCTACACAATCCCCCATCAGGGAATGACCCTCCCTTCATGGATGAGTAGATAGTGATGGTGCAAGAATCCAGAGAGACAAACTAGTACCCATGTGTTGTATGATTTCTAAGAACATGAAGTATAAGATAAAGAAATATGTTTTAACATGATATCACACAAACATGTAAATCATACATATGAAATGACAATGTCTAACTAACATTACTTTGGTTAAAGTTTCCAATAGTTATTAATCTCTAAGATTAGTCAAATTCATACACACCACTCAATCGGATTACCTTCATCTGACATTGGCAATTCTAGTAAGCTGGTGAAGTTTGTCTCACTACTTAGTACCAATAATATGATATTTGGTTAACATAAGTATGACCAATAGATTCATATAGATTACTTCCTACTATTAGGGATAAAATATGCTAAACATAAGAATAATCAAAATGCATACATATAGTCCATCAAATGTATGAATGAATCTCCACCATATTATTTATCACATAAATAATAAGCATAACAATTATAGTTTATACCAACCAAGTATAATATATATGACATTGCATATTTATAATTTTCATGAGTATATACAAATATAATACATTCTATGACAAACAATCATATCAGAGTCCATCATTTTCATGTACACTCTACTCAATTTCAGTAGCCATTCATAATAAAGAAAGTCATAATTTTCATGAAAACATAATCTTTCATTTAAACAAATATTACATTCTAGGAGACTTTATTTATTAAATTATAGCTACCTGACCTTCAAGATCCTATATCTTATCTTTAACAATCAATAAAACTATGGCTATCGTCACATGACCCAATACAACAATTTATGCTATATATCTTTATGAATAATTAAATTTGTATATGGATATATTTCTTATATGTATGCCCTTATACATATTAACTATATTCATAATATGTACCACATATAAGTACTTAAACAATATTTAAATATGGTATCTACTTGTTAACAATCATTTATAATTCTTAACCAGATACTTTAACCATTATAACTTCCCATTCATGAACTATGAGTACCAGTATATTCCAATAAGATTGACTTAAAATTAGTAATATAAGTTATACTAATAGGATCATTTGAAAATAAGTCATAGGTTTTGATAAAATAAGATTTTATTGGATAATATAGCTCTAAACTGTTGTCAATCTAATAGCAATATAATCGATTATTTGCCAATTTTCCACATAGTTTTGTCAATAAATTTACCACATAGTTGATATAGTTTTGTTTGATAAGTCATATAGTATCATGGGTTGATTAACAACCAACCTTAGTTCATATATATATATATATATATATATATATATATATATATATATATATATATATATTGTTGTTTTGGACATGTCATTTTTAAAAAAAATACCTTTGTTTTTAGTACATATATATAACGTTCTATTTGTAATGAATACTTAAAACTTGAAAACCTTTTTATAAATACATATGTTTTGTTAATTTCTGTATAATTAACGATAATTCTTCCTTATATATATATCGCCATTATATATAACAAGTTTATATATGGTTTTATATACACACAATCTAGTATTCAATAAATGGTTTAACCCTACAAATCCATTCATTCATCTAATTCATTTAGATCATTCTCATAGCTTTATATATATATATATATATAGTAAGCTATGAGAATGATCTAAATGAATTAGATGAATGAATGGAATATATATATATATATATATATATATATATATATATATATATATATATATATTTCTCATAGCTTACTATATATATATATATATATATATATATATATATATATATATATCACCATTATATATAACAAGTTTATATATGGTTTTATATACACACAATCTAGTAATCAATAAATGGCTTAACCCTACAAATCCATTCATTCATCTAATTCATTTAGATCATTCTCATAGCTTACTATTTGAATGCTCATGAACTTAGTATCATGACTTTATGTTAATGCCATCGACTTCATTATACACCCAAGCTATGTTAATGGTTTGAATTATGTGTATGCCCACAATTTTATGCTATATTTGAATAACATTATACACTTGAAATCTAACTCTCATTGCACAACTCAACTTATATAATTTAGTTTGCTATCCCACATAGTCATTATATACTATGTCAACACTATACGTTTATACATACTTATACACAATTGTTGCATACATCATAATTATATATATATATATATATATATATATATATATATATATATATATATATATATAATTTTAACATAATACATGCAGTTCAATTTATACCAATCACTCAAGCTTGAATTTGTCAAGATGCCCATGGTTTACAATCATTACTTCTTCCCTATTTGAAAAAGATGTATATACACACATAATTTATATATATCTCTCATTATTTTGTATATTAACTCCACATGGTTTACTCAGACTATTTATTTATATATTTAAATGATTTTTTAAAATAATTTTAGTCCCTAATTTAATATATTACCATGATTTGACATGCATAAAATTTTCTGAGTTAGAACATGACTAACCTTTTTATCAGTCAACCAGATGATACTAGAAAGTTCTCTAATTCCTTCTCTTTTCCATTTCATGTCCTCTTTCCTCTTGTGTTGTCCTAACTTCTCCTAAAATACATGCCCTCTCTTCTCTTATACGCTCTACTCCTTCCTTTCCCTCAAATCCATGCTCCTCTTTTTCCTTCTCCACTTTCCTCTTATCCTTCTACTACCGTTGCACGTTTACTCCTTTCTTTTCTTTTTGAATGGATTTTTGCATTTTCCTTAAAGCTCACTTTTCTTTTCTTTCTTTTTTTTGCTTTATTATAAGCCATATAACTCAAATATAACATAAGGATATCATAAAGATAACCAAATTAACTCTAATTCTAAATTTATGTTATTATAAAGATAACCTCAATTGGTATAAGCTCTTTGCAAGAGTGGTTAATTTTTATTTAATTACATTACATTCTAATATAACATGTTTAGTTAAAAAAGTAATATAAAATTGATAACACATGTAACATCACATATTTCTTACTTGATAAGATTTATTCTAACATTGATAACACTGATATTACCACTCTTGGTAAGCCTTAGTCTAATTCTCGATATCATATAGCTAATGGGTAATGTTATCAAACATTACAAAGTCATGATGATTAGTCTACATATGGTAGTACCAAATACTATAACATAAATTTATGTTCTTTAAAAACATTAATAATCATGACATAAACACATATTAGCATTCTACACTAAATTTGAATTTAATATCCATAATGCAATCACACAATATTAATTCCACATAGGTATAAATATGAACTAACACATAACTAGTATGCATAAATAATTATCTAAATGTAGACAACATAAAATCACACTAACATTAACCATTAAATGATGCATATAACATGTACTATCTAATGTGGTGTGTGCTTAGGTTCTAGACATTCCTCTATCATCCCCCAACACCAACATCTACATCACCTTCTCTGATGATGCTCTCCCTCCATCATGCTATGAGGGATGAATCGATCTTGCATCAAACTCATGATAAGAAGGTAGTTAACTAGTAACATCATGATATATATAAAATAATACTATAATAACAAATCAACATGGTCAAAATGTAAATAATATACTAAATAATTAGCTCATATCAATGTAATCATGTAATCAACACAACATAAAATTATCCCATAACAACATATAACTTATAGTTTAGTTGAATAATAATCAAATCAGATTATCAACCATAAAACTACATAGATATTCAAGTAAATTCGCTTAGTGAGAAATTGGGACATAACATATATGGTACATGTATGTGTATGTAAGCAAAAGTGAAGCTCATCTAAAAATAAATCCTAACTTGGAGATGATAAATTAGCTAAATATAACACTAGTGATACTTAGATAATCAGGGTCATGACCAATATGGATCTCCTAAACCTACTTAAAGGATATCTTATCATATAATATGGATAGAAAAGGTTCCAAAGCCTCTATTCAAATAAAACCACAAAATAACCCTAGCTATGTCTAATAATGCAATAATAAATTAAATATAATCTAGTGCTCACTAAATCTTATGGCACAAATCTAAGATAAACATAAATAGTAAATAAGCTAAGTAAAATTCTATTCGAGTCAATGTAGATTTAATCCTAAGTAGGGAGAGATAATACATTCATTATCCATTATTCATATAAATTTATCAACTAAAATAGAAAAGTAAGAGTTAGAAATACTTACCTTGAAGATGAACCTATCGAGCCTCAACCTCTCCCTTGGCCAATGGTGCTTTGCATGAGGTTGTGTATATTTGAAAAAGTTAAGGATGGACAATGGAATATATTCTATCTAAGGACCTCTTAGTGAATCTCAATCTTTCACAAGACAAAATTTATCCTCTAATAAGCATGAAAACCTAAACAATGACTCCTCAAGTAGAATTGTTGAAATGTAGATAAATAAGTTATCTCTATTAGAAATGAGGTGAAAGAGGGGTATATATATAGCCTCATTTAACCTTAAGTCCTTATAAAATTTTAGCCAATGTATTCGGCCCAATCAACTTTATTAGTTAAAAAATAAAGACGTTAAGTCCTAAAATAAGTTGGTCTATGTTGAATCATTCCCATAAAATGCACTATTTCCAATAGGTTGACCCATTTGACTACATTTGAAAATAGATAAAAAGGGGTTTTGCTCAAGTAAAGGATATTTGAGGTGGTGAATTACTTAGACAAGAGTGTGGATGAGGTGTCAAAGATTAAGAAAACATATAGGAGAGAGTTTTATTGGTTTTAGGTGGTGGTATAGGGAGCAATAATCTTGCAAAGCACCAAAAGTCTACCCACCCCTTTCTTGGTGCACCCTTTAAGGCATGCGCTCAGAGAGATTGAGTCTTGATAGGTTCTTATAAGATAAGAAGCATCAACAATTGATAAAGTTTAAAAATATTTTGCATATACATATGCCCCAATTAAAGCTCATCACATGTCACATAGTTGTAACATGGGATGGTGCTTCAAAAAAAGATAAAAATAAACAACAATGAGCTAAATGAATTTTAGTATAAAAAAATAAGATAATTGAAAGGAAAGAATTGAAAAATACATACCTTTACTTACCTTAGTGCCATAGAGTAGAAATGATGTGAGATAAATGGAGAGGTATACAATGTAGGGAATATTAATCAAACCTATAAAATAAGGTAAAAATTGAATTTAAAAAAAAAAAAATGTCTGGTATGTCAAAAAATTCTCTATAATGTCATGATTCTAGAATATCTTTTAGTATAGGAAAAGAACCAGTAGAAATATAATTATAAGAAAAATTCAAAACATGGTGGTAAATAATTGATAATTAAATAATTTTGAATTGTAAATATAAATAGCGTAAAAATGATTCATTTATATTTTTGTTATCCTAAGAAAATAGAGCTCTGAGAGACCTAGAGAAGTATAGAGAGAGACAATGGTGAAAGAGATGGTAGATACAAGTTGGAAGATTCCTAGAGATATTAGTTGGTGTATCTCAGGTAATTGATGCATTGAATTCAAATTATTGATGATTCATATTAAAAATTAGTGTATGTAGTGAAATTGGCCCTAGTAAATGTTCAGGTAGAGTAGGAATTATGCAGGTAAATGGGTAGGAATCAGTAGGTGAAGAAGATCTACAAATCACTCCTTACTCGAAGAAGATAAATCAACTAATTATTCTCCTAAAGATACTTAAATAATTGGGTTCATGACCAATATGGATCCATTAAACCTACCTAAGAGATATCTTATCATATAATATGGCTAGAGAGGGTTCCAAAACCTCTAGTCAAGCAACACCACATAATAACCCTAACTAGTTATAATAAATGTAGTGTTGTCAACTTGGAGTTGCACCTTGAATCAAAAACATGAAAAAATGGCTAATCCTCTCTCCAGTTGAAACAATGGGATCTTCTCATGAGGGTAGGTGCCTCAATGGTGAGAATAACCTCTAGAGAAGGTTGGTTCCTATAAGATGTATCAATGAGGATCTCAACTTCTATGCTACAAGCTGCCTGGGGAAAATGGAAGAAAGAACTTGAAATAAAATCTTAGATAACATGGTGATACACATAATTTTCTTGATCCACTCAAATGAGCTTCTAAGAACACTGATTCAGACAAGGAAGAGGTAGAACTTCAACTCTAATTGATCAATACACATAAGTATTTCATGAAAAGGTTTCATCTAATTATCTAAGCTTGAGGGAAATTTAGAAATACGCCTAATGAAAAGGCACTAAATAGACACTAATATCCAATATAAACTTAGAAAAATATGTTCAAACATAGAATGTGACTTGAATAAATGACCAGCTAGTAACTAGGTACAAATCCAAATTTGACAAGGAAGAAGGAAAATCTTTCACTTAGGCAAATCTATAACAAAAGTACTCTATACCAGCTGTTGGAAATTAAAAAAACATATTCCTCTTCTTATTAATTCTAAAAAAGGTTACAACACAAACATTGGCAAAAGTTTTCTTGCCAAAAGAGGGATATTTTATCTATGGCTAAAAATCCATTAATATAAAAAATTACAAAAAGCCAAGAGATTGGCATTGGAAAATAGAGAGGGAGTAGACTCAAACCAACTCAACATTTACAAAAGTGTATTTTATTTTGCATGAAAATTAATTACATTGAAAAAAATGAAGAAGAAGACAAGCTTTGGATGCATGAAATTTATGAATAGATGTCTTGACTTGAAAACTAGTCAACTCCAAAATAAGATTTGTCAAATCCACTCAAGTTATAAGGATGTTTGAAAGTCTCCCCTTTGCATGAAATCAATGCAAATGCTAAATTAAGAATTATGTTTGAACTATCATAAATTTTCAAGCTTTGAGACAAATGAGAGCTTGTGCATGTATTTTTTTTAATCTTTCCACCATTCCACTACTTGAGTCCTCATGCAATGTGAGCCTTTATTTAAGAACTGAAGGTGACAATTTAGAATGGTGTAATGAAATTACTTCAACAATAAAGTATAATAAAAGAGTTAGATCCAAATATGATTGAAATATATCAGAATATATGATAATAGATAAGCCACTTCGAGGGGGAAACCTCCACAAGCTTCAATAAGAGCAAAATTCAAAATATATGATGATAAACAATCACCCACTACCTCCTATGTATAGTCTATCTAGGCCATGGTTACTCCATAGGCTGACCTACTAACCAAATGAATGTATAGAGAAATGTGATAAAGCATCAAAGAGGGATAAGTAAGCCACAAGTCAGCTATTCCTATCCTTGTACATGAGATAGGTTAGGTGTGTAGCATGCCCTTCCCCTTGAAACCAATGTTATCCTTAGTGTTGAACAACTTTGGATGTTGTTCCAAAAAAACTTCACCTTCCCAAGTTGCATCTTCACTGCTCAAGTTCTTCCATTTGATCAGATATTCCCTAATCTCTCTAGTTCTCAACCTCTTAGTACATGTTTGGAGGATCTTCTCTGGTTCCAAAATGACTCGTCCTTCTTCATCTAGTTTTGGGAGTTATGTATTGGCTGAAACTATCTATCTAATGACCTTCTTCAAACAGGAAACATGAAATACTAGATGTATGTGAGATGAATAAGGTAACTCGAGCTTATAATCCACACTTCCAATTTTTTATAGAACTTGATAAGGGCCATAATACTTAGGAGCAATTTTTTTGTCCTTTTTCTATTACTTCAAGGACATTTGCTTGTAAGGATATAAATGCACAAATACCTAGTCACCCACCTCAAAATTTTGCTCACTACAGTGTTGATTGGCTTGTTGCTTCATTCTATTTTGTGCCAAGGCCAAATTCTCTCTCAAACTAGCCAAAACCTCTTGTTGATGCTGAATGTGCTCCTCCACATCTCGAACCATGGTTTGCACTTTTAATGAAGAAGTGATGGAAGGTGGATGGTAACCATATAGTGCTATAAGTGGAGACATTTTAGAAGAGGTATGGAAAGATGTGTTATACCACCATCTGATACAAAATAATGGAGATACCCCTCTAAACATTTGTTAACCACTTTTGTTTGTCCATCAGATTGGGGGTGGTAAGATGAGCTATGAGCTAGCTAAGTACCCAAATAGGAAAATAGTTCAGTCCAGAAATTACTAGTGAAAATAGGATCATGATCACTTACAATTATTTTTAGGGTTCCATGTAATTTTAGAATTGCTTCCAGAAAAATAGCCGCTACTGTACTTGCTAAAAATGGATGTGAGAGAGCACAAAAATGGGCATATTTTGTAAGCCTATCCATAATGACCAAGATAACATTCTTACCTTCAAAACAAGGCAACCCTGTGATGAAATCCATGGAAACCTCCTCCCACCTTTGACTAGGAATTGCTAATGGTTGTAATAGACCTGGGGGCTTAACTGTCTCACCTTTATTCTATTGGCATATTAAGCATTCTACCACAAAATTTTTTACATCTCCCTTGAGTCCTTCCCAAAATAATTATTTCTTAATTCTGTGATATGTTGTCAAGAACACTGAGTGTCACCCAATTAGAGATGCATGCAACTCTGCAAGAATCTTATGTTTAAGCTATGAATTTTTGCACAAGTATAACCTACCCTTATACCATATGCCATTACCTTTACATTCAAATTTTTTAGAGGCTAAAGTACCTTGCTAGAGATTTTGAATTAGAACCTGTGTATCCTTGTCTTGCTCCCATTCTAACCTAGGTTCATTCACCCAATCTTCTTGCAATATAGACATTGCACAAAGTAATGCTTTTGTGGATGTATCTCATCTGGATAGTGCATCTGCTACTAAATTATCTTTACCCTTCTTATAGATGATTTCAAAATAATAACCCAACATTTTGGTTACCCACTTTTGTTGTTCCTCAGGTTATAATCTTTGCTCCAAAAAGTATTTGAGACTATCATGATTTGTTTTCACTTTAAAGTGTCTACCCATCAAATAGGGCCTCCATTATATAATTGCATGAAGAATAGCCATCATTTCTTTCTCATAGATAGGTTTTTGTATATTCTTTCCTTTTAATTGATGACTCTCAAATGCAATGGGTCTTCCTTCCTACATTAGTACCACTCCTAACCCTGATTTAGAAGCATCACATTCAATAGTGAATGTCTTTGAGAAGTCTGGAGTAGCCAAAATTGGAGTGGTGCACATAGCTACTTTTAGTTTCTCAAATGCTTTAATGGCAGCATCATTCCAATGGAAGGCATCCTTCTTTAGCAATGTAGTGAGTGGAGTCTCTATGCTGCCATAACCTTTCACAAATCTTTAGTAGTAACCAATTAGTTTTAGGAACCCTCTGAGGTTTTTGAGAGTTTTTGGCATGGGCCATTCCATCATAGCTTTGATCTTCTAGGGATTAACTTTGACACCTTCATGGGACATAATGTGACCTAGGTACTCTACCTCTTGTACTCTAAAAGCACATTTGGATGGCTTCGCATAATGTTAATTCTTCTCCAAAAGTATCAACACCTGTTTCACATGTTGCAGATGTGCTTCCCATGTTTGACTATAAATCAATATGTCATCAAAGAAAACCAACACAAACTTCCTTAAAAAAGGTTTAAAAATAGTGTTCATCAAGCTCTGAAAAGTAGATGGTGCATTTGTAAGACCAAAGGGCATTACCAAAAACTCATAATGGCACTCATGTGTTCTAAAATCAGTTTTATGAACATCTTCATCCTTGATTCTAATTTGATGGTACCCCGATCGAAGATCCAATTTTGTGAAATAATTAGCACCATGCAACTCATCAAGTAAATCATTAATTGCTAGAATATGAAACTTATCTTTGATGGTGTACTTGTTGAGTTTCCTATAATCTAGGCACATCCTCCATGTGTCA
The DNA here is from genome assembly GCA_037957365.1 of Torreya grandis. Lineage (NCBI taxonomy): Eukaryota > Viridiplantae > Streptophyta > Pinopsida > Cupressales > Taxaceae > Torreya > Torreya grandis. Next base: position 44,260 of record JARHVA010000881.1, read on the forward strand.
TCCTTCTTTTGCACCATGACTACTGGTGATGAATATGCACTTTGGCTATGCTTGATGATCCCTACCTCTAGCATCTCCTGGACCATCTTTTTAATTTCACTCTTTTGTGCATATGGATATATACATGGTCTGATATTTGGTGGTTAACTCCATGAAAGTAGTTGAATGGCATGATCATGTTCTCTTTTTGGTGGTAGTACTTTTGGCATGGCCCCAAAAATAGATGGGTGGTCATCAAGAATCATCTGTAGATCAGGATGTGTAGATGCTTGTGTGGGTTGAAATTCTATGGAGCATAATCATGTAATAATTCCCTCTGCCCCCTTTTTTAGTATCTTGGTCATCTGATGTGAACTAACCAATTATGGATATTTTTCCTGTAATCCACATAGTTCAATTTTCCTACCTTGAAAATGAAAGTGCATGAATAGTTCCTAGAAGTTTATCTCAATGGTACCCAAGGTTGTGAGCCATTAGACTCCCAAAATAATGTTTGTGTTACCCATGGGAATAGCAAACATAGGATAATAGAGATTGTACTCACCCATAGCAAGCTTAATAATATGGCATTTGCCTAAATAATTAATTATGCCACCATCTGCAATCATGACTTGAAAATTTGGTGCTGGGTAGATGAAACAGTTCAATCGAGAGGCTAACTTATGGTTGATGAAGTTATGTGTGCTCCATGAATCAATCAACATGGTCACCTTCTATTTCTTGAGGAAACCCACCACCTTAAGAGTTTGTGGAGTGCTAATACCGGCAAGTGCATGACAAGAGATTGTAGGTTGGGAATTTTTAGGTACCTCCTCTATCTCTTCCTCATCATCATTGGAGGCATCATCTTACTCATCATCTTCATTAGATCCCTCAATGTAGAATAACTTCTTCTCAGCACATCTATGCCCTTTGCTCCACTTGCTATCACAACTGAAACATAATCCTTTTGGACGTTTCTCTTTAATTTGATATGGGGTCAATCTGGTAGGTGGAAGAAATGTTGGTGTCGATATGCTATGATCTTTGAAGTGAGTGAATGAATACTTCTTGTTGGCTATGAATTTTTCCTCAACTCTACGTGCCATGATAATAGAATCAAAAATCTTAAGTAGATTAAACATGTGTACCTCATGTTGAATGTGTTCCTTAAGTCCACCCAAAAATAGATCATACAAGTTCTCCTTCGAAATTGTCTCCACACATAAGGATAGGTTATGAAAATGATGAATATAATCCTTAATGGAGCCAGTCTGTCACAATTTTTCTATTTGGTCGAAGTAATTCTCTGTCACACTATTGCCATAGTGTAATTGCAACTCCTCTATAAAAACTGACCAAGTGAAATTAAGAGTCATCTTTTTCTTTTGAGCACACAACCATCGATACCAAATGAATTGATTAAGTTCAAGATACAAAGATGCCATGGTAACCTTATGTCCACCTGGGATCTGATGTAGATCAAAAAAATTCTCCATTTGGTTGATCTAATTGAGTGGATCTTTTCCATCAAATTTGTGCATATCCACCTTTGGTAACAGGGTCCTCTATGGTAATGTAGTTAGATTTAAAGTAGACTGGTTAAGAGAACTACCCTGGTGGGGTTATGCAATAGCATTAGCTAGATTATTTGACTGATTAATGTTCAAATCCATCATGATATCTCCCAAACTATCTTGTATGGATTTCATATTAGATTATATGACATACACCTCACTCTGAATGCCTTACACAGTATAGTCAAACTGGCTCACTTTGTAATCTATGTCATAAAACCTTGGTACAAAGGGTCTAGTACATCCCCCTTCTAACTCCATATCTTCCTTGTTATTAGTTTTACCTGGAGTTTTAGCACCCTTTCCTCAGCTCCGAGTTTGTGGACTTGTCATAAAAGGGCTTTACAATGTTGACCCTTATTGGCACTTTTGACCCAACTTTGACCAAGTGATTTTGGAATTATTTAGGCCTTAAATCAAAAAATACAAAGAACATAACGTATCCAAAATTTTCTAATCTTTCCAAAAATGTAAATAAATCATAAAAATTCTTTGAATTGTGCACTATAGAGCAATTTTATGAAAAACCATAAAATGGTGATAACTTTTGTAAACCAGATCCAAATGAGCTAAAATTTTAATGGAAGATTAATTTAATTATTTCTCACCTTTAGTAAAAAATTATAGATAAATTATCAACATTTTTTTTGATATATCCAAATTTTAAAAAAAATTGGTTTTCACCCACAAGATTGCCCAAATTACAGCTCTGATACCACTTGTAATGTTATTTACTTCAACAATAAAGTATAATAGTATATTTAGATCTAAATATGATTGAAATATATAAGAATATATGATGATAGATAAGCCACTTTGAGGGGGAAACCTCCACAAGATTCAATAAGAGCAAAATTCACAATATATGATGACAAATAATTACCCACTACCTCCTATATATAGTCTATCTAGGCCATGGTTACTCCATAGGCCGAACTACTAACAAAACGAATGCATAGATAAATGTGATAAATCATCAAAGAGGGATAAGTAAGAAATAATTCAGCTATTCCTATCCTCATACTTGAGATAGGTTAGGGGCGTAGCAAATGGTCAAACCTAGACATGTCTATTCCTATTCATGGTTGTTACATGCTCTTGTATTCTTAGACTATTTATGCATGTTAACCATTTATATTTATATTTTCCAAAAATCTTCCCTTTTTTTTCCCTTGCATGAAATCCATGAGTTGATTCTTATGATCTTGACTTGGTTCTCAGCTTTTTTGTTCATCCTTGTTTGGACAAATATATGTGATTTTCCTATGTGTATTCTTCCTTGGTTATTTGTTTGTGTATTTGCTTTTTGGTTTTATTTCCTTTAGAAAGAATGTCTAGAGTCCCTTTAATTTCTTCATTTCCTTTTGATTTTTCTTGTTGACTTCTCTTTTCTAAAGGAATCCTTCAGATAAAAAGTCTGAAGGTATTCCTTTGGATAAAAAGTTTGAAGCAATGTAGTAATAAAGTAAATCTAATCTAGTGTTCACTAAATCTTGTTGAATAAATGGGGGACAAACATAAATGACAAAAATTCAAAGTAAAACTCTACTCAATTCAATGTAGAGGTAACCCTAAGTAAGGAGAGATAATACATTCATTAGCCATTATTCATGTAAATCTATCTACTAAAATAGAAAAGTAAGAGTTAGGAATACTTATCTTGAAAATGACTTGTCAAGCCTCAACCTCTCCCTTAGCCAATGGAGATTTATAAGAGGTTGTTATTTATTGTTGAAGAAGATAAGGAAGGACTATGGACTATAGTCTAACAAAGGATCTCCAAGTAAATCTCAAGATATCATGACACAAACGTTATCCTCCAATAAGCATGAAATCTTAAGCAATGACTCCTCAATAAGAATGGAAAAAATGTAGATAAAGAAGTGCAAATGAATTATTATCTCTATTATAAATGATGTGAGAGAGGGGTATACATATCTTGATTGAGCCCTAATCCCTTTTATAATTTTAGTTGATGTGATCAACTTAGTCAACGTTGTTAGTTGGAAAATAAAGTCGTTAGTTCTTGAACTAAATTATCCTAGACTAATTCAATATCATAATATGCACTATTCCTAAAACTAGGTCAACCCATTCAAATGCATTCAAAAATTGGTAAAAAGGGGTTTTGCTCAGGTAGGGGCTTTTTGAGGTGGTGAGTGTATACTAATCAAAGTAATAGAGTAAGATACATGTTGTTGTTGATGTGTAAGACAATATTAGGTCCAATGACTAGAAACTCTTTGGATATCACAATAGGGCTCATCTTCTCCTTGTAATAGTAGATGATTGAGATTAGGTAGTGCTATAGTGCCATCACCAAGAAAGGAAAAACTTGGAATGGGATTAGGACTAGGCTCAACCGTATGCATGGCCAACTTTGCAGTAGGTCAAAGTAGATTGGCTAACATATGAGGAGGAAACAAATTGGAGGGATCATGGTATATATAAAAATAATGTCTCATCATGGCATAGTCCATAAGCATACTCCTAAGAGCTTCAATAGTGACTAGAGGTGTAGTGAATGTGTTCTCTATCTTTGACCTATGAACATTAGAGTAAAAACTAATATTAGGTACTATAGAAAGATAAGGAACTATAAAAGTAGAAGTGAGAGAATATATTAAGGAATAACAATATCTAAGTACCATTAAATTTTTAAATTTAACAAGTTTGTCTAAAAATGGGTCATCTAGATAATTTCCACCATCAAAATTAATATTATATAAGTCAATAATACATGTGTCAAATATTTAACTAGCCAAAGAAGCATGGTGAATAGAATGTGTAGTTTTATTTATGGTAATTAGTATTTCATCCAAAGGTTTTTGACAGGAGTGAGGTTTATTGATCAATGATTTTAGGAGAAAGATCAAAAGTTTTGATCTTTAAACTTATCTCATCTATTTCATCACCATTTGAGTCTAGAAGATTAGGAGGGATGTTTCTTATTAATTTAGGATGACCATTATAACTTTGGGTAGAGTTGATGAGATAATTAATATATTATTAATTATTATTATTAAATGGAATGTTAGATAAAGGTTCAAGGATAGGTATTTTTAAAACACCTTGTTCTTATAATTGTTCAAAATTTAAAGTGTTCTATCACCTTTAATCTTATAGATAGCACCATTATAGGTAAATTTAACACATTGGCATGTGGATGAGGCAACTTCTCTCATGCTATGTGTCCAAGGTTGATTGAGTAATATATTATATGAAAGTGAAAGTTTAAATATCATAACTTTCACATGAAAAATGATGGGAGGAATGGTGGTAGGAATCCATACATAACCTAAAGGAGGCATTTGTCTTCTATCATATCCTTGACATGTAATTTTCATGGATTTAAGATTACATTCAGAATATCCAAGTTGTTTAATAAAATCAAGGGAAGAAACACAAGTTTTTGATCTTTCATGAATTATAACATGTTTGACTTTTATATCTCCTATTTGTATGCTAATGAAGAGAGGGGTTTTATCTTCATGAAGCAATATCTCATCAAAAATCATGGAAGAGATAGGAAATTTAAGTGAAAGATAAGTGTCTATCATTTCATCAATATGGATAGACATTTCTTCACACTATTGTTAAATGTTATGTTTAGATCTTGATAATTTAGATTCTTGCCCCATGGGTTGAGGATAAGGGATGTTCATTTTGAATAGTAATTTCATTAGTAAATTATGATGATGAGGGGAAGTTATCATAAATTATAAGAAATGAATTTGGGATGTAAGATGGGAAATTTATACTATAGGATCCCATTCATCATAAATTATTAGAGGATTATTGGATAAAGGTGCATAATGTTTTAATAAGTTTGTTAAAGTGGGCGTAGATGCACATTGAAATTTTTATTAATAAGGTATATTTATTTTAGGTTTGCTTAAAATGGGTTGATCTATCTTAGGTGATGTAGTTGTTTCTTTAACTATTTCTTGTGTTTGAATGGAATAAAGTTGATGTGAAGTTTGAGGGATATCTAATTTAGGTATCTTAGTTAGAGGAAGAGTAGAACTTGTATGAGAAGTATGATCAATTTGCATTATTGGAGGTGGTACTTGTGTGTTTTATGGTTCCACATGCCCTGATTATATGAGATGTGATGGGTAAGTATCTTGAATAATGCAAAACTTTGGATAATCATGATGGTTAGAGGATAGGTATTATTTAATATAAAAAACTAATCTCTCATATTATTCATTTTGACCACATTCTCATAATTAGTGTTAAGATATATGGTACTTTAGATGTTATTGGTGGTAGGGGAAGGTTTATTAGTGTTATCTTGATGGTTAAGAAGGGTATCTTTATATATATATCTAAATGATCATTGACTTGATTTAAAGATTTATTTTTAGTTTTGGTTTCATGAGCTTTAAGTGTTATTTCATAGGCTTGTTTACATTTACATATAAGTGATTAATGGTAAAATTTGGGTCCAAAGAGATAGTCCATAGCAATATTTTTTCAATTGGAGACAAGTTTCATGAGAATGACCACAACACACATGAAACCAACAATTTTTTTTTTGTATCATACCAATGTTTCATAGGATGTCTAAGGTCAATATCTTCTGATGAAGGTTAGGAAGATGATTTTGAATTTATGTTAAGGAAAGGGGTTTTTGCACATCGATATTATGTTTTTGAGTTAATGAGGAGCTAGGATGAGAATTATTATTAGGTGGAAGTGGAGGAGCATGCTCTATTGTTGTGTTTGGAGTACTAGCTTGGATAAAGTGTATGGAATCATAATTTTTCATAACACCATCATTTTTTGCATATTAGTTTTTAGCTTTTATAAGTATGAAAGTTCCCTTTGAGGTTAAAATTGATGTATAAGGAAATATCGATGTTTATCTTGCTTAAGGGCCCCTTCTAAATATTTTGTGGAAATAATCCTAGCACACTATTATAATTTAGGATGAAGAGAATTAGTGAATAAGTGGAAGAGGTTCTCATCCACCATATTATGCTTGAGTTTATTAGAGAGGGCTTTCCATCATTTAATGAAAACTTGTGCCATTCAAATTTTGATTATTTACAGTTGATAAAATGGGAAAAATTATTTTTAGGGAGGTCATTAGTTTAAAATTCTTGAACCAATGCATTTACCAAGTCCTCTAAACTAGTGATGGATTGGGTTTTAAGTTGATTATACCAATCTAGAGCATCTTTAGAGAGGGTTGTGGCTAAGAGTTTTTTGGTAGTGAATGTATTAAGTTTAACCCAATCTTTGTAGAAGCTTTCAAAAGTTATTAAGTGTGAGGTAGGATCCATATATTTATTATAAGTGATAGTGGGAATTATACCTTCTATGTCAATGTTTACAATTTGAGGTACAAGAAGTTCATTTTGTAAGTATTTAATATCTTTATTAATAAGTGGGGGTTAAGGTATAAGGTTACCATGTTCATACCTAAGGGGAGGTGGTGTGGAATTAGTATTTAGTACTCCCCATTGAGTATGTTGAGGTTGATTTTAGATATGAAATAAGTGGTTTTATATCTACATCATTTGGTTTGTATCACTGGTTTGAAAAGTAGTCATTTGGTTGATAGTTTGTAATTTTAGTTGATTAGTTTGAGTATTATTTTGACAAATAGAAGTAGCTTTGGATAAATTATTATGTTGTGTGGTTTTAAAAAGTTGGGATGCACTAATAGCATGGGATGCATTAGTTGCATGAGAATTATTATCTGTATAAGATCCATTATGTGTTGAATGAAATTGGGTATTAGTTTGGATGTTTGGTGTAGGCCCACTAAAATATACACTAGCTATGTTAGTAGAGATATTGGGCATGGAGATGAAGGAAGACATGGAAGATGACATCATAGTGTTAGAAGGAGAGATTTTATATGGTAAAGGTGTAGAGGAAATCATTAATTGACTTGCCCCAAATCCTATGGAAAAACTAGGTGAAGGTGAATGGCATTATCAAAAATGAGGTCCCATCATGGTGTTATAAATGACTGAAGGATCCTTGCCTCTATGTTGAGGATTTTCATTAATGAAAAGAATCATTTCAAACATGGATTCAAGATCATTTTCATCTTCTACCATTTTTATAAATAAGGTATTCATAAATGTAAAATAGGGAGTATTTATATAGTTGGTAGTCTTAGTGGTAACATGGATGCTAATTTGATCTAAGTTAATTATCACAAAATGTGGCTTAGTATGTTTGTTAAGATTGGTGAAGTTCATCATGTTGGTTTGATTTTAATCTATGGAATTATCATACAAATGTTTCGTGATGAAATAATGAAGTGAAACACTTACTAAAAATGAGGATAAAAAATTATTATACTAAGTTGAATGGGTTGATTATGTTTTGTAAGAAGGTAAATAGAACATGTAGGAAGAAAAAGAGTTGAATAGGTCAATTGTGTTCTGTGGGAAGATGAATAGAAAAAATCTATCAAGAACTAAGTTGAATAGGTTGATTATGTTCTATCGGAGTATGCACATAAAATATATATTTGAAATTAAGTCAAATAGGTTGACTTTTTTCTACGAGAAAGAAAATAGAACAACCTATAAGAGACTAAGTTGAATGAGTCATCTATGTTATATAGGTAGGAAAAATTTGGAATTTTATAAATCTAGATGATTGAGTGGTAATTTATAGAGAATTACTAAAAATGAGGATAAAAAATTATTATACTAGGTTGAATGGGTCGACTATGTTTTTTAAGAAGGTAAATAGAACATGTAGGAATAAAAAGAGTTGAATAGGTCGATTGTGTTCTGTGGGAAGATGAATAGAAAAAATCTATCAAGAACTGAGTTGAATAGGTTGATTATGTTCTATGGGAGTATGCACATAAAATATATATTAGAAATTAAGTCAAATAGGTTGACTCTGTTCTATGAGAAAGAAAATAGAACAACCTATAAGAGACTAAGTTGAATGAGTCAACTATGTTATATAGGTAGGAAAACTTTGGAATGTTATTAATCTAGATGATTGAGTGGTAATTTATAGAGAATTAAGTTAAACACATAGGTAGCTAGGTCAATTATCTTGATCTAGTTATAAGATACATCACAAACCTTGTACCAACATTGACTAATACAATTTTTATAATACAAAATACAATTTTAAAATAATAAGCAACAATAATGAAATATAAATGTTAATCTAATAAGAAAAAAATACTAATGTATTTTTATATTATGATTTAAAATGTGATAGGGCATTTAACTTTTTAAAGAAACTAAGAAGAGTTAAGCTAAATCTAGTTTTAGTTATGTTAAGGATGAAAGGGATTTGTATTAGTGATGGTATGGGCTTGGTATTGGGGCCTACCCCCTCACCTCACTATCCCACAATGATAAGGGTATCAGGTGATTTACTAATATATCATCAATCATGTATTTATAATCAGCAAAAAAAATGATTCAGCTTCCCCATTGGTGATTAAATTCAAGTTTGTATACCTAGGTATAATTGTTTAAATGCTTATTTGATAATTTTGTGATTTGGTAATGTGAGGGGAACATGTGACTAGGTAAATTAACCTTAATATTTATACTATGTGTACTACTTTAAAAAATAAAGTAGATAAATGAAAAATGAATTAATTACTATCAATGTAAGTTAATTTTCTTTTCTTTATAAAAATATAGTACTAGGTCGATTGGGTCGACCTAGTATGCAAACAATACAGAACATAGTCAATCTAGTCAAATCTATCTATTAAATAATAGTCCAAAGAAATCTAGTCAAGCAAGTTGAATGAGTTTCCTATGCAAAAATTAGTTACAAAAATAAATTGATCTAGTCAACTTAGTTTACTATAAGGTTATATTTTTATAGAACTGAAAAACTAGAAAAAATAGAACTAAAATTTAAATTTTGAAAAATAGCAAGAAAATAACTTTAAAAAGAAAAAAATAGGCTAGTCAAAATGAACTTGATAATTAAGACAAAGTCAATTTGATTAATTTATTAATGTATTGAAGATGTTGATTTTTTGTTTTTAAATTGTACTATCTAAATGAGGATTTGAACATGTAATATAGAATGTTAAAATAGAGTCAAACCAATCGACTGAGTTTGTATAAAGCTAAATAATTAAAATAAGTGAAATAATTATGTCAATAGAATCAAGCTAGTAGTCAAAATAGAAATTGTTAGAAAATTTTAGATACAAGATGAAAAACTAAATTGATATGATCGATCTAGTGTGCTAAGATGGAAATTTTGATCATAGAGAGCTGAATAAGTTTGATAGGCTTGACTCAGTTGAAAAACCTGTAAGATGATGCCCTAACTATGTAGATTGGATCCAAAAATTAGAAGATGACCTATAAAGAGTATAAAATTGGATCAATCATATCGATCCAATTGTTTATAAAAGTAAATGACTTGCACATAGATTTGAACTAAGTTGATTAGATTGATTGAGTATTAAGATTTACAAACAAACTACTATACTGAGTCAAAAAAATTGATCTAGTAGTTTGAAAATGAAAATAAAAAATACATATAAGGGTTAGTTTATGTTGGGTTCACTAGAATGTATGCAATTGAAAGTGAATTTGATCTACAAATCAATCCTAACTCAAAGAATATAAATCAACTAATTATACTTATGATACGTAGATAATCAAGGTCATAATCAATATGGATCTACTAAACCTACCTGATGGATCTTTCATCATATAATATGGCTAGAGAGGGTTCCAAAGCCTCTAGTCAAACAACACCAAATAATAACCCTTGCTAAGTCTAATAATTCAATAATAAAGTAAATCTAATTTAGTGTTCACTAAAGCTTGTGGCATAAATAAGGGATAAACATAAACCATAAACATGCAAATTAAAGCTCTACTCAAGTCAATGTATAGGTAATTCTAAACACTGAGAGGTAATACATTCATTATCCATTATTCATGCAAATATATCTACTAAACTAAAAAATTAAGACGTAGGAATTCTTACCTTGAAAATGAACCTATCGAGCCTCACATCTCCATTGGCAAATGGTGATTTTAAGAGGTTGTTGTGTATTATTGAAGAAGCTAAGGATGGAAAATGGACTATAGTCTATCCAGAGACCTCCTACTAAATCTAAAGCTTTCACAAGACTTATCTTCTAAGAAGCATGAAACCCTAATCAATGACTCCTCAAGTAGAATGGTAGAAATATAGATAAATAAGTGCAAATGAATGATTTTTTCTCTTAGAAATGAGGTGAAAGAGGGGTATATATAGTCTAATTTAACCCTGAGATCTTCCAAAGTTTTAGTTAATGCAGTTAGCCCAGTCAACCTTTTTAGTTATAAAATAGAGTTAATAGGTATCAAACTAAGTTAGCCTAGGTTGACTCAGTCCCATAACATGTACTATTCCCAAAACTAGGTCAACCCATTCAACTACATTTGGAAACTAGTAAAAAGGGGTTATGCTCAAGTAGGGGTTATTTGAGGTAGTAAATTTCTTAGAGAAGAGTGTGGGAGAGGTGTCAAAGCTTAGGGGAATGTATAAGATAGGTTTTTATTTGTTTCACATGATGGGACAAGGAACAACAATCTTGTGAAGCACCAAAGGTCTACCCACCCCTTTCCCAGTTTACCCTTTAAGGCATGCAATCAAAGAGATTGAGACTTAATAGCAAGAGATAAAACATTAGTAATTGACAAAGTTTAAAAATATTAGGTGTATATATAATGCATATTCAATTTTAAGAACTTTGGGTTTATGATTATAAGGAGCTAAATGATCAAAACATCACTATGAACAAGTTAATATAAGAGTTACAAAATAAAATACACTTTTTCAGTTTAAATATCACATCATTGGAAAATCAGATTACATAAATCTAAAATCCAAAACATTATAATGTTAATCATGTGTTTTCATATTCATCTATCAATGTTATACCAACAAGGTTTATTATCAAAATGAAAATTTAAAACATAATACATTTAAAAGAAGTGATTAAAAAATTGAACAAAAGGATAATAATAGTCCAAGTGAAATCCTATGAAAAATGTTTATGGTTTATGTTTATCAAAATACCTCCTTAATTATTGTGCATGTTTATGGTTTATGTTTATGGTATTTTGATAAACATAAACATAATACCTAGTATTTTAATCTCCTTATAGTATACTATTGTGCATATCATAGAATGCATGATATCATACAAATTGTTTTTTTGTAGTGAATAACAAAATACAAAAGATAAATTATAGTGGAGATCATATCATTGATACATCAACTAATAAACAAAATCATATTATGAGCCTCTCCTAAAAAACAAGTGAAAAAAGAATAAACATGGTTACCAGAGAATAATTTAGAGCCAAAATAGATTCAAATGCACACCTAGAGTAAGAAAAGATTCAAAAATAAAAATTGAACCAAGAATTAGAAATAAATATACCTCTTAATAATGATACTAAAATTTTAAAATAATATGGTTTTGGAAAACAATATCTACAACACTTTGGTTATCAATGTTAATGATTGGTAAAGCATGCACAATGCATCACTTGTCTTATCTCTACATCTGATAATAATGATCGATAAGGATTTAGATATAGTGGCAATACTAATGAAAATCATTCAAAGATTATTTTTTTCAATGCAAAAGAACAAGAAAATATAAATGAGAACAAGTAAAATAATAAAGAAAAAATAGAAAATGTAACATTACAAAAAAAGCAATGGGCACATCAAATATTTAAAATAAAATTTATAACAAAAGAGGTCAAAAATAAAGAGACACTTGACAAAATTGATGTTATAAATATGGATATAAAGGAATAAAATACAAGCCTTTATTACAATTAGGCCAAATTCATTTCTCATATAGATTATAAAAAAATTTATATGAATAGTTTAGCAAACTATGTTTTGATTTGCTCAGTAACTTACCACATAATCTATTCATACCTATAGGACTTAGTACCTATCAATTGAATCCATCACTGGTAAATGAGAAACCAAATGTTGATAAATGAAAACAAGGGATACCAAGTACAAACATACCAAAATAAATTGATATACTTTATGATTATGTTATGCATAAATATGACACATCTCATTCAAGAAAGGTTATACATCTTCTACTCCTCAAATATTCTCATCCTCCTTTTGAGATCATTGGATAACTTATACATCTTCAAATACTTTGAAGTAACTAAACATGTTCCTATTATTTATTATTAAAATACACTATAGAGCATGAAATGATGGGTTCCACAAACCCTTACTCCTATTACCTCTTTGATACAACAAAGTCCTATGATACATAAGTAGCAAATCACAAAGCTTACAATGACATATATCACACCTACACATTCTCCTCAATAGTACCACCAATTTGATATACCATATTCAATGTCTAAATAACTTCCATATGAGCATCCCTTAGATGGGATAATTTTATATACCTTGCCTCTTGCAAATATTCCAAAAAATTCTAAAATAATAATCATATATTCAAGAAAACACAAAAGCATTCAAATAAATTCAAAAATACCAAAAATTATTAGCATTTTTCTAGTTATACTATTTCTTATACATTTGTTGTTTGATCCATGTTAGTAAATAAAATGTCATTCCTTTATTATATACACATATGTTTCATGAATTATTTGAGTGGAATACAAGCATAATCATATGCATGATATATGCACATACAAATGTTGGCTCTTCCCTCTACTCACGTCATAATTACATTGGAGGCGTCTACCTCTTTGATCATAAAACACTTAGGTTATATTATTCTATGATTAATTTCCATTATCATGTTTGAGATTATGAACTTACACATGTCTATATCCATGTTTATTCCTTTCAAAATGTATTTAATATGATATGTACTTAACATTTTAAAAACACATATTTTTAAGAACTAGTACACTATATTCATGTTGGTTGCCTATATTCCTTACTTTATTTTTATGCAATTCCTTGAGTGTGATGCTTTCTTGTTATTATCTTGAATTGTATTTCCTATTTGAGCATTTTAATATGATCCATTTATTGTGGTCCTCATGCCTTTGCTTTCCTATTTGGACATTTGAATTTGTAATTATATGCATTTGACTAAGTTATGTCCCTTCGAGTATGTGGAATTTAAACATGCACCTTGTATGAGGTCTCCTTAGATCGTTTTCCTTTTTGCTTTAAATTTGAGTGATCTTTTGTGAGTTATTGATTGCTTGTTGAGATTATATTATTATTATCTAGATGTTTTCATGATCTACATCATGCATCTTAGGACTTGATGTCATCACATATTGTGCACTTTAATGCTATATGTACCTAGACATGTTTTTATTATATGCTACATGGTTCATACACAAATTATATAGTTATCTTATCCTTTTGAGGAAAGGTAAATGCTAGATTATAATTCCCCTTACCTCAAAAGGAGGGATAACAGTGGGGGCATGTCATAGAAGCATGAATTCTACATTTTCATAGTTTAAGATTACAGTGGGGGCTTGCCAAAAAATACCTCCACACTTATTCATTACTCATCATCTCCAAAGTAGAGTGGGGCATGTTATGGAAACATTTTCTCCACATTTACACCAATTCTCAAATTATCCAGATTCAGTGGGGGCATGTCATAGAAAGATGTCTTCCACACTATAACCAATTTAAAATCACTAGATTTCATAGTTATATTATCTAGATACATATTTTTGGTAGCATTTTATACATTTATACTTTTATTATACCCATATTTCAGCTTGAGACATATATGAGGTGCATATGCTATGCAAAAAGCATCTAAGATTGCAAAATCAAATCAATTTATAGATTTTAAATACTATTATGGACTATTATCATACATAAGATGGATTTTTATGGGTTGTTATTAAACCAATCTACTATAGTAGTTGGTTCATCTTTGGAAGGTTGAGTTGATTAAAATCCTCAATTTTACCAAACCTATAAGTTATATTTGATTAAATAATATAAATTAACTAGAATTCTAGGTTGGATTTGATTAAATAATCCACCCTCACTAGATATATAGTGTGAATTGATTAAATAGCTCACACTCATTAGATTATGCACATATTTGGGTTGTACAATTGAGATTAAACAAGCTCAAGGGTCATGTTACAAATCAACCTTACACCAATATTAAGGGAATGTGTCATCAAATATCCCTCTATATATACACTTTTAGGTTCAAAATTTTCCTCATATTAGATTCAATGTTTTATAATGAGTCATCCTTTCAAATCTAATTGCCAAAGGAAAGATGGTTACATTGACACACATGTACTTATAACCTTGATATTTCTAATTTCAATCATTAAAATTATTTAAATTTCATATTTCATACACTAGTTATATATTGTAACATGCTCTTGATTGCATGTCAATCACTCACAAAGTACTCAAGTTGGGTTCCCGCAAAGGCAAGATGTGTTATACATACCTAAGTACACATTTATTTCCTTTAAACTATCAATTTCATTTCTATATTAAAAGGGGGACATAGATACTAAAATCTTAATCTCAATCTTGTACACTTGGAAAATACCTATCATGGATTTACCTTTTAGTTATAGACTTGATTACTACTAAAAGTCTTACGTTCACTATCTCTTTGAGCATAATATCTTATCTCTTAGTATAACAATTGATATTATGATGACCAAGCATTCTCTATTGCATGAAAAGATTTAAACTAATTATTATCCTTCAATACTAGTTTTCAACCTCTAACTATTTTATAACTCCCTCAACATTTGCATCCCACATGGACAATGTGTCAATGCAATTGTCCACTTTTCCTATAATGTGTCTAGTGCCAAAAATTCATCCAATTTATTAAAAAAAAAGTATACTAAAGGTCCATCTAAGTGATTTAATCTAACATATTACTAAAAATGATTGGTATATATATAAGATCAACCCTCATTCATTCCTCACCTAGAAATCACTTACAACTCACAAGGAAATATACCAAGAAGCACTCAATCAAGAATTCAAGTGAGAAAACCTACCCTATTTGTCCCTATTTACATATTAGCCATAAGAATAGTATTTACACATGTTTGAGAAATCAAAGAGTATCCTAGAGTCATATTTACCAAGTTAAAAGCTATGTCATTGCATGTCTTTACTTATCACGCATTACATCTTTGCACACACATAAGCCAACACATAGGGGATACCTACATAAGTATGAGGCCCACTTCAGAATATTTGATATGTATGTGTAACCCATTGATAAAGGGATCCTTAGGGTAGATTAACAATGTGATCCCACTAACCCCATAGTCACTCCAAAGGTGAAGATCTAGGGTTTGACATTTGACAAAGAGAGACAACCTGTGTGTATGATATAAAGACACCAAAATAAATATGATATAAAATCCATAAGTATCTAATTGGTAACATTCATATTTAGTTAGTATTACATGCATGACACCTACAAAAGGGTTAGACAGTTACATTGATGCAACTTTTTAGATATGATACAAGCATCTAAGGCCACATGAAGAATATTTACAGAATCTTATGACTATTCTAGGATCATCTTCTAGTCTAATTTTATCTTGTTCTTACCCATACCTACATGTGCATAGTAAACCAACTAATTGTCATTTGTTTATAGTTTATTACAATATCTATTAATAGTTGTACTTTACTATTTTTAGCATTTTCAATTGTATAGATTCATAATACTATTGGTATGATTTTTCTATTAATTGGCTCATTTATTAGGTTATTTAACCATCCTCATGTAAAATATAATCTAAATATTATTAACCCTAAATAACCCTCATTTATCTAAATTTAGGTTTAAACACTTATCTAGTTCCATTGGTTATATCCTCCAATTAAATAACAACTAATTGCTTAAATTTAAAATCATGTAATGGGTTGTCTCACATGTTAGAAATTTTCATATGAAATGATTAATAATTGATTACCTTAAATCAATAATTTTAATTAATGTTTTAGCCAAAATTCTCACACAATGAAAAACACCATAATTCTAATTGCATATTGAGATAAAATTCCCTTTTTCTCACAATTATGAATACATACAACCCTATTATCCCTGCACTAAAGTTTGAGTACACCTCAAAGGTCACAAGTCATGGTATAAGTACTTAATCACATGATATTACATGATCATATATAATTACACTAGTATTTCACACACACCACTATGTTATGGGGTTGTTACTTGCATAACATGCCCTATTTCTTCTAGAATCATGGAACCTCTTATTTTGCCTCTTGATTTTCTCTTGTTTATGATCATGGCTAGTTGTTATCAACACTCTAAAAGTTAAATTGATATATTTTATTAGTTTAAATGATAAATTAGTTCTTTCAAACAGCTCTGTTGCAGAGACCATGTTTGTGTAGGAAAACTACATATAAAACACTTAGCGTGAAAGTGAAGTTTTGACCTCCTTGTTTGCATTTAAAAATATTAAATTAGCTCTCTTTATCCACTCTATGGGGCCATTTTGGTTTGAATTTAAAATATACCTCCAAATCCTATCCCATCATGATGACCAAACTCACGTGGTAAAGTTTCAAATTTTACACTTGGTCTAAAAATAAGTTTTTGAAGCATTTATGCCACATTAAAATCTTGAAAATTCTTGTTGCAAACCCTAGTTAAGTCTAGTGTAAATCATCGAAATATTTCCATGTTCATAGACTTAATCAAAATTTTAACCCTTGATTATATCATTGTGGCCAAATTTATCATGGTCCAGTACTAATCAAAGTTTTTATTTCAATTTGGTGTTGATCATTTTTTCCTAATTCTCATAGACATAATAAAACTTCAAATTTTAATTAGGTCTAGGGTGGTTGAGTTGGATTTCTATAGTGGTATCTAGGGTTGTGAACCATGAATGGGTCTTTGTTTCATGTGGTAAGTGGTTTTAATTTTGTTCAAGCTTTAAATCTTATCCAAGTCAGTTGAGATTAGCTCGAGGATGGGTCTTTGTTAATTAGGGCCCAAACCATGATTAGGTTTGGGGACCTTCCTGAGCAATATCAAAAATTCTATGCAAGATTATAACCCTGCATATAACTAATTCTCCCCTTTGTTTATAACACAATATTATATAGAGTTTAAAATTTGATCATAACTTAAAGTGCTTGAAGCCTCATCAATGGATCTAATCGGGGGTCCCAAGGTTGACTAAGTCTTAACCCCCCCAAACACATTAAAAATAATGTTATCTAGCAATTTGAATCTTGGTTATAATTTTGAGACCATTAAAAGCTCCTCTCAGTTCTAATTAGGGGTTGACAACCCAATTATAGCTAAATTTTGGAAATTTTAAAAAGTGTGTGTGCATCCCAAAAGATTGATTAAGCATGAGAAGTTAAGTTGGACCTTTTTGGTTTTTTAACCATATAGTTTTACTCAATTGTCCATTTTGTGAACCATCTACATTGCTAAAAAACTCATTTTGACCTAGAAATTTTGGTCATTTAAAATTTTGGTGATGTTATGTGTATTAAAATATGTTTGTGTTTTAGTGACACATTTTGATTGAAAGATTTAAATGTAGAATTATAATTTGTTTTTTATCTTTTTTTAGGAATAAAATTTGGTGAGTCATAAACTTTGGAGGGAAGAAGAAGGTGGTGAAGTGAATTTAATTCCATTGGATACAATTTGGAGGAAAATACCTTTCATCTTAGACTTAAAAATTCTACATATGCTCCCATTTGAGACTCAACAAGGGTTGGATCATTTTTCCTCCATTGGACACATTATGAAGCAATCAATTTTGAGTGTTTTCATAGATTAATTTATCCCTCTCATATTACCCTAGTGTTATTTTGCCAAAATTGTAATTGAATGATAAATGTAAACCTTATTTTTTGCTTCAAGCAAATGTTTTTATAATTAAAAGCTATGGATATTTCATTTGATTGTCTACATGTGTAATACGATGGTGATGGCCTTCATCTTCACGGTGTAATCCTAGACTATGGCATTGATTCCCATTTATGGCCATGCAAATGTTGGTTAGATGAGGATTAATTTGTGTGTGTATTTGTTTAAATGGATTCAATTTTAGCTACATTAAAAGAAGTGTTTTCTTCTCTTTTTCCCATTTATTTTTTCATTTTTCATTAGCTACATTAGCTTGGGTTAGATTATGTTCCAAATGCAGTTTATTTCTATTATTTATCTTGATTGAAAGATTATTTGTTTCCATTTTTGCATTGTCACATGTACGCAATAAATAATTTGAAATAATCCACTTTTTATTTTATTTAAAACCCTAAACATTGATTTTAATCATATGGGTAAATCTAAAAATGAAAGTTTGTTTATTTCCTTAAATATACTAAAAACTTGTATGAAAAAAAATAATTTCATTCCCTCCAAATCTATTAAAAGACCATAACAACATTAAAATGAAATATAATAATCTAAACCAGTAAGCCCCTTAAATTGGAATAGTTCTATATAGACAAATTGAGTCACCTAGTACACCATAACCTAACACTAATAGACCTTAGGGAGACCTAATGAACCTGATTTTAAGATATGCTAGATAGGTGACTATCTCACCTAAGTTGGTATGTCAAGTGACCTAGCAATAGATTGGCACTAGAAGGAGGTCTAAAACTAAATTTTATAGCTAAACCTTAAAACATTGAATTTTAGGGGCATTTCCAAGAATTACATTCTAGGTACTAAGACTGAAAAATTGATATTTTAAACCCACCAATGGCCTTTGCTTGGATTAGAAGAGGTGGTTGCTTGATGATCATTCCTGGACCCACTCATGACTTGCCTAAGAATCTCAATAAATGTTTTCCTAAATACACACATGGTGCGACTTGAACAATAAAATAACAAATTCAAGCATTAAGGATCCCATTATCTAAACTAAAATATAGAATGAAAATGTTACATGACATATGTTTGCTTACTCTTTGGATGAGGTTTCTTATGGATAATACCTCAATTTTATATATGGATGTATTACCTCATGGGATACCTTTGAAAATGCATTTTGTTAATATTTTTAGCATGTCCACCTACCCTACTACACTAGATTATAAATTTGCTACAAACTATAAGTATCCTAATGAACCCATGAACACATTTAAAATTCACTTCTATAAATTATATCAGAGGTTGAAAGACCCAATATTATAAATGGAATTAATTTATATCAAGATATATCTTAAAAGTTTGGAACCCTATATTTTATGCTTATATAGAGGACTCTATCTACCCTCACATATCTGGAACTTACTAATAATATTTCATCATTGATAAAAAATCAATGTCGCATGGTTATAGTGCTAACCCATTTTATTCATTAGGACACCTAGATGTTTACACCCAAAAATATTAGACTAACATGCATAAAATTCAACCCATGGACCAATTTATGCATTATCTTCAATCTATAGATGATATTTTATGATTATATAGCACCTCAATCTTTTACACTTGGAAAACTCAGACCATGGTTGTTCCTCTTAGTTCTTTACATTTCCTGCTTCTACAAGTCTCACATCTACTCTATCTTTATACCCTTTGGTCTATATATCTTAGTCTTACCAGTATTATGTTGATGACTTAGGTATTTTATCTTGCCTAGAATGATTAAAATGTACTTATCTTCCATCTCTACAAGTTCAAAACCTATACCTACTTTCATGTTCTTTAGAAACTAATGTTTGGGATAGACATTAGCATCAATGATACTGTCCTATCTTGATACAAGTGTCTAGTGCCATAAATTCATCCAATTTAAAAATGAATGTATCCTAATGGTCTACCTAAGTGATTTAAATAAATTTATTACACTAAAGGAATTTTTATAAATACAAGATCAACCCTAATTCATTCCTCACCTAGAAAATACCAAAGAGACCAAAGGTAACTTATCAAAAGCATTCTATCAAGAATTAAATTGATCAAATCTTCCCTATTTCTATATCAATCACAAGCACAATACATCTATAGGTCTAAAGTACTAAAGGAGTATCCCAAGAGCCTAATTTGCTAAGTTACAAGCTAGGTTATTGTTGTACATGCTTTGCACATTTGTATGTTTCACACACTAGCCAACATGTAGGGGAGAACTATATGAATTTAAGGCCCTCTTATGGAGTATTGTCTATGAAGGTAGTTCAAACTAATATTGGTGTCTTTAGGGAGCTTAACATTGTGTTCCCACTAACCCATTTTTTCCTAAGGTCACATTGAAGATGAAAAATTAAGGTTTTACCATTTTACAAGGAGTGACTATCTATGACCTAGATCTAAATGCACCAAAGTGAAGACAAAGTAAAACCTATAAGTATCCATGTGGCTGCATTAAATTTTATAATATATTCTGTATAGGAAACTAGTGTTGAACTTAGACATTAACATAGATACATTGTTCTAGGCTAACATTACCATATAGAGAGCCACAAACATCAAATCCATAATTTGATGATTGTTTCATAATCTATTTCCAACTTATTTTTCACCTAATTTATATCTATAACTATATTAACATTGGAACAAACTAAGTACTTCACTTTGTCATTTATATATCTAGCATAGTTGTACTTTCTATATTTAGACTATCTTAACATAATAAATTTAGTGTATGCTTATATCTAAATGTAGCATCTAATTGTCCTATTGTATATCTTATTATCACCCTTGTTCCATTTCATTTATGTACATCTCTATAACATCTAGATAATCCCAATCTAGATCATTTTAGGGTTAAACATTTGGTGAACTTGATATTTAAACATCAAAAACTAGGACAAACTAGGGTTTTCTTATTGATATATTTTATTACAAATTTTAAAATTTCCATTTTTGAAGCAATGGAAAATGTTAGTGCAAAAAATTGATTCCAAATGGAAGATCAAAAAACATTGATTCCTTATCTCAATAATAACAAGGTCTTAATATATGAATTTTTATATGTTACAAGAGATGAAATAAGTAAAAAAGATAAAACCAAGGCTATCTCACCTAGTAATGGTGAATCCTTAGAAGGTATTATAACTCATCCTACACTTATCAATACACATACATATAATGGGGGCATAAAATATGTATTTAAACCTTTGTTCCTTGAAACTATTATTTATACATCTATTATGGAATTACTAATTATTTCAACATAAATAATGGTTTCAATTCCCATTACTACTCAAACCATGTTTCCATCCCCTTTAGTGACTAATCAACTTGAAAATATAAATTACACTATGCCTATAGTTCAATCATTCCTTCAAGCTATAAAAACCTTGGAAGACAAGATTAAAAACATTGAACGAAAATCTTGAAAATCCCCTCATGTTATAGATTCAAAATATGTGTTGCATAAACCTCTTACACTTAAAATATATTTGCACTCTTTTCCATCTCAATTTATTCCACCCTAGTTCATATTTTATGATGGAAAGGGTGATCCTAAACAACATATTTTAACATTTTATGTGGCATGCCTTGACTATGCTTCCAATGATAAACATTTGACCAAATTATTTCCAAGAAGCCTCAAGGACTATGCTTTGAGGTGGTTCTATGATTTACCTCTCTAATCTATAAATCACTCAAACCTATTTCTAACAAGTTCTTAGCACACTTTTCCATTAAAATTTCTAAAACATTTTCCTACATCTAAATTTCCAAAATCAAATAAGGAACCAATGAACCTATTAATGAATATGTCTACAATGCTAGCAAAAACTGACCAATCTTATGGTAGACAAAGATTTTCAAGATACATTCAAGAAAAGTTTACTTTCTCCTTTACATGAGTCCATTATTTTTAAGAAGTTCAAATATTTTAATGGCTTGTGCCATGTTGTATGGGTCTATGAAATGAAGCTTATGTTATTGATTAAGATCAAGTATGTATCAAACTAACTAACTACAAATACATCTAGGACCAAGTTTATAATTTAACTAAGTTATAAGGTAAAACCTCTTGGGCCTAAAAATTAAACAAACACCATGGTTAATACAGTTTCACAACATCCTAATTGCTTTTTTGGAAGAAAAACGATTATGGGTGGCTAGGGGGGCTATGAATTAGTATTAAAACTTTCATATACAAATTTACTTAAGTAATCATAAATCAATTAGACAAGTGTCAGGAATCTAGAACAACAAACATGCTCTGACTCCATTGTTAGGATCTAGGAAGCACAATTGATTACCATGTACAAGCAACTTAACACGTGAAATTAAACCAGAAGCAATAAGTAACTAGAATAAAAAACAACACAGAATATGAGAGACAATACTCAATTGTATTAATACTCTTCCAAAAGGAAATACAATAAAGAAGATGCCATAGTCTTCTTCCTTACACACCTCTAGGGCTCCCACACCTCTAGGGCATAAAAAGTAAATCTCTTCAAGAGCTCACTCTCTCTCTTACGGTCCCAACACACAACTCAAATATAGAGTTGGTGTTCACCTCCAACCAGTCAGTATCACTACTGCTAGTACACTGAGTATACACACATACTCAATCAAGTACACAACGCACTCCAAGTAGATCTCCCATGAACTTGCAACAACCTGCAACTCAAATGATCTTACTTTGGAAAGATCTACCTTACCTTCCTCTATTTCTCTCCAACTGAGTACACACCATACTCCAAGTAGATCCCACTTGATCTTTCTCCTTGATGTGTTGCTGTCACCTTGGATCTTGCTACCCCGTAGATCTCCTTTTGACCCTCACACACACACACCCCTACAGATCAACCTGATCTTACTTATCCATGTAGATCTCCTCCCTGATCTTGCAACACCCTGCAGATCAACCTGATCTTACATATCACATGTAGATCTCCAACCTGATCTTGCACACCCTACAGATTAATCTTAATCTTACATACCTAGAAGAACCCTTGTGATTCCACCATGGGAAGAACTCTCCTAGTTCTACAACTTTACAATATAGCCCATGAGTCTATTATATAGATCCCATGCATAAAATAATTAGACAAGCAGCTCAAGACTCGAACTAGTCTTTAACATGCAAATAATTAGTTTAACAAACTAACTGTCCATCAACAGGCAGTTTTGGAACTACACAGGTGATCGACGTTGGTCCCTATCTGGCTGGAGATAACTGATGCCGATCGATCCCTGACCGATGTTAGTTGCTCTTCTCACTGTATATGACCAACGTCGGTTGATCAAACTGATGTCGATTGCTCTGCAACTCAACAACCT
Organism: Torreya grandis; assembly: GCA_037957365.1. Lineage (NCBI taxonomy): Eukaryota > Viridiplantae > Streptophyta > Pinopsida > Cupressales > Taxaceae > Torreya > Torreya grandis. The sequence goes on from JARHVA010000881.1 coordinate 68,038, forward strand.
CTTAACAACCTCCTCCATGTCTACATCAGTGAAGCTTTTAGCTCCACAACCTAACAATCTCCCACTTGGAGATAAATAGCTGCACTGTACTTATACCTGTACACTATCTAATTTATTTCCTAACTTGTATCCCTCTTCAAGCTCAACCTTGAAGACCAACCACCACACATCCTGTGGTGCAAACCCTGTCATCTAAGTAACCTGCCACATTCGCATCTACAAACCCATGTAGAAAAGAACTTGACCCTGCATAGCATGTCGACCTACTATTGGTCCCTCTCAGATACTTGATAATCCACTAAACTGCCCTCTAGTGCTTCTTTCCTAGATTGAGTATAAACTGTTTGATAGCACCCATTGCTTGGGCAAACTTAGGGAGTACACGTACTCAACCTCATCATGTGATTGGGAACCCTGTTCTATGAACTATCCATCTTTAGGTGTGTTGCCCTATTCTACATCCTGCACTGCCTTCACACAATCATCCTATGACAACATCAACATGTGATCTCCCTGTCTCTAAGATTACTCATGCCAAATAATTTTGCTGCTCCCAAATCCTTCATGGCAAACCACTAAATTAACCTTACCCTTAGCTCAACAAAACCCTGTATGTCTGAACCTTCAGCTAGCATACCATCCACATACAATAACAAGATAATGTTGTAATCATCATCCACCTAGTAAGACAAACACAATGGTTACACTGACATTGACTAAAGCCCTGTTTTGTCATCCACCTGTCAAACCTATACCACTATCCTATAGCTTCCTCAAGACCATATGACCTAGCCTTCTATCTCACGTGTCCATTCTCTCTATTCTTTAACTAAGGTATCCATTCATCTTTTAGTGCTTTCATACCAGCTGACAACCTTACCAAATCTCCCATTTGGTTTTACATCCTAATCATGCCATTCTCCCACTATTTCCTGGATCCTTCCTACTCTGCAGTGAGCAAGGAGTATAAAAAAGAGGAACAATGAATTTGAGGCTTACTTACCCTTTCAGTCCTCCATATGGGCATTTGAGACTCCTTGATAGCTTGCTATCTACTCAAAATCCATTCCAATGACTGACCTCGATCACCACACAGTCTGCATCCTACTAACATTGGCTCCATGCGACTATCTAGGTCGCCAATGCTAGTTATCCTACCAACATCAGTCTCCACCTACTCGACACCACTGACTCCTTTGGTCTACACATGACCAACATCAGTACCTATCTGTTCGACATTGATTACCCTTGACTGACGTTGGTACCTGTGTTCACCTGTGAGTGATGACTTTTTACTTGTGAGCTTTCTTTGAATGATACCCATGTCCAAACTACCCTACTCAGAAGTATCCAGCCCCCTCCACTGATCTCTATCCATCATCTCCTCCAAGAACACCAAGGCTTTCCAGATTTTAAGTTTGTCAGATACATCAGTCTTCCTTTTCTTGCAATAAACACAATCCTTTCTTGTAGCAACCCATTGCTCACAGAAATCTCAGTCTATGCTCTCTGAAGTTGATCTCTTACAATTTGACTCAAGAACATCCATTCCCTTCTCACTTATGTGACCAAGCCTACAAAGCCACACCTGTGCAATAGAAGTGGAATCAGTAATACAAGCAAGTAGATAAAGAGTACCTACTTTCTTATCACATGCTAATTCAAGTGCATCCTTGGTAACATTCCAAGAATCTATTGTGAGATTTACTGTGCATCTCTCATCACCCAACTTTCTTGAAGAAATTAGCTGCATCTTCAAGACTAGGACCTGCATGACCTCCTTTAACACCCATGTGTTGGTCGTCTGTAATTTCAGCTGCACTTCCCCTTTGCCAATACTTTGACAAGGCTCACCAACCCCTCTATTTCAGGTTGCATGGAAAGAAGCAACATAATCTATAAACCAAGATTCTACTTTATTCAAGGAACATCCCAGAGCATCTTATACAACAACACCTACAACATCTGCATCTTCAATTCCTTCATGCTGATCTACTACTAACCAACAATATTTCTTTACCTACTCTTTCTTTCCATAACACCGTAATTTACCATTCATGCCTTTGAATTCCTCCATTCTTAGTGTACTTTCTTCTGCCATTGTTATACTCCCACTCAATCAAAAACCCTTGAGAGTGACCTGTAACCAAACACAAACCTGCTCCCTGCAACCTTAGCTCTGATACCACTTGTCAGAAATCTAGAACAACAAACATGCTCTGACACCACTGTTAGGATCTAGGAAGCACAATTGATTACCATGTACAAGTAACTTAACATGCAGAATTAAACTAGAATTAATAAGTAACTAGAATCAGAAACAACACAAAATATGAAAGACAATACCCAATTGTATTAATACCCTTTCAGAACGAAATACAACAAAGAAGATGCCACATTCTTCTTCCTTACACACCTCTAGGGCTCCCACACCTCTAGGGCATAAACAATAAATCTCTTCAAGAGCTCACTCTCTCTCTTATGGTCCCAACACACAACTCAAATATAGAGTTGGTGTTCACCTCCAACCAGTCAGTATCACTACTGCTAGTACACCGAGTATACACACATACTCAATCGAGTACACAACGCACTCTAAGTAGATCTCCCATGAACTTGCAACAACTTACAACTCAAATGATCTTACTTTGGAAGGATCTATCTTACCTTCCTCTATTTCTCTCCAACTGAGTACACACTGTACTCCAAGTAGATCCCACCTGATCTTGCTCCTTGATGTGTTGCTGTCACCTTGGATCTTGCTACCCCACATATCTCCTTTTGACCCTCACACACACACACCCCTGTAGATCAACTTGATCTTATTTATCCATGTAGATCTCCTCCCTAATCTTGCAACACCCTATAGATCAACCTGATCTTACATATCACATGTAGATCTCCAACCTGATCTTGCACACCCTGCAGATCAATCCTGATCTTACATACCTGGAAGAACCCTTATGATTCCACTATGGGAAGAACTCTCCTAGTTCTACAACTTTACAATATAGTCCATGAGTCTATTATATAGATCTCATGCATATAATAATTAGACAAGTGGCTCAAGACTCGAACTAGTCTTTAACATGCAAACAATTAGTTCAACAAACTAACTATTTGTCAACAGGCAGTTTTGGAACCACACAAGTGATCGACATCAGTCCTGAGATGACCGATGCCGACCGATCCCTAATCGATGTCAATTGCTCTTCTCACTATATATGACTGATGTTAGCTAATCAGACTGACATCGGTTGCTATGCAACTCAGCAACCTCCTCCATGTCTGCATTAGTTTTTAGCTCCACAACCTAACAACAAACATATACATTTTAGTAAGCATAGACATCAATTCACAATATCATGAAAAACATGAACACAAAGCATATGTGTGAAACACTCAAGAGTAATAGAACCCACTAAAATGCAGCTTGGATAACTTGCCCTGTAAAATCATGAATCAATTTTATTTGAGCACCAACCCAAAAAGGATTACTAACCCCTAAATTTATCAATCACCAGCTTGTTAACAGGATAAAACCCCCTTGTTGATCAAGCACCCACTCAATCAGCACTTTGAACCTATCCACCTTGCTCTTTTTTCCATCTAATAACTAATGATGGTATTATTTTTTCTGTATCACACTCAAATATGCCTCTTATATAATCAAGACTATTCTTTACCTTCTTCGCTCAATTAGCCCTTCTATGGCTTGATTAGGTCATATGAACTTGATCCTTCCATACAAAAATTTTGTCAAATGTTCATTGCTAAAAATTTATCTTATTTTTATGGTCTAAAATACCTCATTCTATTCTAAAATATCCTTTTTTATTCACTTACACCATACACACACTAATAGGCCTAAAAATGCCTAGTATATATACAACATTTTTCTTATCCATATCCTTCTTAATTAGCCAAGAACTCTTATATGATTAGGTCATCCATGGAATAGATATTACAACACCTCATATACATGGATAAAATTCTATTTTATTCCTTTTATTTCTTCCTTTTCTCAAATAGGCCTTATCTCTCTTTTAGGTCTCATGGAGACCTAATCCCATTAGGTCTGTTTTACAACATGTTACACATTTCTTTCTTTGGAAGACATCTAAAAATATAACATGATAGTAACACATCATAAAACACTCAAATATATCCTTTATAATCTCATATATACTACATAACACCTTTTAGGTTAAACCACTACTTGGAGCACATCAATAACACAATTCATATTAGCCTTGTGTATACTTAGAAAGTCTGTCAAAAATAATTGATGATCAAACACAAATTTTACAAATAAATATGGTAAAAAAACATATACATATAATCCTTATTACCTTATTTTAATCACCATGTTCATTATACCTCACAACTCTAGGAAAAAGTGCTCAAACCCTTCTCTGTAAGTAGCTTACTCGGAATTGCCAATTGGTTTCAAAACACAGTCATAAAGACTTAAAATTAAATCACTAAAAGAAAACTTCCTATCAATTATGACACATTAAATTTATTATATTACATATATATATATCATTATTAAGTATAAATTTTGTAATATAAAATGATAAATATTGGTCTTGTAGACCAATCTCTTGTCTTTAGTATACATAGTCAAATCAGAACTAGTCAACTCATTTTGGCTTTACTAATTTAATCACTTTTACTGAATTCAAATCTTATGAAAATAATGAATATAAAATTCCTAACCTAAAAAAAAACATCATATGCATTGGATGATTAAGCTAAGATCAGATAACCTCCAACTCAACACTCCCACTTGCTTACTTAGAACTACCAATCTATCTTGAAGACTAGTCGTGATGATTATGACTTTTAGTACCTGTGTGGACACTTATATGAAATTAAAATGAATTTAAATGATCCCAAACCATTATAAAAATATTTTAAAACAAATATATTATAATTTTCAATAGCAATATTGATCTTATAGACCAATCTAATGGCTTCACTGTACACACACCTCATTGTGTTAGATAACTCAGTTTGAGAGAAACTTTCTACCATACACACACATATTAAAAAAATTATATCCATTAGGGGTATGTGTTATATATATTTAAAAATAACCCCATGAATTTTTATTCATCCCTAATCCATGACAACACATCCCTAATCTTATTCTCACTTCTCCCTGATTTTTCTCATTATCTTCCTTACTAGGCCCTTTTAGCGGTAGGTCAACTTAAATGAAAAGTTTAACATATTTAAAGTATAAAAAATGATAATAAACCACCATGGTAATAATATTTTATTTTCAATATTCATCCACTTAGCAACTTTGACTTGGTCAACTCAACTTCTTATAGTAAATTTATGAGAAACATGGTTTTTCCTATAAGGTCCACTCACTCATTTGATAGACCAATGACACCTAGAGGTACTTGGGAGAGTCCAATACATGTTAAAATAATAAAAATATTTCATCCTATCCATTCTAATACATTTAAAAAAATATATTCCTTATCAAATCACAATTAGGGTTTTAGAGAGCTTTAAACCACCTTACAGTCTTAAAGATCATTCATAAAGCTTAGGCCCTTAATCTAGATACCATTACTTGAAAATTTGATATAGGAACCTTCCCAATATACCATGAATGGATTAGGTTCTCATTTAGAGATTACACATTCTAAAAAACACATGAAAGTCCTTCTTAGGTTGAGAACCCTTCATTTTGTGCACGTAGGAAACCTCAAAACCACATTTCATGCTTTATTCTTCAACTCAAAACCTCAAAATTCACCAACACTCTCAAAACAACATGTCAAACCTTTTTAAATTTTAATTTTTCCATTCATGCATTGGTAACTAAACCTCATACCCTATTTTATCACCATCTCTCTCTTTGCTCTTTAGGCTTTGGATTTGCAATTCATATTAGGTCTTAAAGTAGACCTTCTAGCTATTATTCAAGCACTCTCCACCTTAATTTATGTTCATGTGTTTCATGATATTATGAATTTATGTCTATTATTTATTAAATGTATAGTCTTATATAATTTATCTATGATTGCTTAAGTAAGTTTGTAAATGAAAGTTCAAATATTGATTCACCCCCCTCTCAGTCATTTTGCTTCGAACATTTGGTATCAAAGCTTGGTCCTTTCAAGTAGGTATAAAATTATAAAGGATATACTAGAAGTAAGTATGGATAGTTAGAAATCTCAAGGTGGTTTCTCTAATAATAAAGCTTCATTATTCAATGGATTTAACTATGCTTTATATAATGTTATAATAAAGGTATATTTGATCTTACAAGGACATGATATTTGGCAATTAGTTATGGATGCTTATACAACTCTTCTTACTCTTCCAATAGATAAAATAAGTAAGAAGGATAGTGAAAACAACTCCAAGGTAATAAATTCCATTATTTGTGGTCTATCAAAGGTAGATCTAGTAAAATTAATGCATTGTGATTCAACTAAAAAGATATGGGAAAAATTGAAGACAATCTATGAAGGTGACACCAAGGTAAAGATGGTTACGTTGAAAACTCACATAAGATAGTTTGAAAGCCTAAAAATTAATGAAGATGAACCATAGCATCCTACCTATTTAATTTTGATGAATTTCTCAATATCATTATATGGTTGGGATAAGAAGTCAAAGAATCTATTGTTGTTCAAAAAGTGTTGAGATAACTAACTTATATGTTTGACTCTAAGGTATTTGTAGTAGAAGAGATGCAAGACTTGTATAAGCTAGATATGCATGAGATTCATGGAATCTTGAGTACATATGAGATGAGAACCAATTAAGGGAGACCACCCAAGAAATAAGTAGCCTTTAAAGTTGATAAGAAGTCAGAATCCAAAAAATTCAAGGATGAGGAATGCTCAAATGTTGATGATGATCAATTAATAGCCATGTTGGTAAGGAAGTTGAGGTTTTGGTCTAGTAAGTACAAAGGTAAGTTTCCATTAAAATGTTTCAACTATGGAAATATTGGTCACTTTACATCCAAGTGCCATAATAAGGATAAATCTAAGCATAATGAAGAACATGATGACCATCATAAATATAATAAGAAGACCTATAAACCTAATAATAATAAGGAGGAGTTCAAGAAATATGAAGGTAGAAGGGGAACTTTCAAAAATAAGAAAATATTCTACACTAAGAAAGATAATCCTTCTGATGTAAGTGACTCAAGTGAGTCTGATAGTGGTGATGACAATCATAAATTTGAACATGACAATAATAAAACCTTTGTTTATGGCCATAAAATTAGACAATGAGGGTTATTTAAATGGTAAATGCATTATAGTTGATGTGGAATCAAATGAAGAAGAAGGTAAAGTAGACCTTGAGGTTGAATTAGTAAGTACACTAGAGGAATAAAAAATTTAAAGGAAAAATAATCACAAAATAAGAGCACTTGTTAAAGACTATGTGGAACAGATTGTCTTATTTGAAGAAAGGTTGAGTAACGCTTCCAAGGATTATGATGAAATCATCAATCAAGTTGAGGCAAAGATGGAGGTAGTAAATACAAGCCTAAAGTCTAAAGAGGAAGAGTACATCAGGCATGACACTAAAGTGGAATCCTTGAAGGATAAGTTGAATCAAACATCCAATAAAGTAAGGATATTTGTGAAGTTTTAAATGAGAACTAAAGCATTAGATGATATCTTGAGTTGTCAAAAGTTTGCAAATGAAAAAAAGGTCTTGGTTTCAAAGAAGACCAAAAGGAGGCACCTCAAATCAAGGAGAATACTGTTGAAGACAAAGTCTACATGAAAAGACCTATAAAATATCCTAAAGCTATAAGGTATTTCAATTCATTCAATGGTTACTATTTTGTGTGCAATCAATTTGGTCATAAAGCAAAAGAATGTAGAAGGCCCTCCAAGAAGGAGTACTCATGGAATTATGGAAGAAGTCAAAACTCAAATAAATCAAAAGGTATATATAAGGTGGTTTTCTATAGTTTTCATAATGTAGGACACATTGAAAGATTCTATCCCAATAAGGTTAGAAGGTCATCAAGTCAAAATAGGAGGTTTGAAGCCTCTAGGGTGTCATAGAAAATAAAAATGAATGTTTAAAAACTAAAGATAATAAATATGAGTCATGATCAATCTACAAGCTCAAGTGGACTACTTGTTGTGATAGAGCATGCTTAAAATGAGAAAATAAGTTAAGAATGCCTGCTATCATCCCACATTGATTAAATGGATGATGAAGAGATCAATCCTATAATGAAAATCATGTCTAAAAGGGTATTGAAGGATATTCAGTTAGATGAGAGCATGGAGATCTAGGAATATCCTAAACTTGTAATGTTTTAGTGTCCTATAAGAAGTGGTGACTTAATTAAGCTTTATGGAGACATTGTTTAGGTAGCAAAAGCATGATAGATGCATGGTTTGAGGGGGAACTATTTAGGTTTGTGATTGAGCTTGTTATGCATTGAAAAATGGTTTTGTTGTCATAATTCATTTAAAGGAGGTATGATTTTAGCTAGGGGGATCATGTTGCCTTTATGTTTCATATTTTGTGTGTTGAGCTACTATAGCAAGAAGGTATGGTTTCATATGACAGTATATGTAGGACCTTTTGCCATTAATATAATAGTTTTCCATAAATGATAAAGGGGGAGTTTGTTGAGAAGTGTTTTCATTGATGTCAAGGTCAAAATAGATGTCATTAGTGTCAAGATTAAAGTTGATGTCAAAGTACATTTAGTAAATATGCATGGTGAAGTGGTATGTGACAAGGAAAACTTATGCAAAGAGAGAATTTGAAGGAAACCTATTATATCTCTTTTAAGAGGTAATTTTAAGGAAACCTGATGATTCTTCAGAGGTTGATAACATGTTTTCAGGGCAAGATCAAGATACACGGTCAAGATCAAGATATAAGGTAAGCATACTTTTGAGCACTAGTCTTCAGGAGTATTTACATATCATGAGAATGTGCATGAATAAGTGTGTATATATGTATGATACTATATAATAATCACACAAGGTATATGATCAAATTGTTGAAGCATTAAGGAATGTTTCAAGTCTAGTTGTTAAGATTCAAGACCTTGAAAAACCTAGTCATGACATTGATCATTACATGAAGAGACCTTGTAAGAGGGTATGAAGATGGTGGTATGGTGAGATAGATAAAAAATGTATGATTTTATGTTTAATGATTCTCAAACATTCATATGAAGTATATGAACACTCATGAAATCTTTAAGGTAAGCCTACATGGGTATGGTTTTAAACCTAAGCATGCAACCAGACTAGTCTTAGACCCTACCTGATCCAATAAGGTACCATGAAGTGTTTTAAATACCTATGAAGGATAAAAAATAGTTTTATATAATGTGTAATGTTTTTTGGTCATGTGATTAAGGTGGAGTGTGCTTGAACAATAGCTAGAAGGTCTACTTTAAGGCTTAATATGAGTTGTAGATCCAAAGCCTAAAGACCAAAGAGAGAGATGGTGATCAAATAGTGTATGAGGTTCAGTCCCCAAGGAATTAATTAAAATAAATCAAGAGGTTTTAAATTTTGTTTCAAGAGTGTCGGTGAATTTTGAGGTCCTGAATTGAAGAAGAAAGCATGAAATGTGGTTTTGAGGTTCCCTGTGTGCACATAATAAAGGGTCCTCAACCCAAGAAGGAATTTCATGTTTTTATTATCACATGTAACCTATACATTATAAAATAATCCATTAATTTTATATGGGGAAGGTCCTATCTCAAATTTACAGGCAATGGTTTCTAAATTAAGGGCCTAAGCTTTATGAATGATCGCTAAGACTATAAGGTGGTTTAAACCTCTTTAAAACCCTAACTGTGACCCTATATGGAATATATTATTTGAAATGGATCATAATGTATTGGATGAAATATTTTTATTATTAAAAAATGTATTTTAATCTCCTAGGTACCTCCAAGTGGTATTGGTCTATCAGATGAGTGAGTGGACCCTATAGGAAAAGCCATGTTTCTCAAAAATTTGCTATAGAAGGTAGAGTTAACCGAGTCAAAGTTGATAAGTGGATGGAGGTTAAAGATTTATACTTATATATTATTCCCATGGTGTTTTATGATCAGTTTTAAAACCTCAAATATGATAAAACTAGTCATGGAAGCTTACCTATCCTTAAAGGACCTAATAAGGAAGTTAGTGAGAAAAACCAAGTAGAAGTGAGAATGAGATTAGAGATGTGTTTTCATGGACTAGGGATGAATCCAAATGAATGGGGTTATTTTTAAATATATATAAAACATATCTATAATGGAATTTTTTTTTTGAATATGTGTGTGTATGGTAGAAAGTTGCTTTCAAACTGACTTATCTAACACAACGAGGTGTGTGTATAGTGAAGCCATGAGATTGGTCTGTAAGAAAAATATTACTATTATAATATATTTATTGAAATATGTTATTATAATGTTTTTGGATAATATAAATGAATTTTATGTTCATGAAAGTGTCCACATAGGTACTAAAATTCATAATCATCATGATTGGTCTTCAAGATAGATTGGCAGTTCTAAGTAAGCAATGGGAGTGTTGAGTTAGAGGTTATCTAATATTAGATAAAGTATAAAATGCATATTATTTTTTTGTTTATTTTATGAATTTTATATTCATGCTTTTCATAATCTTTGAATTTAGTAAAATGATTAAATTAGTAAAGTCAAAACGAGTTGATTGGTTCTGATTTGACTGTGTATACTAAAGACAAGAGATTGGTATGTAAGACCAATATTTGGCATTTGATATTGAAATATTTTTACTTAATAATGATATATAGATGTAAAAAAAATTATTTAAGGTGTCATAAGTGATAGGAAGTTTTATTTTAGTGATTGAAGTTCAAGTCTTTATGACTATGTTTTGAAACTAATTGGCAATTCTGAGTAAGCTACTTATAGAGAAGGGGTTGAGCACTTTTTCCTATAGTTTTGAGGTATAATGAACATGGTGATGACTCTAAGATCATAATTATTAATTTTTTAATATATTTTTTTGTAAAATTTGTGTTTGATATTCAATTATTATTGATGGACTTTCTAGGTATACACAGGGTTAATATATATTATGTTATTGTTGTGCTCCAAGTAGTGGTTTAACCTAAAAGGTGTTGTGTAGTCTATATAAGATTAGTATGTATATATTTGAGTGTTTTATGATGTGTTATTTATATGTTAAATGTTTGTATGTGTTATAAATAAGGTAATGTGTAATGTGTTGTAAAACAGACCTAATGGAATTAGGTCTCCATGAGACCTAAAAGAGAGATAAGGCATATTTGAGAAAGGATAGACCTAAAGGGACTAAAAGAAAATTTTATCCATGTATATGATTTTATCTAAGATCCATTCCTGGTCTGACCTAATAAGATAGTATTTCTTGGCTGACTAAGAAGGATGTGAATAATAAAAGTCTTGTATATATACTAGGCATTTTTAGGCCTATTAGTGTGTGTATGGTGTAAGTGAATAAAAAAAAGGATATTTAAAAATAGGAGGTATTTTAGACCATAAAAATAATATAAATTTTTAGTGATGAAAATTTGATATAAGTATTGTATGGGAGGATCAATTTCATATGACCTAATCAAGCCATATAAGAGATAATTGAGCAAAAAAGGTAAAGAACATTTTTGGTTGTGTAAAAGGAAGATTTGAGTGTCTTAAAGAAAAAGAAGACCATAATCAGTTGTGAAAGGGAAACAAGATCAATGTGGATAGGTTCATATTATTGATTGAGTAGGTGCTTGATTATCAAGGGGGTTATAGCCTCCTAGCAAGTTGGTACTTGATAAATTTAGGGGTTGGTGCTCCTTGTTAGGTTGGTGCTCAATTAAAATTGATTAATGGTTTTATAGGACAAGTTGTACAAGCTATGTTTTAGTGGGTTTTATTCCTCTTAAGGGTTCCCCACATATACTTTGCATTCATGTGTTTCATGATATTATGAATTGATGCTTATGCTTGCTAAAGTGTATATGTTTGTCTAATTGATCTATGATTGCTTAAGTAAGTTTGTATATGAAATTTTTAAGACTAATTCACCCGCCTAATCATTTTAATTCCAACATGTTTTTCTTATCTAATACACTAAGGAGATAATTTACATGTTTACCTGAGTCCCCAACTTCATTACTCCTATAGTTACTAGAGTGGCAACTTATATCTCTCCCTCGTCCTATCAAGGTTGATATGAATTAACCTCTACCCAAAGGATACAATGCAAATGATTTTTGTGATTATCATCAATTACTAGGACATTTTATGTGAAAATGTTTTACCTTGAAGTGTAAGGATCTAGGATCTTATCAATGACCAAAAGCTTAAATTTGAGGATCCTCCAAAGGAATCAAGTTCACAACCTGGTGATCACCATAAATAGAAAATATTTAACAATATTTTGCAAGACCTTTCTAAGAATGAATCAAAAGTGAAAATGGCATATAATTCATATCATCCTCCATCACATTATGGGCACCCACTAGATGGGATTACTAGTACTTACACATGATATATACCTCTTATGGTCAAGAAAATTTATATTTCCTTTGATGAAAATGAATTTAAGGAATATCAATCTAATATTAATTCTTTATTCATTCGAGCATACCTTAACAAACACACCATAACAGTGTTATGATTGATAATGGTGCAATAAAACGTGTTTGCACCATGACATTACTTATGTGCTTGGGTTATACTCATCATGATTTACACCCCTCTAATAAATAAGTTTGAGCATTCAATGGGACCTCTCAAAAGTTTTTTGGCAAGATTGACCTATATTTACATGCTAGTCCAACACATGTGGTTACTACCTTCTTATTTACCCCTTCCACATGAATCTATGATATGTTATTAGAAGACTTTGGATACAAATCTTTGAGCATTACCATCTACATTACATGGATGTGTTAAATATATTCATTCGAATTGGGTAATTACAATTTATGGAATTCCATATGAGCATCCTATTGAACAAAATAAAATTATATCAAGACAACTAGCTATCAAGCTTACTAAGTCTAATTCACTACAAAAGGGTAAGAAACAACCAATCCCTTTTACTAAGTGGCCAGTACTTGAGATATCATTACACCAAAAACATATAGTAGATTCCATGAAATATTAATCTTATACTACACACTATGATGAGATATCTATGACACCTAAAAATGTAATACTATTACTATACCAAAGAAATAAACAAACACTCAACAATGGGTTCTAAGAACTATTATTCCTATTACTACTACTATTGATTCATGACCACATACTCCTGTTCTACATATGTAGAGCACCATTGATGCCATAGTGACATATATTACACCTATACATGCTTCTCGATAGCATGAATGTGGTATTAAATCAAATTCATAGTGGGGGTATATCTATAAACATCGATTGTATGGGATCATAGGATGATCCCTCCTCTTCAAACATTCCAAAAAAACCGAAAAAATCAAAAGCATTCAAATTCCAATAACACTTTCGATACTTACATGATCTATTGGATCCTTGGCATCCATGTGTTAGTTCCTTTTTGATGGGTGTCATACTCAATTACTCCTGCATACACATATATGTCACACTTATCCTTGAGTGTGATATAAGCATAGACAAATACATGATACATTCCTACTTTAGATGTTGGGCCTTCCCTCTACTAATGTCATATGGACATTGGAGGCATTTGCTTATTTGATATTGATACACACATGTTATATAATTCAATGATCACTCTACATTATCATGTTTGAGATTACATATGTACTTACACATGCCTATTATTCATGATTACATATTACATAGGGTACTTGATATACTATACACTTGACATATTTTCATAACAGATTGGATCCATGGGCTACTATGATATGTCTATGTTGGTTGTTTATGCTTTACTGTATGCACTTCTTTGAGTGTCTTGCTTTACTCTTGTATTATTTATTTGAGAATTTGAATATGATCCTTTTCTTGTGGTCCCCATGCTTATGTATACTTTAATTAAAATTTGCATATGCCATTAATTTTTAAATGGGTATCTGAATATGTCATTATTTATTTTAGGGAATTTGACAAGTCATGTCCCTTTGATTATGTGGCATTTGAACATGCCCCTTGTTTCTGGTCTCCTTGGACCATTGTATTTCAACTTGCTTTTGAGTACTCTTGTGTGTGTGTTTATTTTATTAGTGAGCTTGTAATATTACTATCTATATGTCTCCATGATATTTATCATGCATTTTAAAACTACATGTGATCACATTGGTTCTATGCACTTCAATGATACATCTACCTAGACATGTTCCATCTATATGTTATGTGGCTACATTCATAGATTATATAATTATCTTATCATTTTTAGGTGAGGTAATTACCAATTCCTATATTTCCCTTACCTCAAATGGGGTATATTAGTGGGGGCATGTCATAGAGACATGTTCTCCACACTTGGCATAGTTTTCAGATTTAATGAGGGCCATGCTTCAGAAGCATGTTCCCCACACTCATTAAATACATGGTACTTATATTAGTATTTAGATTTAGTCAGAGCATGTCATATGTGAATGGTTTCTTTAGACACTGAAATCGTGTCTAACCCTTGTTCATTCCCCCCCTTGGTCCATTCCTAACCCATTCCTAAACCATCCAATTACTAATTTAAAATAATAAACTTATTTTGAATTATCCCCCCTCCTTTGACACATCACCTATGACACCTCGCCTTGGACCATTTCCCACCCTATGACTCACCCAAGACCTATTCTTACTCCTTTCCAACAGCCTAACCAACTCTCGTGCGTATTTAGCCTAACCTTTGACAATCCTACAACTGATTATGCACCTGGCGGATGGAGAATGGGCTTGTAGGCCCTTTTACTTGTTCTGCACCCACCGACGTCGGTCAACTGTCGGTCGACGCTAGCGGGATCACCGATGTCAGTTTACTTAAACCGACTTCTGACCTCTTTCTTGGCTAATCACAAATCACGAATCACAAAACTCTGAATCTTAGGAGCTAATCATGAATCTGGAATCTGGAGTCTTGGACCATTCGTCATTCTACCAATCAATCTACCAATCTTCAAGTCAAGCCTCTCACTCTCTCCCTTAGGTGCAGCAACAAGAATTTTGCCTTCAGCAACTCCATCAACAAT
Source organism: Torreya grandis (assembly GCA_037957365.1). Taxonomy (NCBI): domain Eukaryota; kingdom Viridiplantae; phylum Streptophyta; class Pinopsida; order Cupressales; family Taxaceae; genus Torreya; species Torreya grandis. The sequence continues at coordinate 83,221 of JARHVA010000881.1, forward strand.
GTGGCTTTCACACCAGTAGCACCAACAACAGGGACACTAGTCTGCAACACTCCTTCAACCAGCCACAGGTAAATATATTATCTGTGTTTTCTTTGTCTTTTCTAGTCATTTGCTTCTAAGTATTATGAATTAGATTCAGCATTTCCTATCCCCAGACCAAACCGGACCTGAATCTTTACTTCTCCATCTCCCTATTGCCTCCATCCTCTGTCAGACTATACACTCTGCCCATTCAACCAGACTCTCAGACCTAGACCCCAGACCATTCAACCAAGCCCAAAACTTTGTCTTAGACCACTCAAACAGACCCAGACCCTTCCTTGGCCTTGTCCACAGACCAAAGACCTGACCAGACCCTGTCCACGGACCACAGACCCGACCAGACCCTATCCAAGCATTCTGCCCTGATCGACGCTGGCCACTTCCCCAACCGACATCAGTAGCCTAACAAATGTCGACAGACCTCAACAACCAACGCCAGTAGGACCACCGACTCCGGCGACTGTGACCAGTCCGACAGCATCTTTTAGGTAAGCCTTTGCTTCCATTTCATTTCAGTCTTTTATCACTTTCAGTCTTTTAACATTCTGCTATTCATCAGACATTCTTTTTATTGACTAGTGGGTTGATATCCCTTAAGGAAGTCTTCATACTTCTGGGATCAAGCTTTCACTTGGCAACCCACCATCTCCTTATCTAATGCCTTCTTTTGTCCAAGTCTCTTTTCTTCACAGGTGTCATTCCTCCGTAGCCAAAGAGGAGTTCTCACAGCGTCTGGATTACGGTGCGCACGACTACATCCAAGTACATACAAGCCTTGACCATTTCTTCTCGGTTTCTTAATTCTCTCTTTGAATGTAGAAAGCAAATTAGCATAGAAACATTCTGGCACGCCCGGTGGGACCTTGGGGCCTTCCTTGGGTTCCTTTTCTTTTTCATTCATATAGAGTGCATTAGGTTCCTCCCTTTTCACCTCTTTCTTATCTTCTAAAAGACATCATAAGCAGGAATAAAAGAACTTTTATTTTCTTTTCTTGCATCATTAGACTAGTCAAAAATCATACTCTTGAACTCTTTCTCAACTTGTTTTCATCCGAACTTAACATTTCAACTTGGGCTTAAAACACATTGCATTGCATTTCTGCTTGCTTGCATTTCTTAGTCCACACTTAGTAATTAACAAACCGCATATTGAATTAATTTTAGATCACTTGATTTTACACAACCGAACCACTTGCACCAAAATAAACATCTTAACTTACTTGAGACAAGGCCCGACTGGAATTTCATCCCCCAGCGGAACCTTACCTGTCCCGGCGATCCTACTTGGATTTCATCACCAAGTGGAAAGCCCACTTTGTTCTCTGGCAGAGTATAATCTCTAGGGAAAGTATATTTTGGCTAAGCGAGATCAGCTTACCACTGGACTCGTGAAGTGAGGGGAGCTTGCTCCTTAGCACCAGGCCATGTACGGAACCTAACCCAGACTTCTTGAGTGCCTAAACAAAACCTGAAACCATCCATAGACTACCTCTTCTAGGACCCCTCTAATAGCCAACCTCCCCAAACATCACTTTAAGGCATAAGCCACAGGATTCTAAAAAGTTGATTCTTAGGATTTAACGCTTAGGGCCTGTCTATCTCCATCTCTATTTTTTTGTTCCTATCTGGTTTTTTGAGCTAGTGAGGACATTTTTCTTCCTTTTTTCCAAGAATATTCAATTTTTTTGAGTTTTTGGAAACCACAGTCACCGGCATCGGCTTTACCACCGACGTCGGCCACCTTCCTCCACCGGCATTGGTTATTTGATCGACATCGGCCATCTTCCCTCACCGACATCAGTTTTTCAACCGACGTCGGTCACTGTCACAGTCCTTTTTTCCAAAACAACTTAAAACCTGACCCCTTTTTCTACCAAAACCCCATTCTGAGTTTTTGAAACTAAAAAAACATAGTTTCTGAAACTTGACCCCTCTTGCCTATGGTTTTGACACACAGTCAAACCATGACTTTTCTTGACCACGCTAACCATCAACCGCTTCCATCTCCCCTGTCCCTAAACAGTCCTATAATGGAGTTCCACTTAGAGACTGAAAGAACTCCTACAGGACCGACCCTGACTCAAACTCCCATCATCCCTGAAGGGGACCAAGATTTTGAAAGATTCTTGGACCTCAACGTCACAGCCCTCCAAAACTATCTCGTGAGCAACCCAACGCGAGACCTTTCGGGTGAAGTGGCGATGACATCGACACCATTCGCTACCCAAATTTTTTTGACCCAACTTTTTGCCTCAACCATTAACCCGACCATGGCCAATACGCAAAGGTTGGCCTCCACATCTATTTTTAGACCAACCTCCATCGGGGTTCTATTACCCCCTCAACCACATGCAATTCAACCAAGTTCTACATCATACCAAAACTTGATTGTCTCGACCCCTCACACTCTTGCGCCCATATATGCAGGAGTGTCTACCTCTCTTTCTACCAGTGCCACCATTCAACCACTTTTAGCGGTATCTGGTCAACTTATGCCTTCTACCTTCATGACCCAACCACACTTGGCCTCTACATCTATCCTTGCGACTAGTCATCCATATGTTACGCCCCTACAACCGTAATCGACTACGTCGTATGCCTCCTGTAGCCTCTTTCAAGCACCCTACAACCTAGGGGGCACCCCATCTACCAATCCGTTAGCAAACGTCATCAAAATGTTGATGGATAAAATGTCCAGTCTCGAGACCTCTATCTCTGGTTCACACAATGCTCTCTCATATGAGCAAATTTACAATGAGCCCATCCATCCTTCCATCCCTATCCGACCATACCCCAACCAATGGGAGCTTCCTAAATTTACTCACTTCCAAAGTAAGGAGGACCTGCAACAACATCTACGGGCATTCAGACATGCCTGTTATCTCATTGCCCATGACGATGCGTTACTTTTACGCACATTCCCTATGTCCCTTTCTGGCCCTGCCCTTGATTGGTATAGCTCTCTTGCCAGACATTCTATCTTTTTTTCATTCAACTTGCCCAATTATTTCTCGACCATTTCTCTATCAACATCACCAAACAAGTCTCAATCACAGACCTCTACTCCATTAGGCAATTCGATGACGAATCAATAGTCAATTTTGTCGCCCATTAGAGAGGCTTGATTAACCAGCTCTCCTTTTCCTTACCTCAACTTGAGCTCATTGAGCTCTTTTCTCAAGCATGTGCCAGGCACATATCTTCTACTTTTCAGATTTAGACATTTCGCACTTTCGATGAAGCTTTCACCATGGCTCAAAAGCTTGAACTCTGTGCCATTGAAGAGGATAAGGTTAAATTGCGTAATACCAACGCAAAAACTAATGAGCATTCTTCTTCCAGACCTTCTTCTTCTGCCAACTCCAAACCCAAAGGAGTGGCCAACACTATGGTCATTAGATCACCATCCTCGATGACAACTAATTATTCTCAACCTTCTACATCTCTAAGCATCACCGAACAATTCCAACAATGGTACATCCAGCGTTTATACACTCTGCTTGGAGAATCATACGTTTTTATTTTTTAAAAACTCATCAAGCAGGGGGTCCTCAACCTCCCTTCAAAAGCCATCCCTACATGGTATAGGGAGGCCGACTTCTGTCACTTTCATCGCGTCCAAGGCCATGACATCGACAATTGCCGAACTTTCAAGAACATCATCCAAGACATGATCGACAAGGGGGATCTTATTTTAGATAACCTGAATGCCCCACCTAACCAACACATTGACATCCTCAAATAACCATTTCCAAACCATCCACCTACTCAAAATAATGTCCAAACCATGATCAATGACCCTTAAGACCATGATATTCACACAATTAACACTATCTTGCCTCTTGTCCCTAACCAACCTCCTCCATCACAGGATGAAGAACTTTCTTCTCCTATTAGTCCTCCATCTACCTCTCTTATACTGGAGGATGCCTTGACCATGTCAATGCCATTAGCCTTTCCTTCATCCGAAGACCCTACCTTGCCTACTCCTCAAGCACAAATAGAAGGCACCATCATCCCTGCCTTCTACCCTCTTGAGGAGCTGCACTCTTTTATTTCTTCTCCACCAAGAGAAGAACCAATCTCTTCACCCATTTTGACTGAGGAAGACCCAGTCATGGTTTCCTCTTGCCTTTTGCCTGAAATTGCTACATCTCACTCACCTCCATCCACATCCGAACCCAAACCCGCATCTAACCTCGCCTCACACAAAAGTGGCCCTCAACCCAAACCAAAGAAGGCCACTAGACCACATCAGAGGACTCCTCCCCCACCTTCATCATTACCTTCAATATTGGGCCCGCATCCGTCCACTTTAATAGGAGTGCTTCCTACTCCCATACATCATAGAGGCAAGTCACCTCCATTACTCTATCAACCCATCAGACATATATCTCCTCCAAACCATTGACCTATGCCTCTTACACCTCTCAAACCAAAGTCATCAACCCTCGCTGCAACAAAACATCCAGACCCATTAGCAGGTTCTTATGCCTTGCTGTTATGGCAATTATTGCAGTCCTCTCGCATCTATCTCCTGCCTCTTAAACCATATCAATTTCTCAGACCAAAATTGCCCTGGTTCGACAACACTCGCATTTGTGCGTATCATCGCATGCTTGGGCACGACACTGAGCATTGTTGTGCCCTCAAAGTTTCCATTCGCCAATGTATGGGGAATGACACCTCTCTTCTCAACCACATCATCAATAAACCTTCAACACCACCCCACTCATCAACTCTCGGATCAAGGCCTTCTTGGTTCGACAACTCTAAATTTTGCAACTATCATCACACTCCGAGACATGACACTGAGCATTGTTGTGCCCTCAAAGTTATCACTCATCAACACCAGAGAAAGGATTTCCTTCTCATCAAGGATCCTCTTGACCACCCTTTTGACAAATCATCAACACCGACCCATGCTTCTCCAGCTTCATCGCCTAAATCAGGATCTCCACACCAGACTATGGTCCCTTTGCCACCTTTGACCCCATTATTCGACATCAACATAGTCCATTTGACCACCAAGCCTCAACCGACCTTGACCAATCTATCTGACATTCTCCGTAAGCGACTGGGGGAATCCAACCTTATCCTGACCTTGACCAAACATTCAACCAAGCCTTTGACCAAACATTCGACCAACTTTGACCAGACATTCGACCAAACCTCAACCAGACCTCGACCACACATAGTCCAATCATCAATCAACCTTTTAATCATAACCCCGACCAAACATCAACCAAAAACCTTGACCAAACTTCAATTATCAAACATCATCACTTCTTCAAACTGTCATAAATCATCATGACCAATTTGGAAAGAGGCAAATGGGGCACCTCCGCTCCTAATTGACTCGGACCTTTTATCATAACACACTAGCATGGCCCAGGGACTTATCAGAACCTGAGACCTTTTATGCCTTGCATCCATGACCATTCTTATGTTAGTCGAGTACTTGTCCACTTGACATTTTACTTGAGCTCATCCCTTGAGCAACACCATCCTCTTAATTCCTATTCCTTTCAACCCTATTCCCTCAAACAAGTCCTGTCAACCCCTTTTGTCAAGCAGTAATGCTTTGTCCTAATGAAAGGGAACCCTTTAACCTTTAGAGGCTCGTCCATGGCTAAACTTCAGTAAACAATATATCAATAACATATCATACCAAGTCATAAAACTCTCTAAGTGTAGACTGATTCCTCGAAGGACAGCTACATATTTGTTGTATTTACTAGACTGCTCCCTTGAAGGACAACTAGGCCAAGTCATATCAAACATATAAAGCAAAGTATAGGCCACTCCCTCGAAGGATGGCTATGACTAAACTCTTGCTACATATAGTACTCTCATTTTGAATCTTCCTGCATCGCTCAGCTTCACATACATGACCACCAAGCAAGACAACGTCCCTATGCAGACTTCCCGCATTGATCAGTCCGCTCTCTAAAAAAAAAGATGACTGACAAGTTATAAAGTCATGGACATGACTATAGTTATTCTCGGGTCACTTATAAAAGGGGCAAGGTTATTCCTACCACCAAAAAGGGTTACCCCATTCTCCTATATCATAATCCTACTTATCACCCCAACATACTCAAGGGACTTCGAGCTCACTTAACGTCAAGTGATTCGATTACTTCTCTAGCACAAACACTGGTCCATGACGTGATGCAATAAATGGGGCTTTTGTTCTAAAAACCCCTATCCATGCCATCATCTTGGTCCTTGTCAATGAAAGAGCAACTTGCCTTTCACTTATCTTTCACACTTTGGCCACATTCAATCAAACCTTTTTCTACCCAACCAAGCCAACATTTTCAGACCACCACCATCATCATTGTCCATTTCACATAGTTTCTATGGACACCAATACACATGGAAACTATCCACCTGACATAATTTATGTTAAGCATAAACCAATACTTGTTGAAGCATAAATAGACTTCAAATTCATTTTTAGCATACATCCATCACGAATATGGAAAATTGCTAGGGATGAAAGACCACTCACCAATGTTGCAGAATACACCATTTGGAAAAAGCTGTAACATCTTCTTCTCCTCATCATTTCGACCTTGACCTTGACCAAGACCAGCCTATCGACCAATCTTCTCAAACTAATCTGAACTACATTGGCTTAAGACCCTTCACACAAGGGCTATGTAGGCAGCACTCAGTCTTCTGAGGTTAGCTCAGCCATTCCTCTGTCCACCCATATACTCATTCGTTTCTCTCAAAGACGTCAACCTTTCATCTTTCATCATGACCAATCAACCAGCCCTGCCAATGTCGAAGTCATTTCTGACTCCTCATGGGGCACATTTGAGATCACTTATATCTCAACCCGACCAGTGACCATGGAGATCATGCCTATCTCCGCAGACCCTGACCACTTTCGAGACAACTCTGTCTTGGTTTTGTTTACACGCATGCTACCTCACAAATAGATAGCAAAATTATTCGCAGACCATATTTTTAGACCCTCACAAGTATAGGATCGCAAGCTAGTTGATCTGCACTACTTGTGACATTTTCGTGTTTCTGGGAGCACTTCTTGAGCCCAGGATACCTAGAGCATGATGACCATTTGGAGCTATAGCTTAGATTGAATAACTTGATCAGCTACAACTAATGTTGGGGCCTGGTTATTTCAATTTTGGCACTCCTCGACCCTTGACCTGCGACATTTGACCTATCCTATCTCGTGAAGTGGTATGCATGCAATCATGACTTTTTACAGCATTTTCACTCACTCTTCATCCTTCTCATCCACCTTTTGTCAAATCAGCACCTGACACCAGGTTCCCTTCCCTCGACTCTCGCTTTAAGGGGGAATACCTCATCCATACCTTGAGGCAATCCACACCATCTCATACTTGGGGTAACCAACTCTTGTTTTTGTCTTGCAATTCATCTAGAACAACCAACAAGACAAAAAGGGGTAAATGTAGACACCAAAATCATGTCTAACCCTTGTTCATTCCCCCCTTGGTCCATTCCTAACCCATTCCTAAACCATGCAATTACTAATTTAAAATAATAAACTTATTTTGAATTATCCCCCCTCCTTTGACACATCACCCATGACACCTCACCTAGGACACCTCGCCTTAGACCATTTCCCACCCTATGACTCACCCAAGACCTATTCTTACTCCTTTCCAACCGCCTAACCAACTCTCATGTGTATTTAGCCTAACCTTCGACAAATCTCCAATGGATTATGCACCTGGCAGATGTAGAACGGGCTTGTTGGCCCTTTTGCTCGTTCTGCACCCACCGACGTCGGTCAACTATCGATCGATGCCGGTGGGATCGCTGACGTCAGTTTACTTAAACTGCCTTCTAACCTCTTTCTTGGCTAATCACAAATCACGAATCACGAATCACAAATTCTAAATCTCGAGAGCCAATCACGAATCTCGAATCTTCACACTCTCTCTCTCAAACAATAGCATTAGACTTCTACACCAGCAATAGGTCCTCCACACCAGCAACATCAACAATAGGTACACCAATCTGCAGCACACCTTCAACAAGGCATAGGTAAGTATATTGTCTGTGTTTTCATTGTGTTTTCTAGTCATTTGCTTCTAAGTATTATGAACTAGATTTAGCACTTCCTTTCCCCAGACCCGAATCCTTGTTTCCCTATCTCCCTATTGCCTCTGTCCTCTGTCAGACCATACACTCTGCCCATTCAACCAGACTCTCAGACCCAGACCCTAAACCATTCAACCAAGCCCAAAACTTTGTCTTAGACCACTCAAATAGACCCAGACCCTTCTTTGACCTTGTCCACAGACCAAAGCCCTGACCAGACCCCGTCTAGGAACCACAGACTCATCCAGACCTTGTCCACAGACTACTGCCCCGACCGACACCAGCCACTTCCCCAACCGATGTCAACACAACAACCGACGCCGGTAGGACCACCGACGCTAGTGACTGTGACCAGTCTGACAGCATCTTTCAGGTAAGCCTTTGCCTCCATTTTCCTTTTTAGCCTTTTATCATTTCAGTATTTTAACATTCTACTATTTATTAGACATCCTTTTTATCAACTAGTGGGTTGATATCCCTTAAGGAAGTCTTCATACTTCTGGGATCAAGCTTTCACTTGGCAATCCACCATCTCCTCATCTAACGCCTTCTTTTGTCCAAGTCTCTTTTCTTTGCAGGTGTCATTCCTCCACAGCCAAAGAGGAGTTCTCATAGCGTCTGGATAACGGTGCGCACGACTACATCCAGGTACATACAAGCCTTGACCATTTCTTCTCAGTTTCTTAATTCTCTCTTTGAATGTAGAAAGCAAATTAGCATAGAAATAGTTTCCACACATTCATAGTTTCCATATTTAGTGAGGACATGATTTGAAAACATGTTCTCCACATTCATTTAGTATATTGTTCTCATATCAATTCCTAGATTAGTGAGGGCATGCATTGGAAGTATGTTCTTCACACCTATTCAGTATTCAACATTTTTAGTTTAAAGTGGGGGCATGTTTTGGAAACATATCCTCCACATTGGTACTTATATCAATTTTTTGATTTCTCCATACATGGTGGGGTTATGATTTGGAAGTATTTTCTCCACACTTACAAAGTTATCTGAAAAGGCCAAAGCACATAGTTATATGATTTAAATTCATAGTTGTGGTGGAATTCTATATAATGGTACTATTATTATACATAATTTAAACATGAGACATATCTAAGGTGTATATGCCCTACAACATGTGTCTAATATTGTAAAATATAAATCAGTTTCATATTTTAAATTTTTTTTATGGACCGTTACGATATCACAAACTATTTTTTCATAATGATACCTTATAGAATTTTATTAAGCCAATATAATTTAGTAGTTGGTTAAAAAAATTTATGGTTGAAGTGGTCAAATCAATAAATCTTACCATGTTTTTAGGTTGAAATTAATCTTCCAGACTCTTCAGGTTATAAGTATCATTAGGTTGCACAATTGAGCTAATCTCAACTGTCAGGTGGAAGCTCACTTTTGCTCTAAAATTAGGGGAATGTGCCTTCCAATATCTCTATTTATATCTTCTTGGATATAGACACTTTAATTATTTATCTATATTTTTCTTAATCTTAGTTTTAGAGCCTTATAATGATACATATTTCTCAAAACAACTTGCCAATTGGCAAGGCGGTTACATCGACACACAAGTTTATTCATAAACCTTTCTCTTTCAATTTAAATCTATTTCAAGTAATTTTAACATAGATTATATGCATTTATTTTATACTATAATATGTTCCTAGTTGTATTCCAGTCATAATAAAATCACTCATGTTGGGCACATGTAAAGATAAGGTGTGTATACACACCTAGGAATGAATTCCTTTCCTTTAAACTAAAAATTTCATTGCTATATTGAAGAGGGAAACATAGATGATATTTTATTATTATATAACACTTCACTCTTATGCACTTGGAAAACTTAGACCTTGGTTTCTAATTTAAGTTGTTTACCTTTCTTGCTTTCATAAATCTCACATTTGCTCTATATTTTTGCCCCTTGGCAGATATCTCTTAGTCTAAACATTCATATGTTGATGACTTATGTCTTCTATCTTTCCCACAATTCTTAAAATGTACTTATCTTCCATCTCTACAAGTTCAAAACATGTACCTACTTTCTTACTTCCTAGACACTAATATTCAGGATATATAGTAGCATCGATGTTACTATCCTATACCAATTCAAGTGTCTAGTGCCCTAAAGTTATCCAATTTAAAAATGAAACATATCATAATGGTTAGCTTAAATGATTTAATTTGAGTTATTACTCCAAATGGATTGATATAAATATAATATCAACCATCATTCATTCTTCACCTAGAAAAGACCAAAGAGACCAAAGGCAACATGTCAAAAGCACTCTATCAAGAATTCAATTGATCAAACCTTCCCTATTTATATACTAGTCATAGGCATAACACATCTATAGGTCTGAATTACTAAAGGATCAACCCAAGAGCCCAATTTTCTAAGTTACAAACTAGGTCATTTTTATACTTACTTTGCACATATTATATGATTCACACACGAGCCAACATATAGGAAAGAAATACATGAGTCTAAGGCCCTCTTTTGGAGTATTGGATATGTAGTCATCACCTACTGATACTAAGATATTTGGGGTAACTCGATAATGTATAAACACTAACCCATTTTTCCCCAAGGTCACATTAAAGATGGAAAACCACTCTTTTGCCATTTCACAAGGAGTGATTATCCATGACCCATATATGAATGCACTAGAGCAAAGGCAAATAAAAATCCAAAATCACCTAGGTGGTTAAATCCTTTTTCAATAGATATTCCATATGACACTAGCATTAAACCTAAATAATAGCATCGATGTAACCATTCATAGGTTAACTTTACTATCCAAAGAGCCAAAATCATCAAATCCAAAATCTAAAGATTGTTATAGAATCTCCTTCTAGCCTAATTTTCTCCTATTCTAGATACAAAATTTTATTAACATCAAAACAAGCTAAGTACTTCACTTCTTTGTCATTTATATATCTAACATCATTATACTTTCCATAATTAAACTATCTCAACATAATAAATTTAGTGTATACTTATATCTAAGTTTAGCATCTAATTGGCCTACTATAAATATGATTATCACCATTATGCTATTTCATTTATATATATCCATTTAACATCTACATAACCCCAATTTAGATTATTTAAGGGTTAAACATAGGCATTGCATCAAATATACAATCAGTTAAACCTCTTTATAATAAATGAGAACCCTACTGGTAAATTTAACACATTCAATTATGATAATTAAACATTTAATTGAAAGGTTGTTTAACCTTGTTTTAGTGATCAAGTGCCTTTTGATGTTGTTACTAATTGAGTGTCAATTATTATAAAAAACTCACAACAAAAAACACACGAGTTAACCTACAAAATTATGTTCCCAAGTTCATAATTTGGGGTTTATGGATGTGGAAAGGAGACAAGTGCTAAAATTGTCATATTGATAAAATATGTACTATTTAGTAGGTAAGAAATGGTCCAAGAGATTAGTGATGAGGATGAGTTTGATGACAAAATAGTAATAATTATTTCAGTTCAGTTCATGGATGAAATTTAAAGTAGCAAGGATCTGCCTACATAAGAAAATAAATCTAAAACCCCCTATAATCAATTTTAAGAAGAAGAAGTGTTAGATTGGCCATGATCTTGGATCCTTGCATAGAATATTGAACAAATCTATGTATGTAATAATGAAATCATAGATGAATTATAGATGAAGATGCTTGTCTTCACATGACAATATTGCAAAATATGGTTACATGCATATAATCACATTAACCTATCTTTTTTTCAAAAAGGAAAAGTGGGGTACATATAGAGAAAATTAAGGCAAAAAGAGGAAGCCTCTGATTTTCTTAATTAGATAATTACATTAAAATATAATTAGCCTATGTGACCCTTTTATAACTAACCTAAGGAAGCTTAATTAACATAGAATGTCCATAAGGTCATGTAGGCAAAACCCAATGGAAACAATCACTAAACTAACACCTCTCCTTAAGCGTAACTTAGGTGAGATGAGAATTGGGTCTCGACATTAAAAGCTTGATGAGGTACCCAAGTACATAGTTAAGAATCTCCATAGGAGGAAGAAGGTGAAGTAGCCCTAACCCGAATGAGGGCTCATAGATGAATAAATTTACTCTCTATGAAGGGCTTGGTTATAATATCTACAATCTACTCTGATGTTAGATAGTACTAAAGATCAATGACTTGTTCATTGATAAGCTCCCTAATGAAATGCATTTGAATCTCTATGTATTTGGTCCTTTGATGGAGAACCAGATTCCTACAAATATAGATAGTGCTTTGGTTATCATAGTAGATAATTTTTGGCTTATGAAACTAGATACCAAACTCAATGAGAATCCCTTGAATCCAAATTGCCTAAGTGGTGGCATTGATATCCCCTCCATATTTTGCCTTTGTAGATGATAAATCAATTTCATGTTTCTTCTTACTTGACCAACTTATTAGACCCGAATCAAGTGATAAATTATAGCCTAAAGTGGACTTACAACTCTAAATATCTCCATCCTAATCTGAATTTGTGTATATGATCAAATCAACCTCTGTCCCTACTCTGTAGTGTATCCCATAGTTGTATAAACCCTAAATGTAGTGCAAAATCTACTTATCTACTTTCCAATGAAATTCATATGGCTCCTTCATAAATTGGGAGATCATGCTAATTACACAGGATATGTCAGGTCTAGTGTGTGTGAGATAAATATGACTACCCACATGTTATCGATATGGAGTTGCATCAACCAATGGTGTAGGACAATCAACCTCAAACTTCATACCAAACAAGAAGGGAGTATGAGCAGGCTTATAATTAGCCATGTTAAACCTTACAATCAAATCAAGAGAATACTTGGATTATGATAATATTATCCCAGATTCTGAGTGAATGATTTCAATCCTGAGAAAGTAATGCAACAATCCCATGTCTATCATTGAAAATCTATCTAAAAATATAGTATTCACTATTAAGATGGATGATCATGAGCTTCTTGTAATTAACAAGTCATCCACATAAAGAACTAGGATCAATAGAGAATTATCGTATCATAAGATGTAGACATTTAGATCTAAGTGGCATCTAGTGAACTCGATTATGAGTATAAAGGAGTCCATCTTGGCATACAATGCCCAAGGGGCATGCTTGAGTCCGTAAATAGATTTATTGAGTCTATATACCAAGGAGGAACCTTTTATAAAGCCTTTTGGTTGCTCCATGTAGATTTCTTGTTTGAGGTCACCATGTAGAAAAACACTCTTGACATCCATTTGGTGAACATCCCATAGATGTGTGATTGTGATGGCTAGAGTGAGTTTGATAGATGTCATTTTGTCTATATGATCAAATGTCTCAGTGTAGTCTATGCCAGACACTTGAGAAAACCCCTTTGTAACCAGATAAATTTCATACTTATCAACAGACCCATCTACACCATACTTAGTCTAATAAACCCATTTACAACAAAATAATTTTTTTCCTTTAGGAAGAGGGACCAAGTCCCATGCTTTGTTCCTGATTAGGGAACTATACTCCTCTTGCATAGTAGAATCCCATTTCGGAATGTCAGATGCCTTATAAAAGGTTTGAAAATCTGAGGTAATGGCCAAGTAGGCATGTGAAGTCCCTTAAAACTATGAATGTGTCTACCTTGTATCTGATGGATTTCCAACCCATTTACCAACACTTTGAAGTGTCTATTAAGCCCAAGTGGGACCAAAATTATATGAGATTAGAGAATCAAGAGGTGATTCATCACCATCTAAAGAGTGAGTGTGAGATGGATGAGGAGAATCCTTATCACTACTTTCATCACTTAAACTTGAAGAAGAAGAAGAGTCATCCTGGTCATCAAGAGGATTTTGAGGTGGAATCAATGTTTAGTGAGACTTTTGAAGAGTTTGGAGTGCCAGCAGTGAGTTTAAGTGGGTCCTCATGAAACTTGACACTCCTTTCAATAAACAACTCATGAGTTTTAGGATGGAGAAGCATGTATCCCTTAGTACCCTCTGCATACCTCACAAAGATACAAGACTGACTCTAAGGGTCCATTGCTTTGCATTTATTTTTGGGAATACAAGACATTATAGGTGATCCAAACACTTGAAAGTGATCCACTATGGGCTTATGACCATCCCAAGCTTCAAAATGAGTGATTATTTTTTAGGCTTTATGTGGAACATGGTTCTGAATGTATCATGCAGAGTTGATTGCTTTAGCCCAAAATTGAATAGCAAGAGACTTTGATTGAAGCATGAAGTTGGCCATTTCCTTCAAGGTACAGTTCTTAAATTCAACCACACCATTATGTTAAGCACTATATAGACATGTGTGTTGCATTTGAATCCCTTATGATGTGCAAAATTTCTCAAACATGTTGTTGACATACCCCCCACCATTATCAATCCTTAAGATTTTGATGGAATAATATGACTACTTCTCCACAAGTGCCTTCAAATCCTAAAAGTGATCAAAGACCTTAGACTTATTTTTTATTTAAAAAAAAACCTAGGTGTACCTCAAAAAGTCATCGATGAATGTGAACATGTATCTAGTCCTATTGAATAAAGGTTTTGGAAATTGACCTACTATGTCATTCTGGACAATTTCCAACTTTTGTTTAGCTCTCCTTACTTCGCCCTTGTCATATTTATCTTCTAAATGTTTGCCAAGAATGCAACCATTACATAGGCCATCCAAGAATTTGACTTTAGGTAACCCTAAAAACATATCATGATGATTGAGTTGCTCCAAGTAATGGTAGTTTAAATGGCCAAATCATTCATGCCATAATTTACTCACTCCATCTACATGAGTAACTAGTACAATTGAGGGTTGATCTAAGGAAAATTTTGAGAAGGTATACAACCTAAACTAATGATTGGCCTTCCCATAAGCTACTATTATGTCACTATGTATCTCTTTGATAACCACTAAATTAGGTGTGAACTCAACTCACTTCCCTACACCTATGTGAGTGATTGGGTAAACCAATAGAAGATTGGTGGATACTGAAGGAACATAGAGAACATAATTTAAGGTCTCATCATTTACTTTAACCAATCCTTTACCACTAAATTTTTCTAAAGTGTCATCACCCATGAGAATTGAAGGCATAGAATATGGCTCTATTTCTAAAAATAGATCCTCTGAAGAGGTCATGTGATAGGAAGCACCTCAATCAATAACCCAAGTTGAAGGATGAAAAACTATTGCAACAAGTGCCTTGCCCTTGTTTTTACCCTTCCTTTTGTCTTTAGCCTTTGTAAAATCTTGTGCATACATTTTCCAAGTTAAAGACTCATGAACATTGATGTTATTCTTCTCAAGCATCTTAGTCAAGGTGTCAATCTTCTTTTTTATTCACTGAGATTCATCATGCCCAAGTTTCTTACAAAATTTGCATTTGAATTTCTCCTTCTTAGGTTTTCCACTTGAGGAGGACTCATTTGATGATGTCTTAAGCTTGGCATCTAATTTTTTATTCTTCTTATGCTCATGATCTAGTTTAGACTGTTTCTTTTGCTCTTTTCCATTACTAGAAGGCTTCTTCTTGTCTTGATTGACAATCAAGGCATGTGATTTTGAAGACTTCAATGCACCCATTTGAACCAGCTTATCTTGCTTCCTTCAGATCAGTAACAAACTCATCAAATTATGGCATTGTCCAAGTGGATCCAAGTACACATTTAGTAGCATGAAATTTAAAGACAAAAATTGAATAGTCATGACCTAGTTTTGCAATCACAAATAGAATAAACTGGTTATCTATTTTATGAATGCCACATTATTTCAACTATAGTCTCAATGATTTAAACTTTGTAAATAAAAAAATTGTAAGGTGTCATAGTCACTTGGGCTCAATATGATGAGCTCATTATCTAGCTCATGACCCCTCATGATGTCTTACACTCTAAAAATCTTGTCTAGAATGGTCCAGACTTTTTTGGGAGTTTTTATATATTCAACATGAAACAAGAGGTCAGGAGACATTAACAGGCATAAGAACCCATAGGCTTTATCACATCTATTATATCATTTAACCTTTTTGACATCTGTAGATGGCTTAGTTTCCTCACCCATAGTGATCTGATAGCTTCTTTTAACTCTAAAGGTGAGTTGTATTTTAGACTTCCATTTGAGATAGTTAAATGGTGTTAGTGGTTCAATGTTTAGATCCATTAGTGAATATTAGATTGAGATAATTTGCAAAATTGAAATGAAAGCAAAGAATAGATTGCAAATAGTATAAGTACACCCTTTAACTATCAATAAAAACCCCCTTAAGTTACATTGTAACACACACTTAATATTGTATGTCAGGCACAATCGAGAATACGTTTGTGAGCAATTAATGTGAGAGAGTATGAGAAGAATGTCGGGCACAGTCGACAATACATCCAAGAAGAAAGGTATAAAAAGTTTGAAGTGAGTTTTAAGCCATCACACCATGAAGAATATGGATTTTACAAAAGGTATTTAAAAATATCACCAATGTATAAATCTTGAAAAAATATGCACTTTCAAAAAAAATAACACCCAAAAAGGAGTTATGGATTGAAATTTATGGCACTTACAAGTTCTTACTTCACATATACCTGGACACTTGCCAAAAAAGGATTTTTTTTTTCCAGACTTGACAAAAAAATCAAGTAATGTTACCCCACAAAACTGAGTAGTTAAGACCCTATGAAAGTTTGAGTCAGTCTACAAAGAGTAATTCAGGTTTCTTAAACTGCTTTACTTGATAAGTAATTGCCCTTTGAAGTAATGACCCTTCAAAAACCTGATTTGGTCTTCTTAGTGTAATCTAGGTTTTCCAGACTATACTTGAGAATTAATCAATCTTAGAGAACCTAATTATTTTTGTTCCAAAACCCTAGGTTGGTCTACAGAGAGTAATTTGGGTTTCTTGGACTGCTTTACTCCAAAAGTAGTCAGCCTTCGAGAACCCGAGTAGAGTTGTTCCATAACCCCAGATTGGTCTATGAAGAGTAGTTCAAGTTTCTTGGACTACTTTACTCGATAAGTAATTCCCTTCACAAACTTGATTAAAGTAATTCCTCAAACCCAAGTTGGTCTATGAGCAAGTAATTTGGATTTTTAGACCTTGATTACTTAACTTCTCAAATTGTAAGTAAAGCAACTTCTCAAACTTGATTTGGTCTACAAGAAAGTAATCAAACTTATCAAACAACTTAACTTTAAAAAAGTAAAGTTACTCACTGTTGAAAGTATGAGTTTGTTTGCTATCTAAGTAATAGCCCCTTTGAAAGTTTAGATTGGTCAGCAGTCTCTCCAAAGAATGCAAATTGAAGTTGATCAACTACTAAGCTTAATTAATGACCTCCTATAGATCTGAGTAGCATAGAGGTTTGATGGCATGTAAATTGAGGCAAGACAAAAATATAAAAAATAATTCAGCTATGAAAAATCTAAAAGAGACCCATTTGATATTTTGACTCAAGGAAAGAAATCTAGAAGGCATTTTTGCACAACAACATAAGAAGTACATATTTTTGCTGAAAATGAAAAATAAGGTCTTTGGATGCCAAAAAAGGAGGAAATTTTGACTATCCCATAACTATGTCAAGTTTAAAATTAATCCTAAGGTTGTGGTACCTTCTAAAACCAATGGCACAATCAGTTTTAAGATATGAAGTTCCAGTAGAAAGCTTTGCATGAATTCTCCAAGGAATCCCTCCAAAGCCTTCTTTTTTTGCTAGAATAACAAATCTAGCAAGATTTTACCACAAAGATTGCTGCAATATTGATAAAAATAGCTCTGATACCATGTCAGATTGGCCATGATCTTGGATCCTTACCCAGAAGATTAAGCAAATCTATGTATGTAGCAATTGAATCTCAAATAAATTATAAAGGAGGAAAAAGCTTATCTTCACATCGTAATATTACAAAATATATTTGCTTGCATATAATCACATTAACCTACCTCTTTTTCAAAAAGGAAAAGTGGTGTACATATAAAGAAAATTAGGGCAATATGAGGAAGTCTAATTTTTCTAATTAGATAATTACATTAAAATATAATTAGCCTATGTGACCCTTTTATAACTAACCTAAGGAATCTTAATTAACATAGAATGTATGTAAGACCATGTAGGCAAAACCCAATGGAAAAAAAACACTACACTAATAACAAGAATTAGAGTAGCTAGACAAAGAAGATGCATTCTATGCATCTAAAACAAACCTATCATACACTATTGTTCCTCCATGTCAAAAGTTGATTGAGTAAAATTTAAAAAACTCAAATACAACATTTTAACTCTCATCTCTTGATTACATATGGATTGAAAAAATTAAGCTTGATTGTCTACATGAAGATGAAGATTTAAACATGTCAAAATTGGAAGATACCCTATTCCAATGTAGCACTATTTTTGATTTGGCTGGCATAGACATGAATGATGTAGTCACAAGGGTTCTCATCACTAAGGAACAAAACTTATCCATTGTTGATGATAAGTGAAAAGAGGATGAAGATGAGGTTGATTCTCCTAAATTTGAAAGTTTAGATCATTTTGATCAACCTATTAAGTATGATTATAGTATTCCAGTTTTCCTCTCAATAGTAGAGGTAATGAATTTATAAATGAATAAGCATGATCATGTTACCTAAGTGGAGAAATGAGACCAGTGGCAGTTGGAGATAAATATACCTTAATCAAGTGCAGATCTCAACATACATTATCCAATGATGATAAATCTAAAAGGTCATTGACATGGGAAGAATAGAGCATGTTCCTTATGGATAATGAAAATGATAACAAGGATGCTACCATAGCATTATTATTAGGAAGATAACATAAAATAATTGGCTCACTAGTTGTTTGACATGAAAAACACATATTTTCTAGGTTGCGTGCTCCAATATCTTTGGTATGTGTTAATACCCACCCTTATCCCTCACCATAATTCACTGTATGGGCATTGGTGATTATCCAACCCTATCCCAACATATTTTTAAAAATTAAATGTAGGTACAATACTAATTTAATTATAAGAATTTCTTAATTTTCATGAGAACATCATAGATACAACTCTTTGGGACAGTGTGCATGAATGAAAATGACAACATCAATATAAATATGGATGTCCTTATAATATGATCCCTAATAATCTTTTCAAAATACTAAAATTGAATACATTCTATCTCAGGTGTCTAACTAGTGAGGACATCCTATGTCCTATCCATGGATAATTACTCAAACACTAATTCTAAGCTTGAATTAACCTACAAAGTGTTAGAGGTAAAATCACTGAGAGGGGGGGATGAATCAGTGAGCCTAAAAAATCCAACTTCAATTTCAATCCTTTCAATTTCTTAAACATTTACCATAAACATTCATGAAGCATACGCAACATTTATAGCAATGAGCAAGAGAGACAATGCAATATCAATCACATAACACATGACATATGTGGGAAACCCTCTTAGGGGAGAAAACCAAATAGAACCTATAATTGGACTAGATTCAATTGATCAAGGAACTACAATCCCTATTTAGTGAGACTACAATCCCATAAGGTGATACAACACCTATCTAGCTGAGTTACAACACCAACCAAAATTTTAGCAAGTTTCACCTTATAAGGAGGATACAACCCCCTTAGATTTTGAGCTTCCAAAACAACACCTATGAACACATCTACATATGAATGGATGTCTTCAACACCTCATGATGGACCTCTGATTATCACTCTTCACCTTCGCTCACACTCAATTTATAAGAGCACTATTCTGCTAATAGAATTATAACCTATAGGTCATATAATCAATCCTCAATCTATTCTACACTTAAAATCATCCAAATTTCAATCCATCCCTCCTTCGCTCCATAATTCACACATATAATCCTCTCTCAAATCTCTTCCCTATATTTCTATAAGTCTAGAAACCATCATCTTTGATTCCACTATTTATAGAGCATACATGATAATCAACATCTTGGTTAGCCATTAAGCATGTATTAACCATTAATACATATATAATATGAATACATATCTCAATACAATATTTATAGGTTAGTCATAGCATCTATGGGTCACCCTTAAGGAACTCCACCTTTCAATTAGGCCCTTGTAGCCCTTATAGGTCTCGTGTGAACCCATTCACACCTTTAGCACTTCATCAAACAAAAAAAGAACATATAACCAATACCAAAAGAATGGACCCATTCCATATTATCTATAGGCCCCCCTTAAGTGCCACCAACCAACACAGTACCCTTCTACTTAAGCATAATTTACACAAACAATATTTTGTGCACACATTCACCATGAACAAATACACAATCGACTTCTAAACCATTATTCATATTGTATATTATTGTTCAAGCCTTCATAATATACATAGGTCATTCTCATAGAGTCTAAAACACTCCCCAATAGCCAATTTAATAAGAGATATCAAAACAACATCAAAAAAAGTTCAAATAAACCTCTCAGGTTAATTATAAAACAAGCACAAACACATAGTTGAATTTGAACCATGATATATTTGACTATAAATAATTTCATATATTCAAATCTATATTTATTTATGTGCCTTGGATTCCTCTATAAGTTTACTTTTTACATCATGAAAAAATTCTTCCTAGATCATAAGTTATAGAAAAAATACAAAGCACTAGTTTTTGCTTTGCAAATTCAAATATTCAAATGCAAACGATCACAATTAAACTTAGAAAATCACGATCACATATCATGTCCTCAATGATTTAGATCAATCATGTACCATTGATCTTGTTTTATCTTTAACACATAGTCCATCAATGCCAAAAATTAAACCTTGAAAATGTTAACCTTATCTCGTGCAATCTGGCAACTTTGACCTCAAGCAATCTATTGATCTCTTGTAAGTAGCTCAATCTTTAACAATGATAAAAAAATATCACATTGACCTATTGAATTTAATACACACCATTTATCTCTATCTATATTATCACCCACTCACCATTGATCCTTGGAAGAAGCTTGATCTTTATCTCTACTAGTGTTAAACATTAAACACTTCTCACCATCTTGTTGCTTCCTGACTTCTTGGAGCAATGCGCTCCATTGATGTTTCCCAAAATTTAACTTGTGTAAAAATTACTATGGTAACTTTTCTTATCTATGTTGAAGGCCAAATTTTCATAGTCATATCTTTTACCTCACTCACTTGCATGCTCTCAAATTTAGACCATATGCTCTCTTCATATAGGAGAATCTAACCATGTGACAAACTACTCTTGGAACCATCATGTGTGTGAGATATAATGAAATTAAAATTCACACTCATATGTTTTTTCCATAGAGACAACGGTGTCAAAAACTTGTCTAGAAGGCCACCTTTGAGCATGCATATCTTTTGTTGTGCTTTAGCACTTGACCTAAAAATTAACACAAATCAACTAGGAAAAAAACTAAACAAACCCATATTATCATCTTGTTTTTAAACAATCACATGTGTGATATATTATATCATCTAAATTCTTACTCTAATATTTCTTACCTCATGTAAATTTGGCTAAGTATGGGTAAACACTATCAAAATACTTAGGAGCCCAACTTTGCACTTACATATCTTTTGATGCACTTAAACACATGACCTAAGATTTAGTGCATAATGAATAGTAAAAATAATGAATAAACCCATGTGACCATTTCCTCCTGACTCATCCACACATGGTAATGGTGACATCATCAAAGTACCTACTTAGATTTTCTACGACTAGACCCAAAGTGTCTAAATGAAAACTATGGACAACCAAATGAATTCCACTTCTACACATAATCACTCAAAATATATAAAACATCTTAAAGACCTCTTGTACATCCTTAAATCACCATACTCATACTTGAACATCTTTAACCATGCCAAAACTAAAGATTAACCAATCATACTTTAAGCATACCAGAACAAGCATATTGCACACTTTGTCATTGTCACTCAGGCTAATAAGGCACTTCATCCACTCACCAGGACACATCCATAACATCATTTAAAATGCTCCAAAAATATCTTCCTTTATCATTGATGTCAACAACCATCATATAGAAATATACAACTCACCTTCCTTCTATCTTTTCAAGCACTCATACAACAAAAACTTTCTCCACCTTTTACACATTGACAAAGTGGGCACAATCTGATCCCAAGTACCTAAAAAGACCACCAACAAGAGAGGACCACCTTATAAAAATGATACAAACTTCCCCTTACATTGATCCTATTTTTCATTGCCTTGACAACTTCTTCTTTCTCAATGCCAACACTCTCTTCAACCAAGCACTGCAACCAATGCATAAAGAACACACAAAAACCATTTGAATCTAATGGAGCTCACTAATAAACATTTGAGAGGGACTCCCCCTAATATCTTTGAGCCATTGCACCTTTTGATCATCTTTAGATCTTCACACACCATGAACAACCACCACACATGCTTACTAGCATTCCCTTTCAAGCTACCACAAGAGCCACCAATAAAACTTCATGCCACTCACTAGATAGGAAACATGATCTCAACCAACTTGAGAACTCTCCTTGAAACAAACATACTTTGCTCTTTTGGAGAAATTGAGCAAAAATCACTCTTATTCAAACTAGACCTATCTAGCCTCCTTATAACCCTACCTGAAACTTTATATCTAGAGCACTCTCAGATGCCCCCTCAAGTACACCAATTTACATCACCAAGCTCATCCTATGCAACATAATACTTCACAAACCAACTAGCCAGTTAAGCATCCATCTTGACAAAAACATGAATAAATTTAAAAACCATAAACCTTCAGATCTCTATGAAGCTTTATTTGACAACCCATTTGTCCCATTCAACTTATTGGGAAACCCCAGATCTCAACTCATAAAGTAAACCACTTCTGTATCATAGCCCAAAACCCTTGGATCTTAAAACAAACAAAGTCAACAAACCTCTTTTTGGTCAATTCACACCTATAAAAATTCTTGCACACCTTGAGACATCCATCACACACTTCTAGACTAAAAACTGAGCCTTCACACCTTTGGGAGCCTTGACTTCATATAACCCATCTTAGGCTTGCTTGCCCTTAAGCCGAAAATTGAGAAAATTGAGAGCACTCAAAAATATTCAATTTGTCACAAACATACCTTTAGACCAAAAAATCACCTAGAGCACATTACAAAGAAGTGTATATACCTTTCTAAGCATCAAAAACTTATTGACATTATAACAATCTCATTATGCCATCTAGAAACACCCATTCTGACCTTGTAAAATAGTTCATTTACTAATATCTGAAACAAGCTCATGAACTTGTTGCTCCCCCTTAACTAAAGACCTTATAAAATCAACACAATCATCTCTTCAGATTAGCAATATGATCTTTAGCACACAAACTTGCTTCTCCATAATAAAATATGTCTCCTAAGAAGCATAAGTAGAGACACCCTACTTCACAATGTCTTAGAACAATATGAAACCAAGAGTTGCCCACAACTCCTCATATTACTTTTCCTCCTTGGTCATTTGATACCTATAGTTCTTCTTCTTAAGATTAAGAGAAGTAACATGCTAAACCAATACAACATTTTCTTTTTCTTCTAATATTGAATTGATAATACATAAAGACAACAAAGATTCATGACATACCTTTTCATCTTTAGAATCTTCCTTGTAGCTTGGAACCTCATCACTAGGCATAGATAATTGATGTTCTTTACATGATACATGCTCAACAACAATAAGATGTTCACTTGGATCCATATATACCTTAGGACTAGCTTCAACTAGCACCTTTTTCTTCTCTTTGATCTCGGTCTCTTCAATCACAACATAAGAAAATAATGAGAGTCCTTTATACTAGTCAACTTCTGAAGCATTATCCACCATTAAAAAAAATTACTTGGACCTTAGTCTCATCATGACTCACACTTTTCACCTTTGGATTCCATGTGTTAACATGCCTTCTTTCTTTCAATCTAGGAGCCTAATTAAACTTATTCTAACTTGTAGACCTTTGCTTGCAGAACCTAGCAATGTGACCTCTTTGTTCATAATTGTAGTACACCAAACTCCTTGATGTAAACATAGTTTGTCTTACCGTGTTTGGATAGAAACTTTGAATATGACCTTCGTCATGATAAAGAAAATAACCTCCTCCTTTTGAATAGGACTCACCTTGTCTAATCTTATGTGGATAATGGTTTGCAAAGTGTCCCACATGAAGATAGTTGAAGCACTTAATTTTGCTTACTCTTTTTGACTGATGACCCTCATAATAGTCCTATGCAAACTCATTTCTAATAGGTCTCTTGCATTCTATATCTCTATACCCAAATTAATTACATGTGTAATAGTAACCATTAAATCTTTCATACCTCATGGAATTTTGTTGTCTGATCTGATTTATCTTCATTCCAATAGCACTTTCAATCCTTGTCTGATGATTTGTCTTCAAATTATGAATATCCTAGTTCAAATTAGTCTTAATCTTGTCTTGAGATACATTATTTTATTATTCTTCATATCCAACACCAATTCTATCACTAGCATGTTTTTGACAACTCAAAATATTGTCTAGATCACATGAGCTCTTTTCAAATCTCATAAATGTCTTCACCTTACTAGATGTCTTCTCTAACTCAGATTTTAAAGACTCATTTTCAAAAACATACCTTGAACATTCTTCTTCTTTGGCTCTTAGACTTTTAGACATAGATTCCAACTTAGAATTAAGAAACATGACAACACCTTCATGCTCCCTAGAGTCTTCAACCAATATTGCCTGAAACACACTAAATTGCTCCTCATAGTCCTTGACTTTATATTTCATCTTCTTATTGATCATATTCTCAATCTTTAGTTCTTCAAGAGCATTCATAAATACAGTCTCATAGTCCACCTCATCTTCATCATCATCTAAATCACTCCAAGTAAGATCCTTCTGATGTGAGCAACTTCCTTCCTTAGCCATGAACAAAGCTTCATCTTTAGTAGGACCATCATCATCATGATCATATTATGAGTCATTGTCTTCACTCTCATCTAATGAGCTAGAATCTTCTTTGGTGTAGAGACTCTTCTTATTTTTGAAGGACTTCTTATTGCTAAACTTTTTGATTCCTTTCTTCGTGTATGTCTTCTTGTCATCATCTTGGCCTTCACCATGCTCTTCATCATATTTCTTCTCATGCTTATGAGGGTACTTACAATAAAATTGTGTTATCTCTTCACATTTGAAACATTGGAAGGGTAGTTTACCATTATACTTCTATGAGCCTATGTTCAATTTCCTAGTAATCAAAGTAATTAGTTTATCTTCATCAATATCAGACATATCCTTTTTGGGTTTCTTACCTTGGAACTTATTCTTTGGATTCATTTATATCTTGAAATATGATTCCTTATTTGGTGGCTTATCATCATTTACTCTCATCTCATATGCAGTAAGGGTGCCATGCAATTGATACATCTTTAACTAAGTAAGATCATGACTTTATTCTATAGCAGATACTTTTAGATCAAACTTGAGGGATAGAGACCTTAATATCTTTTAGACTATAGTAGCCTCTTCAAGATTCTCTCCAAGACCTCTAATGATGTTCACAATCTCATCAACTCCCTACAAAAAGGATGCCACAAAATCTTCTTTCTTCATCTTGAGACTTTTAAATTGCCTTCTGTGAGTCTATAACTTAGTAATATTGACATTTGAATCTCTTTCATAAATGATCTACATTTTTTCCAATACTATTTAGTAAATTTTCAATGGATTACCTTAGTAAACTCAATCTCTATAAGACCACAAGTGATGGCATTCATTTCCTTACAATTATTCTCAAATAACTACTTGTTTATAACACTAGATGGAGGAGTAATAGGAACAACATAACCATCCAGAATAGATTGCCATACATCAAAACCTAGGGACATAATGTATGCCCTCATCTTTTCACTCTAAAAATAATAATTTGATCCATTAAACATCAATGCTTACTTAGTAGAGAAACCTCCTTGATGACTACAAATATTGTATCTTAGATCACATTTAAGCTATCAAATCTTTACCAAATGACCTGCTCTGATACCAATTATTAGAGGTATAATCACTGAGAGGTAAGGGTGAATTAGTGAGCCTAAAAAATCCAACTTCAATTTCAATCCTTTAAATTTATTAAACATTTACCATAAGCAATTGTGAAGCATACACAACATTCATAGCAATGAGCAAAAGAAATAATGCAAGATCAACCACATAACACATGACATGTATGGGAAACACTCTTGGGTGAGAAAACACATTAAAACCTATAACTTGACTATTATCCTATAATAACAAGAACCAATTTAGACTAGATGTAACTAATCAAGGAACTACAATCCCTATTTATTGAAACTATAATCCCACAAGGTGGTACAACACCTATCTAGCTAAGTTGCAACAACAATTAAACTTTTAGAAAGTTTCACCTTATAAGGAGGATGCAACCTCCTTATATGTTGAGCTACCAAAACAAAACTTATTAACACATCCATCTATGAACTGATGTTTTTAATAGTTGATGATGGACCTTTGATTATCACTCTTCACCTATTCTCACACTCAATCTATACAAGCACTATTCTACAAAAAGAATTATGACCTATAGGTCATACAAATAGTCCTCAATATATTCTATTCTTCAACTCATCTATAAGGAACTCTACCCCTTCTTCACTCCACAATTGACACACATAAGCCTCTATCAAATCTCTCCCCTATCTTTCTACAAGTCTAGAAACCAACATCTTTGGTTCCACTATTTATAGAGCATACATGATAATCAACATATTGGTCAAAAATTAGGCATGTATTAACCCTTGATACATATATAATACAAATATGTAGCTTAATACAATCATTATAGGCTAATCATAGCATCTATGGGTCACTCTAAAGGAATTACACCTTTCAATTAGGCCCTTGTAGCCCTTATAGGTCTCATGTGAACCCATTCACTCCTTTATCACTTAATCAAAAAAAACAAAAACATAAGACCACTACCAAAAACATGGACCCATTACATATGATCTATAGGTCCCCTTAAGTCCTACTAACCAACATAGTACCCTTCTGCTTAAGCACTTCTTATTTAAAAAACATTATATGCAAATAGTCACTATGAACAAATACACAGTCAACTTCTAAACCTTTTTTCATACTACATATGATTGGTCAAGCATTCATAATGCACACAAATCATCCTCATGGAGTTTAAAATTCTCCCCAATATCCAATTCAACAAGAGATATCAAAACAACATCAAAATAAGCTTGAATAAACCTCTTGGGTTACTTACAAAACAAGCATGAATATACAATCAGCTTTAAACCAAAATATCTTTGACTATACCCAATTTAATATATTTGAATCTATATTTACATATGTTCCTTGTATCCCTCTACAAATTTTATTTTCACATCATGAACAAATTCTGCCTGGATCAAAAGTTATAGAAAAAATACAAAGTAATGGTTTTTCCTTTGCATATTCAAATGCAAATGATCATAGTTAAAATTTGAACATCATGCTCGCATATCATGTCCTCACTAATTTAGATAAATCACTCACCATCGATCTTGTTTTATATTTAACACATAGTCCTTCAATGCCAAATGTTAAACCTTGAACATGTTGACCTCATCTTATGCAATCTAGTAACTTTGACCTCATGCACTTTGTTAATCTCCTATACATAGCTTGGTATTTAAATATGCTAAAAAGATATCAC
This sequence comes from Torreya grandis, assembly GCA_037957365.1. Taxonomy (NCBI): domain Eukaryota; kingdom Viridiplantae; phylum Streptophyta; class Pinopsida; order Cupressales; family Taxaceae; genus Torreya; species Torreya grandis. Next base: position 111,148 of record JARHVA010000881.1, read on the forward strand.
TCTAACATCTTGAATTTAATACACACTATTGATCTCTATTTATATGATCACTCACTCATTTTTAATCCTTGGAAGAAGCTCGATCTTTATCTTTGCTCAATGTTAAACATTAAACACTTGGCACCATCTTGTTACTTTCTAACTTCTTATAGAAATGCACTCCATCAATGTTGCTTAAAATTTAACTTGTGAAAAAATGAATAAGTATGGGAACCTTGCTTATCTATGTAGAAGGCCAACTTTACATAGTCATATCTTTTACCTCACTCACTCGCATGTTCTCAAATCTGGACCATATGATCTCCTCATATAGGAGAATCCAAATCTGTGACAAACTACTCCTAGAACCCTCACACATGTGAGATATAAAAACATTAAAATTCTCACTCATTTTTTTCTCCCACAGAGCCAATTGTGTCAAAAACTTGTTTGGAAGGCCAACTTTGAACATGCATATCTTATGCCACACTTTAGTGTTTGACCTAAGAATTAGCAAAAATCAACTAGGCAAAAAATAGAATAAACCCATATGATCATCTTTTTCTAAAATTTCCACATGTACGAGGTATGTTATCATCAAATGCTTACTAGGTTATTTTTTTCCTCATGCAAATTTGGCTAAGTATGGGAAAACACTATCACAATGCTTGGGAACCCAACTTTGCACTTGCATATCTTTTGACATGCTTAGGTGCATGACTTAAGATTTAGTGCATAAGAAATAGCCACAATACTAAACAAACCTTTGTGATCATTTCCTCCTAACTCATCCACACGTGGAAATGGTAACATCATCCAATTGCCTACTCATATTTTCTACTATTGGACCCAAAGTGCCTAGATGAAAACTATGGACAACCAGATGAATTCCACTTATGCACACAAGAACTCAAAGCATAGAAAACATCTTAGGGACCTCTTGAACATATCTAACTATGCCCAAATTGAAGATCAACCAATCATACTTCAAGCATACCAGAACAAGCATATTGCACACTTTTTCATTATCACTTAGGCCAACAAGGCACTTCATCCACTCATTAGGACACCTCCATGACATCATTGACAATGATCCAATAGAAAGCTCTTATTAAATTTGTTTCCTTTCTATATTTTATTTCTTACTTTCCTTTCCTACTTTTGTTTGTTGTTTTTATTGATTCTCATCATTGCTTTGTCCTCATTATTTGTTTCTTTTTGGTCCAACCTATCTATTTTTTCCATGTGGGTTCTTTGTTGTTTAAATAATGAGGAAGTATGGTTTATACATAGGTAGCTTAGGTGACATTATGAATATGTAATTAATCTGAGTAGTTTAAGAAAAAAAATTTGAATTAGTTTTGAAAGCTTGGGCTATCATGTGTGTTCTAGAATTTTTCATGTCTAGGTGAGTCTGGGTAAACTATTCAACCTCTGACGTTATTCTCTATTAAAAAAGGCATAAAAAATCACATTTAATGGTTTATGGTTATGTTTGATGCACTAATGTGGTTAATATATAGGGTGAAAAATCTATATTTATACCTTTTATTTATCATGGTGGTCCTTAACATAGAATTGAGAAAGTAAAAATAAATAAAGAGAAAATAGAAATAAAAATGAAATCAATTTTTGAAAGAAATAATTCCTAAGTGATTCAAGTAACCTATAATATGGTTATGGATGCCTGATCAATAGTATATTAAGGTCTTGATTGGCATCATAAACATTTCGTTTGAGGCTATGGATGTATATCTAGTGTAGACATCCAATTCCTAACACCATTTGTGTTGAAATTGTCAATCTTACTTGAATTGCACTCAAATACACGTTTTAGTTCAAAATACATAAAATGTGATAAATGGTTTGAACTTGTCATTTAAAAGTTTCAATTTAGGTCAAATTATCCCTAAATAAGGCAATGCAATTTATGGGTCAAATAACTTTGATTAATTCATTTCAGGTCAAAATGATGATTTCACCTTTTGTGCTCTGGATCACTCTTTTATTCTAATTTGTTGGTACACACCATGTAACTTTGTTATTTTATGTTGGAAACATCCTAAATGGAAATATGCTTCTAACATATCTAACGTCACCTCCTAATTCTTTTTGAGTCAAATTATAACTCAATAATATGATTTTCAAACCATTTTGATTAATTGAGGGCCAATTTTCAAATAATTGCACAAATGTTGATTAACCTTGTTTAAGGATAATTAATTCAAATCAAGATATTAAGTGGATTTTACATAAGAGTTGTTTAATATTTATTTTTTTAAATTGATTCTTATTAACTACATCATCAGGTGACATCATTTCTTGGGAAGACATCCTTAGGTCGTAAATGCCACAAATATCAGGATTATGGGTCACCCATGCCTAGTTAATGCCTCCCATGCCTCTTCAATGCCCCTTCTTCCAAGGTCATGATGAAGATAATTATGGATTTAATTCCAAATATTACCATTATCTATGGCCAAACATCTCAATCTTGAGATGGATGGTCATGGTTGATCTTGACCAATCTCAAAATTCTATAAATAGAGAAGCCATGGATATAAATTATAGGCTTGAATATTCTAAAGTTATAATGTTAAATTGTTTCCACAAGGATTTACATTGGATCATAGATTTTGTTTGAAAGCTTCATTGATAGGCTAGTTTAGTGATTTGGAATCGTGAGCCTAGGTTTTATGGAGTGTTCTTGAGACATTGGAGGAGCTTGCCACCATTGTTGACAAAGACAAGGATGTTTGATCAAGGGAGAACATGATTTTGAGTCTCATGGGTATGGTGAATCCATTTGGAAAGGTAATATGATGTTTCTTTCTTTCATTTTGTTTTTACTATCCTTTGTAATTCTCATAAGAATAGATAGGCTTAGTTAGTTAGTTCTTTATGTATTTTTCATTATTTATGGACTAACACTTGACTAACTTGCTTTGTAATCATCTCTACATCTTGGCACACTTGGAAGGATAAGATGTATCTCACACCTAAAGAAGATCATTTTGTAACTCTAAAATATTTATTTGAGCCCTTAAATCTCTTGCAAATTGATTTTCTAACTTTATTTTGCCATTTTTATTTGCCAACGTTTTACACAGTAACCAACATCGACAAGTAAGACCAACATCAGTTACATAGCTTAACCGACGTCAGTTAGTAAAACCAACATTGACTATATCTTGGTTAGCCAAGGTAATAGATGTTGGTTGTACATAGCCGATGTTAGTCACTGTGTTTTTTCCAAAAACATAGACTCAATAACTATTTTTCCAAAGTTTATTGTTTCAAACTCAAAAGAGCTTCAAAGCTAAAGGACATGCTAACATTTTTGTTGTAGGACCAAGCTTGGTATTTACTCAAAACATGTATAAATCACCTTTTTCATGCTTAAAAATCAATTATGAACTTTATTTTGGTGTTTAACAAATAATTTATATGTTTTGGTGAATGTTTTCAAAGTTTGAAACTAAGACCAAGGGGTCAAATGAACACCACCAAATATTTCTTTTGGGCTTAAAATTGAATACACTTGTCAATTATTGGTTGCAATATTTGTATAATTAGATTTTGTTTGGCAAAAAGAGGAATTTTGCATGTATGTTCTTCTATTTTTCCTCTTTAGGGAACCCTTGGAATCAAAAGCATCATTCCTATTACAAATAGCCTAGTCTAAGGCTTAGAAATAATATCATCTAAAACACTCCACAAAAACTTACCAAAGTTTGGGTGATCTTGAAAATAACCCTAAAGTCTTTCTATTTTATGCTTTCTTTATTTTCATGTAAACTTGGCTTTTCAGGGGGATGTCATTACCTCCTACGAGTTCTTTAGGGAAGCTTTGACCCAGGGTTTCATCTCCTATCATTGACTTCATTTGACTCCTTTGGAGTTGCACATTAGACGTATATGCATTTGGACATCGCACTACACTGAAAAAACAATAGGATGTAGTGGTTATAAAAAGTACTAGACCTTTTTAAAACTAGCCAATGCTATGGTCACCCAATTTTTGTGCTTGTCTTTTGCGTCATTTGACATGAAAGTCATTATGCAATTGATTCGCCTAGAATGATTGACACCTTACTAGTTTAGTAGAACCCACTTTGCCATACCTTATTAGTTTAGACTTAAGATGTTTGTTTTTTGTCATTAGCTTATTGGTCTTGATTTGTGTCTAAAACTGGTTCTTAACTCAGTGAACTTAACCAAAACACATTGTCCTCAATTTTCTTGAGCAAGGGAGGTGTTACGTTGTCCAAAGGGAAAATTCATATTTTCCTTATTCAAGTTGTTATCAAAATCTTCGTGTCATGTCATCCACTTTGGCACAGTCATGTTTTCAAATTGAGTCTATATTTTTTACCCAATTTGTTTAAATCCTTCATTTATAATCCATATTCAAAATTGAACCTTTCTAAGTTCTAAGTGTTTGTGTGTCAAAGTGGGTTCGCCATTTGTGCACTAAGATTGTTTTAACTTGGGTTCAATTTTCCATTTGGATTGAAGGTCATTATTAAGACTTAAAATCACATTATCATCTTGGTGGACTCAAGTCATCTTGCGTATCACTCATGCTTTGAGTCCTAGAAAATATTTTATCCTACTAGAATCATGTGGCAATGTTGTGTTGCGTATTTGGTCTGAGCTTTATACTTAGTGGTTCATGTATGTTTTTACATCTTGAGTTACTTAGTTAATTTTGTCATATTTGTAATCTGGAGATCTTTCCTCTAAAATTCTAGGGTTAACTTGTCAAAGTTGAAACTAGATTTTACAGTACATGTGTATCACAAAGATCTAGGCTTTGGTGTACTAGTTTTCACCTTGGGTCTTTGATTTACCTTACTCTCTTCTGATCCATATGATTTCAACTTTACCAAAGGTTGAGTAAACTCATGAACCAAATCTTCTAAATTGTGCATGGTTTCAAACCACCCTCTCTTATAGTCTCATTGGTACCTTGGTTATTTATTTAAAAGAGAGCCAAAACATACTTTGTTTGGTTACCAAGCATTGGTCCAAAGTTATTCAAACATGTTGAACAACTCTTTTAGACACGACTCAAAGGTTCACTCATAGTGGGCCCTCTTATGGCCTTAGTTATGAAGATGAGAAATTTTATGATGGTCAAGATAAACCTATTATTTTTGATGATATCCCTGTAATAGTAGAATCTGAAGATGATTACAATGAATATCAATACCAAGAAGATAAAATTGAATCCCTTCTGAGATTGATAGAATCAAGTGCTAGACTACCTTCTAACTTTCCTAAAGAAAAATTACATACCTTAGTTAGAAAAGGAGAACAATGACAGCAAGATCAAGCTTTTGCACAAGTGGACATACCTTATTCCTCTAACAAAGGAAAGGAAATACAAATAGAGTCAAAACCCACAAATCTAGATCTTCTAGCTAAGATCAAGATAATAAGTCAATGATATGTAGATTAACTTGTCACAAACTTAAAGGATTCCCTAGTTTCCACTTCATTTCACAATAATACTTCAAAAGAACAAGGAAATGTGGTTAAAGGTATGCAATAAATATTGGATGAGGACATACCATATTGGATCAAGGTAATCTAAATGAATAGTTAAAATCACAAGAGACCTTTAAAAATGTTCTATTTGACACAGAACATATGTTCTTTAATCATCAAGAACCTCTTGTTCCTTTACAAACTCGAAAACCCAAAAATTCAGTTCGAATTAAGGAAATCCCTCAAGACAATTTGGATAGTTCTTTTCAACCAACCCAAAGATTGGTAAAAAACATAGAAATTTACAAAATCAATGAAGTGCAAAATAGCCAAATTTAGGGAATGTTTTACAATCCAAAAAATAACAGCCTATATTCTCAACTCAAGAGGCAAATCAGAACCAAATCATGGATCGAAAGGTATACACTCCCTATAGATCCACATAAAACTAGGGCCACATTCCACCCCAATATCAAAAAAACTAGGGGCACATTCCACCCCAACAAAAAAAAAAAACCAAGGGCACATTTCACCTTAATAACAAAAAAACTAGGGGCACATTCCACCACAACAACATCTTATTCAATCTACAAATGCACCAAGCATGCAAGAATAGAATTATATGAAAGAAATTGTTCAAAGATTGGAGACAAATAATAGAGTCAAAAAAATACAAATTTGATGAGATATGCCCATATCCATTTGATTTATCTATTCTCAAAAAACCCTTTCTATGCCATTTTTAGGCACCCAAATTTGACAAATACAAAGGAAAAGGAGATCCACATGAGCACATACAAGCACTCTTCATCCTATTTCAAGAGGTTTGTTTTAGTAATGAGTACTTACTACAACTATTTCCATAAAGTTTAGTAGTGTTGGGTGACTATTTTGTCACCAGCTGACTGACGGCAAAATAGGTTACATCAACCACAACATAAGGAGATAAATCTCTCCTCTCATCAAGGGGAAGTTCCCTATAATTTATTATATACTATAGATAAGCTGAAAATACACTCAAGGGTGAAATCATACCATCCATCTCTCTTTTTTCAAAGATGATGTTCACAAAAAAGAGGAGAATTCTGGTGTAATTACTGAAGGCACTTCTCTTCTTTCAAAAGTGATATTCAGCCAACAACAAGATTTTTCTTGGGTAGTAACATAAACCACAAAAAACCATGAAAGCACAAAGTCTTTCATTGTCTCTCCTACTGATTCAGATCAAGGAACATAGTAGGATTAAATGCAGCTCAAAGTCTGCAACTAAAAATACAATAGAGTAAAGGATAACGAAGGATAAAGAGAACTCAAAGTATCTAGTATCCTTTACACAAAACACAGAATGAAGACAATTATGGTAGCACAAAGTCTCCCATAGTCAGCTTCAGGACATCTTCCATCTTACTTCCACTTATTTTGCTTGTTTGATTAAATGGATAAGACTGTATTTAGGAAATAGACATAAGAATAATTTCCTAGATGACACAAGCTTATTCCAACACAAAGTTTGAAAGGTCACTTGCTTTTTCATTCATTTAACAAAATATGATTAATAGTCTAAGCTCCAAGTCTCAAGATTTCCTTTCAATTTGGGCAGAGCTTCACTTTTAATAATAGAGAGATCTCTCTGAATACAAAATAGAAATTACAATATATAGCATTACAAGAAAGACTTTGGGCGCTTCTTTTTATGAAAATGGCCCATGCTGAATTGAATGCCTTGATTATCTATGAAAGGGCCATGCTAGAACAGGTCATCAACCTTGAATTTAGTGTTCTACATTATCTCAATTGTCCCTTCCTCAACATGGGTTGTCTAGTATTTTTTTAGATACTTACATGGTTATCCATTCATCTTTACTCAACAAAGAAAAATAGGCTGTGTCTTTAAATGTTTATGTTCCCTGATGTCTACCTAGTGGACTATTCCACCTATTGGAAATAACTCTCCTATATATATTTCTAGATTTCCTATAGTTGTTCTTTCTTTTCTTGCCATGTTTTGTCTCTTCCCAAGCAATCTGAGCTCTTGGGTCTACCTTCTCACTTTCTACTAGTCTTTCAGCTCCTTTCTAAGCTAGTCGCTGAGCTTGTTCTTAGGTCTTTTAAAAATAAAAAACTATTCCATTACCCTGAATTTGACATCTGTAAGGACATCACTGGTTGTCTTAAACCTCTTTGAGCCTTTAACCTTTAACTCTTTTGGTTCAAAGGTTCAATGTTTTGTGAAGGGCCCTGTTCGCTTTCTTTTTTCTTCTTCGATTGAACCATTCATTTGAACTTATTTTTGGAATCTTCCATTTCATTCATTCTCTCGAAACTTCTTTTCAAAATTTGAACTCTTTGAACCCTTTGAACCATTTTGGTTCAAAGTTCAATGGTTTAATAGTTCATTCTCTTTCTTTGAATCCTTTTATTCTCTAAGTCTATCAAACTTATTGAAATCATTGAACCTTTGAAACTTTTAAACCATTTTGGTTCAAGGTTCAACGGTTCAACAATTAAATTTTATTTCTTTGATTTATTCAAAGCTTCAAACTTTCTAAATTTTCTAAGTTCGTTTAAGTTATTTGAACCTTTGAACACATTGAACCTTTGAACTCTTTTTGGTTCAAGGTTCAACAGTTCAATCTTCACTCTTTTATTCCTTCTTTTTTTTTTAGTCTGTCAAAGTCGTTAAACCTTTGAACCTTTTGGAGGTGGGGTTCAATGGTTCAAGGTGGTTCATTCTAATTGTTTAAACTCCACCATTAAGTTTTTTGATTGAACCTGGGCATTAAATTATCCTCAAAACACTAAGGAAAAGATTTAAGTGTTTTAAACTTCCTTTGAAGAAAGCCCGCTTGTTGAACCTATGACTTCCTTAGCTAAAAAGGCTTGAATATTTGAAAAACTTAACTGCTCAAAATATTTTTGAGAAAGAAAAGAGAGAATTTTGTTTTGTATGTTGTCCACAAAAGTAAGTGACAAATTTTAGGAATAACAGCTAGCTCCAGTTGGGGAACTTCCATTAATTGAAAACTGAAGCAATCGAAGGGAGTAGAATCCATCATCTTAGTGCCTTCATCTATGCCATTGGGCTACGGAGTCATGCTACCTAAAAAGAAAGGTGCCAGAAACCAAATGGTGCCAAAAATAAATGAAAAACACAAAGCAAAGAAAGACTATACATATATACAAATGTACAACCAGACTTATCTGATACTTCAAGGATTGAAGTGCTTTAGATGCCACCACTGTGAGGTAGATTAAATGGTGTTTCATCTTGATATTTTAGCAAGAAACTATTTTCACCATTTAAATGATGAATGGTGAATGGGCCTCTCCATAGGGAATCTAATTTTCCATGCATTCCTTTTGGTTCTCTCCTCTTGTCTCACAACAAGACTTGATCTCCAACCTGAAAATCATGGATCCTTGCTTTCTAGTCAAAGAGTCTCTTCACTAGACTTTGATGCATAGTAATTCGGTCCACCACCATAGTTTGTTTCTCATTAAGCTTAGTCAAGCACATGATCTTTTTGTCAATGGAACTTTCAAACTTTGAATCTTTCACTGCCTTTGCTAACTTTAATGCTGATAACTCTAGAGTGATTGGTATCTTTGCATTGAGACCATACAAAATCTAAAATGGGGACATACCAATTGCCCTCTTGGGTGTAATTTTGTCTACCCATAAAGCATCAAGCAATGCTTTATGCTAGGTTCTTTGATTATCATCTACCAACTTCCTGATAATGGTCACCAAGTTCTTATTGCTTGATTATGCTTGACCATTTCCTTGTAGATAATAGTTAGATGAGTGGAAGAGAATAATCCCATAATAATATCAAAATTGGGTAATCTCATGAGAAGAGAAATAGGCTACATTATTTGTTACAATCTTGGTTGGGACCCCAAACCTAGAAATGATGTTTTCCTTGAGGAAATTACATATCACCTCTGAAGTGGCATGCTTGACTGGAATGGATTCCACCCACTTGGTAAAGTAGTCTATGGCTGTAAGGACATAATCATGTCTAGCACTTGAGGATGGATTTATAATGTCAATGAAATTAATTTCCCATTGCTGAAATGGCTCTTCTATCACCATAGGCTTAAGAGGTAACACAACCAACTTGGGTTTTCCAACGAACTATTAACATAGCTCACATCTACACACCCAAGCGTATGAATCTTGAAATAGAGTCGGCCAATAGTACCTAGCTCATATAATCTTATGGGCAGTCACAGGCACATAAAAATGTCCTCTACAAGCTAAATTATGGAAGGTTTCCAAACATTTGTTCTATTGTGCTTTATCCACGTAGTGAAGGAATACCCCATCAAGGTTCCTCTTATATAGACCGTTTTCCCACAAAACAAAGTTGGCAGCTTTCAACTTAACAGTCCTCTTTTCTTTACAAGACAGGTGAGCAGGACACTCACCATAGGTAAGGAAATGAACAATATTTGAATACCACTCATTCGTAGTGGTGATAAAGAGAACTATTGGCATGTCTTCAACTTTTATTTCTTCATGCCCTACTTCTTTTGGTATGTTATCAATAATTAATTGGCAGAGACCCTTTCCCCACATAAGCTTCATTGGTCTGATAACAAGATCAAACTCCTAGATTTTAGCAATCTAATTTCCCCTTTTGGTTTCAAACTCCTGTTGAGTTAGTATAGACTTGACTATTGTATCATGAACCAAAGTAACAATGTGTGAGTTCAAGATGTAAAAATGGAAGTGCTTTATCACCTTCACCACAACATAAGCATGCTTCTCCATATTTGAATACTTCAGCTCATGAGCTTTGAGAAGACAATTCATGAAGGAGATGGGAGATTTCACACCTTCTTTATTCTGTTGAACCAAGATGGCTAAAAGCGTATGCTCAAAAGCATAGCTATGTGTTATAAAGTCTTTAGTGTAATTAGGACAAACTATAATTGGAGCATGGGTGATAGCTTCCTTGATGTCTTGAAATACTAACTTGCCTTCTTCAGTCTAGCTGAAAGTGGCTTTGCCTTTCATCATATTGACAATATGGTGAGTCTTCTCTGCAAATTCAAGAATGAACCTTAACAAAAAATTTACCTTTACAAAGAAAGAGTGAATTTTAGTCTTACTGGTAGGAAGAGAAAGTTCTTGAATGGATTTGACCCTTTCTGGGTTGATCTTTATGCCTTCTCGAGACACAGTGTGATCGAGAAGTTTACCTTCTATAATCCCCAAAATTGACTTCTTAGAATTAAGAGAAATACCATTCTACCTACATCACTCTAGCACTTATTGTAAATGATGCACATGATCAGGATGATCCTTAGAAAATAATGTCAAGTTGTCAACATATACCATAATGAACTTACCCATCCATTGCTCTTTAAAAGGTGGCACCAACATTGATCAAGCCAAAAGGCATTCTATGATATGCAAAGGTGCCCCAAGGTGTTGTGAAGGTAGTCTTATGTTGGTCTACTTCACTAACTTCCACTTGATTATATCCTAAAAATCCATCTAACATTGATAACATCTCAATGCTAGTCACTATTTGCAGTAGTTGATCCATGATGGGCATGGGATAGTTGTCTTTTAAAGATGATTGATTCAGAATTTTGAAATCAATACATAGGCAAATTTCTCTATTCTTCTTTCTTACAGGGACTATATTCACAATCCAGGTGGAATGATGGATTGGGAAAATAATCTTTGCATTCAGCATTTTTTGTATCTCAAATAAAATCGTGCCTGATATCTTGGGGTTGTACTACCTTTACTTCTGCTTGTGAGGCAATGACCCAATCTTGAGAAGAATTTTGTGTTTAATTTCTTCAAGGCTAAGATATTTTAGATCATTATATGAATATGCCAAAACATTAATGTAATGGTGAAGTAGAGTGATGAATTTGAGTTTTTCATTAGGGGTACAACAATTCTCAATGTTGACCATTTTTGGATTGTCTTTTGTACTCAAATTTATTTGATCAAAATCCTTGGAAGATTCTAAATCTATTTGTTGTTCATTGATAAACCTGTCATGCTTATCAAAAAGTTTCTCAAGAAAAACTAATCCTTCGGGAATTTTATTCCCTTTGAGCTGAAGGAACTCTTCATTAGCTTTTGAATTTGTTTCGAGAGCGGATTCCCATAGTGGAGATTCAATGCCTTTAAATTGAATCTTTTTAAAGCTATCTATTTGTTCCAAAAAAGCAATGATTTGGTTGTCACCATTGAACTGATTTCCATCAATGCAGTCCCACACCAAATTATGATAATGTTGCAATCTTTCATTCTTGGTTTGATATAGGTTCCTCACTGACAACCCACTAGCTCAGCATCCCCTTTATCATGAAGTATTTTAACACCTTTATCTTGAGCAACCTTTAATCTAAGTAGTAGCGATTCATACTCAGTAGTGTTGTTAGTGTTACTAAACTACAATTTATATGCATAGGGGAAAATATCTCCTTGAGAAGATATTAAAACTAATCCAGCTCTAGAACTGGTAGAAGAGTTGTTGCCATCAAATTTTAGAATCCAAATATCATTAGAATTTGATCTTCTTTCAAATTTTTCTTCATCAGGAAAAGAAGATCCTTTTTCATGTGTATTGTGCCTTACCAATTTTTCTAATGTTTCATCTAATTTTTTTAGATTTTCACCTATGGAATTTTCATCTGCTAAAATAGAAACATATTTAATAGTCAAAAAGTAATTAACCAAGCCTGAAGACTCAAACATAATTTGAGCTCTAAGGGTTGATGTTTGGGTGACAATGTACTTTGATTCCTTCTCAGGAAGCAACCTTTGCATGATGTCCTTGACAGGAATCCTCACCTCAGATAGATCCATTCTTAATTCTCCACCAACGTCCTTGCAAAAATTTCTCCCAAGAAGAATGCCATAGGAGGCTAGGATGTCAGCCACCAGGACTATCATTTTGATTCTATTATTTGGGAAGGCCGTAAATGTAAATTGAGCATCTTTGATTTTTCCCAGTAGAGGCACCTATTTATTTTCCATGGAGAAACATCTCCCAAAGGTTTTAGTTAATTTAAGACCAAGAGAGTCTACATGACATTGTCAGATGCTCCTGAGTCAATAATGCAATTATTTAGCTGATGACCATTTATCAATAGGGAAACATAAAATGGTTCTATTTTCCCAGGGGCAGTTGGAGGAGTAATCATAAGATTATTTTGGGCAAGTGTGTTCTTTGGGGGAATAGGAGTTACTTTAAAAATATCTTGTCCTGCAAGGATGGTTTTATTTTTGATGCACTAAACGAGTCTATCCAACTGCTCAGGGTTGGATTGCAAGAATTCAAACTTAGACATTTGAATTTTAGTCTTCTTAACATGGTCAGTTATATCAAATGACTAAAATAAATTAGAGACAGAGGGAGGTAGTCCATCAATCTAGTTTTTGTTGGGTGTAGGACTGGTCTGTGAATTTGAAGCAGAAGGTGAAAGAATATTTGAGGCACTTACTTTTTTATTGCTCAGTAGGTCCTTTGATTAGAAAGGCAATGGAGTTCCTCATTTAGCAATTGAAATTGATGGTCAAGATTCTTCCCCTATTTTTCCTTTATCTTTTTATTGAGCTGATTGATTCTGGGACTTGGTAAATACTATGTATGATCTATCAAATGCTTCACCTTTACTTCTAGGTTCATCCTAGTAATTCAAAAAATTGATGTTGGAGTCACCACCTAATTCTTCTTAGCCTTCTACAAATATATCAATGTCGTCTTCTTGGTTCAACTCAGGTTAAAAAGAAAATTTTGATTCAATTTCAAGATAACCAAATGTTGAGTTAGCTAGTTCTGCTTCAACGGCAAGATTCCCTGGTGGGGGAGCAAGGCGATTTGGTTGCCCTTGGTTTCTAGTAGCATTACCCTGATATGACTAGTTGGGAAACATCCTCCTTAGTATATCTTGATAAGAAGGAGGAGTAGACATCCCTTGTGCCATTTATTTTTTGAGAGCTAGCAATTCATTTGTTAGCTTTTGCACCATAGGATCAGTGGTGCCTGTAGAAGAATATTCAAAAGATGAAGAAGATTTACCTCTGTTAGTATCTCTTCTTATCTTTTCTTCCAAGATAAGGTCATCTTTAACCTCAGTCACAAAAATTTGAGTTGCAACAAGATCTATGTGGCCAACTCATCTCAATAAGAAACTTACTTTAGGAAGTTGAGAACTGATGAAGAAGCATTTGAGATTCTCAGGCATCAACTGAGCAATTGTGGGAATCCTATTCCTCAGCTTCTCAAATTTAGCAATGAAGTCTCTCATGGGTTCATGAGGCTTCTTCTTCATTTGTGTAAGTTGAGCTAATAGGGCATGTGCATCTTCTGAAGGTTTGAACTTAGCCTCAAATTTAGCTTTGAGAGTGTTCCAATCAGTTACTGTTTGTGCTTAAAGATGATAAAACTAGTCTGTAGCAGTGCCTTGAAATATCTCCACAAATAGTCTCACTGTAATGTCTTCATATTCAACACCTATTACACCACAAGCTATGCAAAAGGCTACAATATGTTCATCAGGATGAACCTTTCCATCACCATAGAACTTGGAGAAATTTTTCCTTGAGCTATGGGGTAGCTCATGTAGAGGTGGGGTTAGACTCAGGGGACCAAAAGTATTACTCTAGGGGCCTCGAGCTGCCATGATATGGTTCAAAGGTTCAAAGGTTTTAAAGAGTTCAAAGTTTGAAAGGAAGCTTTGAGCGAATGATATGGTTGTTGAAAGGAGGTGAACAGTGACGTCCTCGTGGACATCAAATTTAGGGTAATGGAATAGCCATTGATTTTCAAAAGACCTGAGAACAAGCTCAGTGACCAGCCCAAAAAGGAGCTGAAAGACTAGTAGAAAGTGAGAAGGTAGCCCCAAGAGCTTAGATTTCTTAGGAAGAGACAAAATGTGGCAAAGAAAGACAGAACAACTATAGAAAATTTAGAAATATTTGTAGGAGAGTTATTTCTAGTAGGTGGAATAGTCCACCAGGTAGACATCAAGGAACATAAACATTCAAAGACATAACCTATTTTTTTCATTGAATAAAGGTGAATGGATAGCTGTGTAAGTATCTAAAAGAAGACCAGACAACCCATGCTAAAGAAGGGACAATTGAGATAATTTAAAACACTAAAGTCAAGGCTGATGACCTGTTCCAGCATGGGCAATTTTCATGAAAAGAAGCACCCAAAGTATTTCTTGTAATGCTATATATTATAATCTCCCATTTTTTATTCAGAGAGATCTCTCTGTTATTAGAAGTGAAGCTCTACCCAAATTGAAAGACAATCCTAAGACTTGGAGCTCAGACTCTTAATCATATTTTGTTAAATGAATGAGAAAGCAAGTGACCTTTCAAACTTTATGTTGGAGTAAGCTTGTGTCATCTAGGAAATTATTGTTATGTCTATTTCCTAAATAAAGTATTGTCCATTTAATCAAACAAGCAAAACAAGTGGAAGTAAGCTGGAAGATGTCCTGAAGCTGACTGTGGGAGACTTTGGGCTACCATAATTGTCTTCAATCTATGTTTTGTGTAAAGGATATTAGAGAGAATTTGAGCTCTCTTTATCCTTCATTATCCTTTACTCTGTTGTAGTTTTAGGTGTAGACTTTGAGATGCATTTAATCCTACTATGTTCCTTGATCTTAATCAGTAGGAGAGACAAAGAAAGTCTATGGTTTATGTTACTACCTAGGAAGAATCCTGCTGTTCGATGAATATCACTTCTGAAAGAAGAGAAGTGCCTTCAATAATTACACCAAAATTCTCCTCTTTTTTGTGAACATCATCTTTGAAAAAAGAGAGATGGATGGTATGATTTCACCCCTGAGTGTATTTTCAGCTTATCTATAGTATATAATAAATTATAGGGAACCTCCTCTTGATGAGAGGAGAGATTTATCTCTTTATGATGTGGTAGACCTACACATTTTGATGATTAAATATCCTTATGTTGTGGTTGATGTAACCTATTTTTTCATCAGTCAGCTTGTGACAAAATATTCACCCAACAATTTTTTGTGACTCTGCAAGGGACAAAACGCGTAGTTTGAAGCCTCAAACTTCAAATTGAAGCAATTTTAGTTCTTTTCCATATCCATTTTACACTCTGGCATGAAATGGTTTAAAGGTTTAATTTTTTTTGAAGGGTCGCATTCTCTTTCTTTTTTCTTCTTCATTTGAACCATTCATTTGAACTTCTTTCTGGAATCTTCCACTTCATTCATTCGCTCGAAGCTTCCTTTCAAACTTTGAACTCTTTAAAACCTTTGAACCTTTGAACCATTTCGGTTCAAGGTTCAACAGTTCAATGGTTCATTCTCTTTCTTTGAATCCTTTTATTCTCTAAGTCTATAAAACTTATTGAACTCGTTGAACCTTTGAACCTATTGAACCATTTTGGTTCAAGGTTCAATGGTTCAACAATTCAATCTTATTTCTTTGATTTCTTTGAAGCTTCAAACTTTCTTGATTTTCTAAGTCTATCTAAGTCATTTTAAACTTTGAAATCTTCAACAATTCAATCTTTGCTCTTTGTTTTCTTATTTTATTTAAGTCTGCCGAAGTCGTTAAACCTTTGAACTTGTTGAACCTTTGAACCTTTTGGAGGTGGGGTTCAATGGTTCAAGGTGGTTCATTCTAATTGTTTAAAGCCCACCATTAAGTCTTTTGATTGAACTTGGGCATTGAACCATCCTCAAAACACTAAGGAAAAGCCTTAAGTGTTTTGAACTTCTTTTAAAGAAGGCTCGCATGTTGAACCTGCGACTTCCTTAGCTGAAAAGGCTTGAATATTTGAAAAATTTAACTACTCAGAATATTTTTGAGAAACAAAAGACAGAATTTTGGTTTGTATGTTGTCCACAAAAGCAAGTGATGGATTTTGGGAACAACAAGTAGGACAAGCTCTTGATTGGCTACTACCCAAGGGATCAGTTATGGATTGGAACAACTTATCAAAAAAAATTGTTAACTACTTCTCATATAACATAGAAAATGAATTAACCATTGTTGACTTATGCAAATCCAAGTAGCATGATAGTGAAACTTTTGTTGCATATATACAAAGGTGGAGAGCATTGGCAGACCACTTTCAACATAATTTGCCAAATAAATAGTTGGCTGACATCTTTATACAAAATTTGCATCTTGATGTAGCACATAGTCTACTGTTAGCTTGTGCTAATTCATTTGAATAAATTATTGACAAAGGAGTGTAAATTGAGAAGGCTCTTATCGTTAAAGGCCTTGTTAATATTTTTGTGCAAGATCAAGCATCTAATCAGACTAAATCACTAGCTCAAATAGTTATGCAGGATAAGCCTAAGGGCTTTAGCAAAAATAAGAACACGGTTGCAAATGGGGTGATACAAATAAGACATGTACAAATAGTATAGGCTATGCCTCTTTCAAATGTATAATTAAATCCCTCAAATCCACTACCTACTTTGTAGAGACAACCTCCATGAAGGACATTTCATTACAATTTTAGAGCCTCTAACAAGTTAGGAGAATCGGTTGAAATAGTGTTACAAAATCTCATTGTAACTAATTTTATTATATGGCTAGTAATAAGGCCATTTCCTCAAGATCAACCAAACTAGATTGGTATAAAGAGAACAAATGGTGTAACTTTTATTGTGTTTCTAGTCACAGTGCATGTCATTGCATTTAATTATGACATAATATTGACAACTTTATTGAAAATGGTGAATTGGAAATTAAGTTGGCCCCTAATCAGGGCACAAATCAGGTTATGAGAATCTACAAAGACCCCTTTCCTAGACATGATCCACCACCACTAAGAAATAATTAAAATAATCACAATCAAGGATATACGTAGAATCAAAACCAACAACAAGGTCAGAATCGTAATGAGCATAATCGATATCATAATGCCCACACTAATAATGTGGCTTATAAAAATGTACCTTATGACTATAATAACATTTTGGGATGCATTTCTACAACCCACATTGCCACTGTTACTATAAAACTGTATGGTCAATCTCATGTTCCTCACAACATTAGACCCATCATTATAGGGTCAACACCCTCTCCCCCTAGTAATACCATGTTAGGTTCACATCATCATGTTGCTACTCCATTTTCATGGGTTACTAATGTTGAACAATAGTACCATTCTTCTAATTATAATAACTATTTGCCACCTCTAGGTTGTGCAGTTTCAACTAGACACCCACGAGTTACCATCCAGGGCCCTTCACCCACTTTTTATATAAAACCCAATGAGAACATTGTGCCAATAGTTTTAAATCTAAATACTATCCAAACAAAGACTAAACTAGTTCAATCCATAGTTCAAAGGCCTTATAGTCTAATGGATCAATTAGATAAAATCCCTACACAAATTTCCATATTAGAACTCTTATAGACATCTAATGTTCATAGAACCATTTTCAACAAACTTTTACAAGAGTCTATTGTGCCTAATGATATAAACCTTAATCAGTTTCAAAACCTAGTTGGACATTTGTCTTCATTTCAACAAATTACATTTGATCAAAAAGACATGTCTACCCTTGGCCCAAACCACAATAACCCACTATACATTAAGATAATCATTGCAGATCACAAGATCAAGTGGGTTTTTATAGATAATGGTTCAGGTCTGAACATCATATCTCTCAAATTGGTGAGATGATTAGGTTGCATGGATAAAGACATTCATCCAGAGACTATTGCAATCAAGGCTTATGATAACGCTGAGAGGGAGTCATCTGGTATAATTTGGTTACCAATCATGGTTGGGTCTATTTCTCATTGTACATTATTCCATAATGTGGATATTGAGCTTCCTTATAACATACTTCTTGGTTGTCCTTGGATCCATGAAGTACAAGTAGTTCCATCTACTCTTCACTAATGCCTTAAGTTTTCCCATGATGGGATCGAGGTTACTATTCTCATTGATTAGTAGCCATATCAATACTATAAACATCTTGAAGCAGAGTTTCATAATTATAGCTATTTCCTAGGTTCAAAATTTATTACAAAGAAGAATAAATCCATCATTTATCATCCATCTCCATCTAATTATATGGACCCTGGTGATCTGGCCTCCACTTAGGCTGATCCTTTCCTTGCAACTCTGGCCAAGCAGGTTATTATTAAAAATGCAAGCAAATCCACATACCATCTGAAGGACATCCTCCATATTAAAATTTTACCAAAATCCCCTAACACATTTGGTAAACCTAAAATGTCCTAGACTCCTAATAGACCTGATCATAATTGGCAACCAAAAAAGAAGCAACCAAAACCTCCTATGGTTTTTATACCTGCAATTACACCAAAGAAAGATCAAGAGGCTTTTACGGAGGGAGATTGGTTATATTCTGAAGACCTTGCTGATTATTTTTAGAATCCAAAGTATCCTATCCCTAATAGGATAATGGATCATCTTGACTATATAGGGAAAGGCCTTGGCCTATAGGTGCAAGGAATTTTAGAACCCTTATCAGCTGGAGTTATCAATTGGAATCATGGTCTCAGATTTAAACCACCAGAGGATGACCTCATAACATTTGATAGTGACTCATCTAAAGTGATTAGTAATGAGACTCCTAGTAGTGACACAACATCCCATTATATCCTTTTTGATGAACTTACTGACTCAGATTTGTTTGATTCAAATGCCATATTAACCATAACACCTATTTGAGCTTCCCATCTTGAAGCAAAAATCCATCCTAGTGGTGCTTCCCTTCCTACAATAGGACATTATATATTCACCATTGGAGCTTCCCATCCTAAAGCAAACCCTCACTGTAACCTATGCCTTTGCCACCCTGAGGTCATAGATTGGGATCAAAAAAATTTGGTCATATGCCTTAATCAGTTTCAAAATTAAGAATCAATTGCAGAATACATAGGCCTATGAGATGCATTCCCCATTGGTGATCATAAGTAGGGTTTTTATTTTTCATTGGATCCTTCTACCTACTTTGGAGAGCAAGAAACCTTTCTTGGTCATAATAAAGAATAAACATTGAGATCTTTAGGTGAAAACCTCTTTGAGGCACTTGTTGATAAGGGGAAAAGTAAAGAAAAAGACAATCCTTTAAGTGAAAACCTATTTTAGGCACTCTCAGGTGGGTAAGTTTTCTCATCCCCTCAAGACGTAGAAAGTCCATTTAGCCCAAGTTCTATAGCTAGTACAAGCATCTCTTTAGAATAAAATCAAATATTTGAATGCCTTAATCTTGAGTTTATGGAGGTTTTCACCAATTAGCCTTTACTTGAGAAGGTAGATTTTGATTCTTCATATTATCTAGATGTTTAGGAAGAACAACAAGAAGATATAGTAGAAGAAAATAATCATGACCATACACTACCTATAATTATAGAGGATGGATCTACACTCCTTATGGAGAGTATAACAAAAGTGAATTTGGGAACCCATGAGGATCCCAAAATTGTTTATCTTGGAGCTTCCCTTACTAAAGCAAAATATGAACATATTATATCCATTCTTAAGGGTTATATAGACATCTTTTCATGGGCATAATTTGGCATGAAAGGCTTAGACCTAGATTTAGTTGTGCATCATCTTGTTGTTCACCCTGATGTTAAACCAGTCAAGCAAAAGTTGAGAAAGATGCATCCATGCATCACCCTTTTGGTTAAGGCTAAGTTGGAAGCATTTTTAAGAGCCAATTTTATCAGACCACTGGACTACTCTAAATAGATTTCTAACATAATACCAATGAGTAAAAAGACCCTAGGCATACATGTTTGTATTTATTTCCATGATATCATCAAAGCATGCCCTAAAGATGATTTTATTTTGCCCAACATTGACATGATTATTGACTCAAATGTTAGGTACGAGATGCTATCCCTAATGGATATATTTTCTAGATACAATTATATCAAGATAGTCCCTGAAGATTAGCATAAGACCATGTTCACCACTCCATGGGGGACATTTTGTTACCAAATCATGCTATTTGGTTTGAAAAGTGTTGGAGCCACATATCAGTGTGTAATGACTGTCATCTTCCATGACATGATGCATGACATTGTTAAGGACTATATTGATGATATATTAGTAAAATCAAGAATAAGAGTTGGACACTGACATTCTATGAATAATATTTAAGAGGCTTATGCATATAAAGTCTGTTTGAATCCTAAGAAATGTGTCTTTGGAGTCACATCAAGAAAATTTCTAGGGTTCATTGTATCACAATGAGGGATTTAAGTTGACCCTATAAAGGTCAACTCTATTATGGAAATGCCTCCACCAAACAATCTTAAATAGTTGTGAGGTCTACAAGGCAAGATCCAATCTATACACAAGTTCATTTCTTAATTGGTAGATAAGTGCCACCCATTTACCCATCTCTTCAAGAAAGGGCTAACATTTCACTGGGATGAATATTCTCAGATATCATTTGTAAAGATTAAAACATACTTGGCTAATCCACTAGTCTTATGACCTCCAACACAAGGAAATCCACTGCTTCTTTATATATCAATGACAAAACATACATTTGGGGCACTTTTCGCTTAGCATGATGATCATGGTAAGGAACACATGGTTTATTATTTAAGTCAAACATTGGTAGCCTATGAACATAACTATATGCCTAATGAGAAGGCATGTTTAGCTATGGTGTTTGCCACTAAAAAATTGTGACAGTATATGCTAAATAAAAAAACTATTGTTATCACCAAGGTAGATCTTCTCAAGTTCCTCTTACTAAAGCAGATATTCAAGGATGCATGACTAAATGGATTATGCTTCTTAGTGATTTTTATATTGAGTACCAAAATCAGAAGGCAATCAAAGGCCAAGTTCTTGTTGACCAACTTGTATAAACTCCTCTTACAGCCACTCAACCTCTAAACTTTGACCTTTCAGATGATTCTATCATGACAATAGAACAAGCATCATAAGAACCTAAACATTAGACACTATATTTTGATGGATATTTCACATCCTAAGGATCTAGAGCTGGCATATTTTTAATCACACCACAAGGGGATATTATCCCCAAAGCATTATATATATAATTTCAGTGTATAAATAATATGGCCAAATATGAGGCATTGGTTGTAGGGCTCCATCTTGCCATATAGTGGGACATTCAAAGCTTAAAGGTCTATGGAGATTCACAACTAATCATAAATTAGACAACTAATTAGTATCAAACAAAGGATGATAAGCTCATTCCTTAAAATCAAATTGTTGATAACCTCAAAACACATTTTAAATCTCTATAATTTGAGCAAGTTTTATGAGTCAACAATAGATCTATCGATGCCATGGAAAAAATTAGTTCCATGATTCAAATGGATGATAGTGCTAAAGAGTATCAATTCTTCATTGAAAATATTCTTCAACCAACAAATATTCTATCAGATTTAGAGAGGGTATGCACCATTTATGATCCTAATCCCTCACCTGAGCTACCATGGTACCAAGATTTTTATAACTATTTCCATAGTCATGTATTTCCCACCAACATTTAAAATAACCAGTAAAAACTATTCTTTCATTTCTTAACACATTATCTCCTCCTTGGAAACATGCTTTATCTAAAAGGCTATGATGCAAAACTTCTTCATTGTTTATGTTTAGGAGAATCCAAGTTGGCACTAAAGGAGGTTCATGAAGGAATGTGTGGGGGCCATACCAATGGTGTAGTCCTAGAAAAGAAAATTCTCAGAATAGGATATTATTGGCCCAAAATGGAGACAGATACTTGTAATTATGTAAAGAAGTGTGTTCCTTGTCATTAGCATGGCAACTTGATAAATGCACCTTCCTTACCATTACAGCTGATTACAACATCATGGCCATTCTCAACATGGGGCCTCAATCTCATTGTGAAAATTAACCCAACATCTTCAGATGGCCATAAGCATATTTTGACTGCAACTGAGTAATTTTACAAATAGATTGAGGCCATTGATCTCACTTATGTTACTAGGAAATAAATAGCCAAATTCATTCATTGCCATATCATCTGTCAATATGGCATCCTAGCTCATATTATATCTGATAATGGTGGATCCTTTGTGAACCAAAATGTGAAATCTCTTTGTGTGAAATTCAAGATCAAGCACAAGAAATCCACTTCATATAACCCACAAGGCAATGGACAAGTAGAGGCATTAAATAAAACCATTCTAGCCATATTAAAGAAAATTGTGAATGATGTTGGCCGTAATTGGCACTTCTAACTCTTTCCTACCCTCTCAACTTATAAAACCAATCATCACACCCCAACTGGAGCTACTCTATACTCCCTTATTTTTGGAACTAAATCTATCATCCCAGTCAAGATTGAGATCCCATCATTAAGAATATCATTGGAGCATATCAAAGATGATGAAGACTATAGAGCCTCATGGCTGTAAGAACTAGAAATTATTAATGGTAAGTGTTTGGCTGCCCTAGAAAACTTGTGGGCTTATCAAAATAAATTTTGGAGAAGCTAAAAAAAATGCATTCTCCCTCAAGAATTTGAGATTGGTGACTTAGTTTTAAAAGAGAACCAGAAGAATATGACTGATGAACTTAAAAATAATGGCAAGTTTTAACCTAATTAGTTAAGACCATATATTGTCATAGAAAACTATGTGTTAGGATCATATCGATTATCTAAACCTAATGGTGAAGAACTTTTATAGCCCATGAACATCATACACCTTAAGAGGTTCTATGCATGAACATATTTGAACCATTATCTATAAGACCCCTAACTTGGGGGCAACTTGTGCTATCATAATTTTATCCCACCCTTTTATCTTACCTTGAACACATTTTATACTACCCTAGTCCACTTTTCATGATTTTTGATAGTAAAGGCTTTGAATCCTTGACACTCTAAACACATTCTTCATCCCATTATGGATTACTCTCTTTGAGAAGCATATTCTTTATTTTTTTGTAGGACATGTAATACATTTGAACACTTTTTGTCCCTTGATCAATCATGATCTCAATTATGTCTCATGAACATTATGAATATATTCAGTAGCAATTCTATAATACATTTCAGCTAGGATAGTCTTGTGCAGCTTTAGACAAGTGAATAATCACATTCTTGGTTCCAGTATTTATTGCTCTTTTTTGTTTTATCAATAACCTCACTCTCACTAATTTTTTAGCATGGGTTGTTTCCACTGACTTAGCTATGTTATTGGAACCTCTACTCTCAAGACATGCATCTCCTTGACTAAATGGTCCCACCTTGTGCATATTTTATCCCAAAAACACCAAAAACATTAGAAATACTTTGAAAATACCAAAAACATTAGAACATCATCCACAAAAGAACAAAAACATTGTCTCATGATTCTATACACTTGTACATTCTCATTCCACTATGTTATGCTCTTTCCATTTTGCAAACACAAAAACACCAATTCATTTCATCTTATCCCACGTACTTTCCATTTTGTAAGGTCATTCTTTCTCATCTCATCAGCTTCTTGTTTGCCAGACCATTCTCATTTGTTTGTTGTATCTTCCATTTCTTATATAACATTAATCACGCTAGTCTGATCATCATTTTTCTTCTATCCCATTTCTTGGGAGAACTACATTTGGCCTAAAGTTCATGTTTGAACATGTATCCGTGGAACTATGTAGGCAACGTCCACTTATCTTATACATCTAGAGTCAGCTCAGCCAACCCCTTCTTTTTCTTCTCTTCCCCCATTTATTTTATCATTATTCCTCTTTAATTAGGGAATAATTGTTATTATTCTTTGTTATGATGTGGTGGAAAATAATGCCTCTACCGCACATACATGAACATTTGTCTTTAAACTGCACTAACTTAGTTTTTGTTTGTGTGTGTTTATTTGAGTTTTCTTGGTGTTTTGTTGTGATTTCACACCTCTTTTTATTTCTTCTCCTTTTCTCTTTTTTATTAATTCTTATCTCCATTCTTGGTCTTGTGTTTCCTTGATTATTTTTCTATTTGATTTTACTTTTCTCTTCTGTGTTCAAGAATACCTTGATGGTCCACATATTCATATCTTGGTCTCATGTCGTTAAGACGTTCTTGCCTCTTTTTTTTTAAACATTTTTGTTCCTACTTAAGACCATATCTTAATTTCAATTTAGGTTCAATTATGTTTGTCTTTTTCTTTGTTTTTGCTTTTTTGTTTAAATGTAAATCATTGTAACTCTGGTTTTGGTCATTGTTTTACCATTATACTTAGTTATAGGTATTCACATTTGAATTGGATTAACACAATTGGAATCTTATGTCATTCTAAGTTATTCATATTTATGATGCCTAATTTATTTTCCTATAGTAATCACTTTGTGTTTAGGTATCAAAGTCTTATTGTCAACATCAGCTCTGATGAATGATTCTCAAGAACACTTTGCAAAACCTAGGCTCATGATATGGAATTAGGCTTCTAGGTAGTATGCATTGCAAGCTTCTTTGTCTATGCTTAGATGTGCATATATTTGCATACATTGTGATTCTAATCAATTCCTGGTCATTTTTCATCATTCCTCATTCCATTCTCTCCCAAACTTGGGTGAACTACATTGGCCTGAAGTTTATGTTGGAACATGAGTCCATGGAACTATGTAGGTAGTGCTCAATTTCTATTGAGGTCAACTCAGCTATCTCCATTCTTATTTTCATCTCTCTCATCACTTTGTGCATTCTTATATGCTTATTTTTATATGGATTTCTAAGCCATTACACCATTGCATGTACGTTTGTGCCCACTCGATTTAACCTATCTTTTCGATTATATCCTTGAGCTATTTTGCTTGCCAATTTCCCATGTTGGGGCACAACATCTAAACCATGTTTGAATAAAATCATCTCTACAAGGAAAAAATAATTCTTTATTTTTTTATCAATGATCAAAATTTGCCCTACTAGGGCAAAATTGTTTTATCATGATCACATTTGCTCTAATGGGGCACTTATTATTATATTTTCCTTGGAGACCCCATTTTAGTGGTGCTCCCCTTCCTAAATCAAAACTTTCTCTCTTTTCCTCTAATTCCAATATCTCCACATTAAATCCCATGATGGAAATATTTAGTGTGTAACTTGTCTCGAGATTGATCAATGCTGTAAGTGCATATCTTGTACTCTCAAATTGGGTACATTTACAGTGTGTCCCTTACAATTATGGATTGCATCCTTCCCATTCCCCCCATCTATATGGCCTATTATACTCTTAATTATATTTTGATCATTTATTTTAATCATGTGTGCAAGCATTAACTCATCTGGATGTGATCTATTCCATGGGTTAACCTCTCACTTTCTCTCTTTTTTTTAGAATCCATCCTTCTCTTTCATCCTAGTATGTCCTCTTGAGGGGGCATCATGGGTCTATTCTAATTTATTTTTGACAACTCTTTTCTTTGAAAAGACATCATTTTTCTTGAATGTCTTGTTACACCTCAAATAGGGGTAAAATGTAGACATCCAATTTCTAACACCATTTGTGTTGAAATTGTCAATCTTACTCAACTTACACTCAAATGCACATTTTAGGTTAAAATCCATAAAACACAATAAATGGTTTGAACTTGTCATTTATAAGTACCAATTTAGGTCAAAGTATCCCTACATAAGATAATACAATTTATGGGTCAGCTAACTTTAATCAATTCATTTCAAGTCAAAATGATGATTTTACCTTTTATGCTCTCGATCACTCTTTTATTCTAATTCATTGGTACATGCCACGTACCTTTATTATTTTGTGTTGGAAACATCCTAAATGGAAATATGCTTTTAACACATCTAACATCACCTTATAATTCTTCCCAAGTCAAATTACAATTCAGTAATATGATTTTCTAACCATTTTGATTAATCGAGGGCCAATTTTCAAATAATTGCACAAATGTTGATTAACCTTGTTTGAGGCTAATTAATCCAAATCAAAAGATTAAGTGAATTTTCCATAATAATTGTTGAATATTTCTTTTTTAAAATTGATTCCTATTAACTACATCATCAAGTGACATCATTTCTTTAGAAGACATCCCTAGGCTCTAAATGCCATAAATATTAGGATTATGGGTCACCCATGCCTAGTTAATGCCTCTCATGCCTCTTCAATGCCCCTTCTTCCAAGGTCATGATGAAGATAATTATGAATTTAATTCCAAATATTAGGATTATCCATGGCCACACATCTCAATCTTGAGATGCACAACCATGGTTGATCCTGACCAATCTCAAAAATTTATAAATAGAGAGGCCATAGACATGAATTTTAGGCTTGAATATTAGAAATTTATAATGTTAAATTGTTTCCACAAGGTTTTGCATTGGATCATAGATTTTGTTTGAAATATTCATTGATAGGCTAGTTTAGTGATTTGGAATCATGAGCTTAGGTTTTATGGAGTGTTCTTGAGACATTGGAGGAGTTTTCCACCATTGTTGACAAAGACAAGGATGCTTGATCAAGGGAGAACATGCTTTTGAGCCACATGGGTATGGTGAATCCATTTGGGAAGGTAATATGATGTTATTTTCTTTCATTTGTTTCTTTCTAACCTTTGTAATTCCCATAGTAATAGATAGGCTTAGTTAGTTAGTTATTTATGCACTTTTCATTATTTATGGACTAATACTTGACTAACTTGGTTTATAATCCTCTCTACATCTAGTAGTAGAGCAATGTCTAGGTAAGCATTCTCAAGGTAAGATTCACTAGCCTAATGGTTGGAGTTTTATTAGTTAGTCTTTGCAAGTTCCACAAAGTGGTAATTAGATCATATGCACACACCGAATAAATGATATTATCTAATTTGTTCCTATATCCATTTCCTTATTTTCCTCTCTTGAATATGCTCATGTTCCATGCACTATCTAGGCTAGATGTTTTGGGTTCAGACACATTTTTTTCTACTTTAATAATATTAATGAGTATTTTACATCAGAGTGCCCATTTTTTATTGCTTGGACAACATTCCCTAATTCCTCCAAAATCATGGAACCTCTTGTTTTACCTCGTATTCCTCTCTTGCTTACATTTTTAGCTAGTTTGTCTCAATAATCTCAAGTTGCCTTGGTGGATTATCTTAATTTCCATGTTGAACTAGGTCTTATAACCACTTCTATTTTAGAGACCATGTCCATGTGATAAAACTGCATATAAAACACTTAACACGAAAGCAAATTTTTGAACTCCTAATTTGCCCTTGAAAATAGTACTGACTTAGCTCTCTTGAGATACTCTAGGGGTCCATTTTGGTTTACATGTTGAATCAAACTTTGAAACTTTTCCCATCACAATGATCAAACTCATGTGATAATGTTTCTTATTTTACACTTGGTCTAAAAATGAGTTTTTGAATCATCAATAAAAAATTTAGCAAATCTAGTTGTAAACCTCAGTTAGGTCTATTGTAACTCATCAAAATATTTCCAAGTTTATAAACCTAGTCATGAGTCAACCCCTAATTAGGTATTTAGGGTTAAATATTGCATGGTCTAGTGTTGATCAAATTTTTTCTTTAGATTTATTTTTGGTAATTTTTTATGTCTCATAGACCTAATCAAACTTCAAATTCTGATTATGTCTAGGGTGGTTGAGTCAAGGTTCTAAAGTGGTAGTCAGGATTTTGAACCCTAATTAGGTATTTGTTTCATATGTTGAGTGATTTAAATGTTATTTAGTATTTGAATCCTAACTAGGTTTGTCATGATATACCCAAGGTTGGGTCTTTATTAATCAGGGCCCAGACCTTGATTCGGTTTGTGACCCCTCCCATGTAATTTATATAATGCTATGTGGAATTCTAAAGCTACATACAACTAAGTTCTCATTAGTCCAAACATAGGAGTACATTTAATTTCAAATTAAATGACTATAGGGCACTAGACACTTGTATTAGGTCAAGACACTTGCATCAACATAGGCATCTGACTAGGATGCAAGTGTTTGGGAAGCATTAAAGTAAGGACATCTCAAAAACTTGTAGAGATGGAAGATAAGAAAGTTTATAACATTCTAGGCAAGATAGAAGGCCTGATTCATTAGAATGACATTGTCCATATTAAGAGATAAGTAATCTGAATAGAGAGATATTTTATGTGAGCCTTTTGGTAGTGAAAAAGTTCTAGAAGCTGAAGTTACATCCATGATATGTATTTTTACAAGTGTACAAGATTGAGGTGATATTTAATTTATAAATAATGTCTATAAGACCCCCAATTATATCCATAGATGAGGCTTCAAGAAATTTACATTATGATTAGAGTTTGAAGTCCACACTCTAATTTTTCTACCTCTGATTGGCAATTCTCTTGCACTCTAATTTTCTATTAGTTTCCTTTGACCAATGATTTTGCTTGCACTTATTTCTATGCTTCTAATTGCCTCTTATTGGTAATTCTATTGTTCTCTTATATTTTCATTGTGATCATGGAATAAATAAAATTAAAGCATTAAATTTACTCATTTGAATGTTCTTTTCCACCAAATATTAAATTTCCCTGACAAAATAATATCTTTCGTGAAGCCTTATAGTAGGAAGAGGGTGTCTTAGAAAATGAGACACTTTTCCCCTCACAAATTATGGAGCCAAGTGGGTGTGGGAAAAGTAAGGAGATTAATAAGACTCCTTCCCTTATAAGGAACTTTACTCTCAACCCTAATGAATTAATGTGTAAATCTTTTGATTATGAGGAAATTAGATTGAAAATTTAGGGGTTTTATTTTTTATGTCTCAATGACAATATTTCCCCATCTAGATGATTATTTTATGAAAGAATAAATTTTATGGGAAAAAAATGGAATGTATTTGAATTTATGTAGAATGATTTATAAAATTATTTTTATAATCATATTTAAAAATCCATACATGTAAAATAGAGTTATCAGGAGGTCATTTTTGAGTATGGGTCATTTCATCTTTGATGTCCTTCCTTGGAAATATGAAATGGGCTCAGAGGAATCAGTTATTGATACAAATCCTACATATATTGAGTTAAAAAATGTCACTCTTCAAACCTAGATTTTTTAGCACAAAATCTTAAGTTATTGGGGTATGTCTTTAAGGTTGAAGAAACTAAGCTCAATTTATCCCATATGAATACTATATTTTTAATGTCCCTAAAGCTCATGTATATTTTTAGTGAAACCCTAGTGTTCAAATTGAAAAAATATAACTTCTTTTGTCTAACTTTAGTGCTCGAGGGTCTAAATCCATTTAGTTTTGTAATAATATGGTCATCAATTTATAAACTACCCTCTATTATACTGAGGAAACATTTAATAAAATAGAAGGAAATATCTCCTTAGCCCTCTGTGTTTAAAGTGCAAAATCTTGATAATGTCCAATCTAATATTCCATGTGTTTAATAAATTGTATTTTGATTTTTATACCAAAGACCCTCAACCCCCTTCTTGTGAGAGTGATATGGATGTCAGTTCTCCAAATCTAATGGATTTGTATGAAACTCTTGAAGGTAAATTGAATCATCCTACCTATGAGGAAAGAGTCTCTAATCAATATGAAGTTACTATTAAAAAAACACCTACTCTTAATAAAGGTAATACCCCAAAAAAAACCCCAACCTCACTAATCAAAAAAAATCTACCTTATTAGTTTAAATCTATTAAAAAATAGACTAGAGTGAAAGCATTGATTTCCTCCTTTCCTTTAGAAGAGGTATTTGTTCCACCACTTGAAACCCTTCCTTAGAGAAATAATTTTATGTGCAATCAAATATCTTGACATAATATTTACCTGTTTTCCCCACTTATCCCAAGGTGGGATGTATGAGACTAAAACTTGAAGACTTAATGGCTAAACCGATTTTGCTTGACCAAGTAAGCAAAGAACCTAAGAGAAGGTAACCAATGTGTCTACAATAAGGGAAGATTCCAAGAAAAATGGTAAGCTTGGCAATATCCCACTTTGATTTGAAAAACTATACCTTAATAAAGGGTGAGTGACATCCCCTACTTAATGTATTGACCTCATTTTTAATGAAGATCATCAGTTGGAAGCTACTAAGGATATAAATCCATTATAGGAAGCTTATTTTTAGACACTTCAAAAATTAAAGAGATAAAATTGATTTTTTATTGCTTCAAAAAATCAAAGAGGTTGTGGTTTATTTGGAACTTACTCTTTAGTTTATCTATCCAAGTGATTCCTCCATTTTTATTCAACTTGATAATTATATGGTAGGGGTTCCTATTATTCTTAATAGGAAATGGGAAATATCTTTTGTTAACCATGGGGTCTCTCCCTACAATAGGGTTATGGGTTATCTTAAAACATATGGATAAAACTTTTTTGTTTTTTTTCTATCTATACACCTGAAAACTATAGAGAATATGTTGATTTTTTTAATTGATTGCCTAAAACTTAAAGGTTATTCCTTGGATTTTTGGGATGACTTAAACATGGTTTAAGATAAGGATGACAAATTTGATGAGATTCCATTTATTTGGAAAGGTAAAAAAACATTCTTCTAGTCCATGATGAAGAGGATTCTTATATTAGTTGATACAGTGTTCGAATGTAAAGAGAGAAGATAATTTAGTGCACTTGGTGTAAAAATCAACATGGTAGAGAATAGACTATTATAGGTTTGATATATTCTATCTAAATAAGGAAAATGAGAATTTCCCCCTTTGGATGAGGGAAAATAAATTAAAGTGTTTCCCTATAATCTCTCTAACCATCATCCCATTGAAATGTACTTTTGATTAGCTTCTTAGCCTTTGAAAAACTAAATTGAATTGAAATATTTGTACAATCTCAATGTCTCCCATTTGAATATTACATATTATATTGAGGGTCTTAAAACCTCTTGGAAAATTGGTAAAAAAATTCCACAGTCTGACTATAAGATAGTGTCTTCGAATAA